>JAZKJV010002818.1:0-417369 GCA_037367405.1 Ottelia alismoides
ATTTATTGATTATTTACAAGTATTAAATAAATAGGAATATATACATATATTAGCATGGTATGTACAAGGTAGAGAGAGAAAATTATTTTGTTTTTAATTGTATTTTTCTCATTTTTATTTTATTTTTATAGATATATACAAGATAATATAAACACATTTTTATTTTTATTTTTGAGAAAATAAATTATTTATATTACACAAGGGATATGTACAAGGATGAGTGGCCCTATCTCTCTCTACTTATTTATTTGGCGATCAGACCCATGCTGGGCCCTCTCTGGGTTCATGTCACTCAATTTTTATTCTAAATATTTCCTTCTTTTTCTTTATTTCTTTGTTCTTTTATTTTTGCACAAATGCATGCTAATTATTGAATATTAACAAATGCATGCCTTTTGGTATCTTATTGTATTTATAATCATATACATGTATTTTGCCAAATTATCTAGCTAAAATAAAAGAATAAAGAGTGATGAATGGGGATTCATCACCCCCTATACTTTACTTTTGCTAGTCCCTAGCAAACACTTATTAGAAAAAAGAAGTGAAAAAGAGAGAAAAAGAAAAAGAATGGAAATCAAGGTTGATTATTAAACTTTCCTTCATTAAATTGAAATATGGAGCTCAGTCAGGCCTTTGGATTTATTAATTTGTCGGAACCTTATTTGGACTTAAGCTTAAAACTCAACAGCCTCTAAGTTCCACCAATCTATGGTCAAGACTCCTCAACAAACCAGATCAGAACAAGTCTACATACACAAACTCTAATGACCATGATTCTTTCCTTTACTGTGGTAAGTGAGATGTAGCTCCCCACCTCAGAAACGATAAAGTGACAACTCCCCTAACAAGGTAACTCTTAATGCCTCAGTCTTGCAACTCTTTCCTCGAGGAGCGGGGTATTCCCTTCTAAGTTCAAGTACAACCGGCTCAAGAAGAGGGGAGGGGGAATAGAATGGACCATGACCAGTGTAGCCATGTATCCTTGGGAGCCCAACCAGTGTAGCTGAGTCTCCCGCTGCAAGCTTCCTGAGATGGTCATGTGTAACATAAGCTTTGCTTTATTTGACTATATATACACTCCGGTGGGTATTTTATTTTCAATCAGAACCACCACTTTTTTTGGAGTTTTCTTTCTTTGCACTTTTTTGATGTGCATATGTACACCATATCTACATGGTGCAACATATATACATAAGGAGTTTTTCCTCATGAGCAGTAGACTATCCCCTCTTTTGAAGCTTTATTGCAACCCACAACTCCTGTATTTAGAATTCATCACCACCAGACCAATCTGAGACGCACTTCCTTCACTATAAGAAGTAGAGAGGTTACGCCTAGAAGTACTACCCTCATATGCTACCCCGTGCTAAAGAAAATTGCCTCCTCACCACCTCATCCGTGGGGACCTATGTGCAAGGTGCTTGTGCAAGTAAAGCCATTGTCTCTGGAGAGTCATGTGTGCGTTGTTAAGTGTTCTACATAGGCTCATTAAGATGACAACTGCTCATAGCCTAGTGGACTCAAAGAATTAAGTCCCAGATGGACCTGAAAAGTCTTAACCCTAAGCCCTGTAAGGTTCCTCTTAGAATTAGGTGGATTAAGGTTAAACAAGCTCCATTTTCCAATTTAATTCCATGGCCGTTGTTTGTTTATATAGTCTGAATTTGATGCCAGTTTAAATGTCAATCAAGATTCAGGAAAACTGTACACATATTACAAATATGCAATTTTTACAAAATTTTTGAAAATGAGCAGAATTTTTTTAAAAATGTTTGAAATCATGGATGTATGCATGAATGCAAAGTTTTGCAAAATATTTACACACATTTACACAAGGTTTTTGCAAACTTTTTGTTTTCCGCAACATTTTACAAAAATTTTGTACTCTATACATAATTTTGATATCAAAATATTTACAAACTATTTACACAAATCATTTTTACAAACATTTGTACAAAAATAATTTTTATAAGTAACTATGTATGTGCAAGAAGAATTTTATGCACAATGAGATTTTTTTTTAAATTTTTATGATTTTTGGATGAAAGAATTTTAGCCATTTTATTTATTAACACACTCACACAAAGTACTAGTTAATGCTAAAGTATATATGAAATATATGCGACACCCCCCATACTTAGCTCGAACGATGTCCTCAGAGTGAATCAAGAGCGATGAAGAAGACATAACTCGTGCTTGGTATAGGGAATTGAAAGGATGGTATACTACAACGACGAATCAAAGAATAGAATGAAGAGGACTCGGTGTTTCACCTATACTTAGGATCAAGCAATCCTAAGTATAGCAAGTTGTACATGAAGGGAAATCCGAGTGGAAGAATGTACATGGTCTACCTCCCCTATACTTAGGGTAAAATATCCCTAAGTATAGGCATCAAAACAGAGGTAGAAAGAATCAAGCGAATACCTAAGAGTCCTACAACTTAGGGTAAAGTAGTATAACATAAATCATAAGATGAAGATGGGTGTGGGACTAAAGAATGGAGTAACAAAGGACAACTGGATCTATACATGGCGGAAGATAGTGATAATCAGGCGTGAGATGCAATAGATGTGAGTCAAAGACCACATCTCACGCAAAATGAATAGGGGCGACGTCAACGACCAGCGACTCATGATCTAGATATAGTTTGAGCCCGCTGCCCGTTAACACGAAAGGTGAGATTCAGAAGACAACTCAGATATATCAATGCTTCCATTGTCATGTACCTTTCGAACCAGGTATGATCCCTTCCACTTGCTCTGTAACTTCCCTGGAAATAGTCGAAGCCTGCATCAAACAACCATACTCTCTGATCTGGCTCAAACTGCTTGTGGCTGATATGAGAATCATGCCACTCCTTCACTCTCTCCTTAAAATGCAGGCTGCTCGAAAAGGCTTCATCTCTAAGCTCCTCCAGGGCTGCCAATTCTGCCCTTCTCTAGTCTCCTACGCTCACTGGATCCAAAAGTATCTCTGTAACAGCCTAAAGTGACTTATGTCTCAGCTCAACAGGTAAATGGCAGGGCTTGCCATAAATGAGGCGAAAGGGATATGTACCCAAAGGAGTCTTGAGGACGTCCTTTATGCCCACAAGACCGAGTCCAAAAGCTCTGACCAATCCTTTTGGGTCAAGGGCAGCGACCTTCTGCAATATAGTCTTGATCTCCATGTTCGACACTTCAGCAAGACCATTGGTCTGAGGGGTGGTATGGAGTGGCTACTCGATGGGCTATGCTGAACTCGCTAGCAAGGGCCCTTTACCTTGTCGTTGATGAAATGAGACCCCCGTCAGAAATCAACACTCGAGGTACCCCGAACCATGAAATGATATTCTTCCTAAAAAATTGGCATACAATCCTAGCATCTGCGGTTCAGGCGGGGATGGCCTCAACCCAACGACTCACGTAATCCACGGCCAACAGAAGGTACTCGAATCCCTGACTCTTAGGGAATGGACCCATGAAATCGATGCCCCATGGCATCAAAACCTCACAGAAGTGTATGGGTTGCATCTGCATCATATCACGTAGTCCACAAGTGCCCATCCTCTGACAGTCAGTACATCTTTTCACGAATTCATCAAAATCCTTGAAGAGAGTAGGCCACATAGGTTGGATTAGAGCACTTCCTATGTCGTTCTCCTCCCAGAGTAATGTCCTCCTGCCTCCAGCTTGTGGCAAGAGGTGAGGACGCTATGGTGCTCCTCTTGAGGAATGCACCGTCGCCAGACACTATCCCTCCTTCATGGGTAAAGGATGGGATCCTCCCAATGGTAGACTTGGCTTCGCTAGGAAGGTCATCAAGTCTCTACCTGGGCCAACCCTGTGGAACTTTCTTGGCAACAAGATAGTTCACAAATGTCAGCGTACCAAGGGATAGGCGATAGCAAGGATCGCCTCGCTTGGGAAGGTTTCACAAATAGGGTCAATCTGCTCAGAATCCTCAAGATGCTCTAATCAGGAGAGATGATCTGCCACTACAATCTTGATTCCAGGCTTATCCTTATCTCAATATCAAACTCCTATAGTAGAAGGGATCCATCTAGTCATTCTCGCTTTGGCATCCTTCTTTGCCATGAGGTACCTGATGGCGGTATGATCAGTGTAAATAGTCACTCTAGATCCAATGATGTATGATCTGAACTTATCCAGGGCAAAAACTACGACTAGCATCTCTTCTCTATGACAGTAGTAGTTCCGCGCCGCGCATCCAATGTACCGCTAGCGTAGTGAATGGCAAAAGGCAATCCATCCCTCCTTTGTCCTAGCACGACCCCATGGCAAAATCCGAGGCATCCGTCATGATCTCGAATGGGAGAGACCAATCAGGTGGCTAGAGGACAGGAGCCTCAATAGTTATACTCTTGAGAGTCTCAAATGACACAAGACACTTATCATCAACTAAGAACTCGGTGTCCTTGGTGAGCAAATCAGTCAACAGTCGGGCAATCTTTGCAGAAATCATGAATGAATCGTCGGTAGAAACTGACGTGCCTAGAAAAGACCATAACTGTCGCAAGTCGGACGGTGGATTGAGTTTTATAATGATATCCACCTTGGTCGGATCAACCTCCATGCCCCTGTTGGAGATGATATGGCCAAGCACCGTCCCTTGAGGTCACCATGAAGTGTCTCTTCTCCCATGATAGTACAAGGTCGACCTCAATGCATCGTTGTAGGATGCAGTCTAGGCACTCGAGATAAGTATAACACTCATCGCCATAGACTGAAAAGTCGTCCATGAAGACCTCCAAGCACTCACCCACCATATCCGAAAAGATGGACAACATACACCTCTGGAATGTCGCCGGAGCGTTGCATAGACCAAAGGGCATGCGTCTGAAATCATATGTCCCGAGGGGACAGGTGAATGTAGTCTTGTCCTGGTCCTCTGGCGCAATGGCCACTTGATTGTATCCGAGTACCCGTCCAAAAAGCAGTAGCGACTCTTCCCTGCTTGCCTCTCTATAATCTGATCAATAAAAGGCAGGGAAATGATCCTTCTTGGTGGCCCGATTCAATCGTCTGTAGTCCACACAGAACCCTCCAAGAAGTGGGTACCCGGGTAGCGATCTCCTCTCCAGACTACTCACAACTTTAGTGATGCCCATCTTCTTGGGCACCACATGTAATGGACCAAACCACTTGGAGTCGGAGATGGAGTAGACAAAATCGGCGCTCACCATTTGAGATCTCCTTCATGACAACATCTCAAAGATTCTGGTTCAGCCGCCGTTGGAACTCACGCGACGGCTTCACGTCCTCCTCGAGATAGATATGGTGGGGAGCACAGGGCCGGACTTATCCCCTGAGATCTGGCTACGCTCCATCCTATCACCTTGGGTTCTTTTCAGAACCCCCATCAGATCGGATTCTTGCTCTCCAGTCAAATCTGCTGAGATAATGACTGGGTGCATCTCATGCTCACCCGCAAGGAACCTATTACTTCAGCGATTACGGCATGGTCTTCCACTCTGGGCAACTAGGAGCTGGCGGATCTGGCCTCTGAAAGTGTTTGAGTGAACGCGACCAAATCTGCAGGGAAAATGAGAACTCTCGTTGAAAATCTGCATCTGGTAAAGACAGCTCTGCTGATGTGTCTCTGCTAGGAATGGAGTCAGTCTCACCCTAGCTGTAGGCTCTGGGGAAACCAGACAAGGAATCATATCATTAAATTCTTCCCAATCTGTGTCTAAACTCCGAGGGATCTGAATCAGTATCAAAAGAATAATCTACCTCACGATCGGGAACCGGCTCTGTTGCCTTGAAATGTATCCTGGACCAGGAATGTGCTCTCCAAGCTCTCCGCTACTGGCATCTATGCATCAAGGACTCTGAAGGTGAGAGGATGGCTCGTGAAACTGGATCGGACCAAATTGGCTCATCATCTATAATCACAAAATCAAAGTCTGGTGGATGTCTCGCTCTGCCTCTGTCATCTGCTCTGAATCTGAAGGCGGCTCTGAGCAAGTTGAATCTCTAGCTCTAGTCTCCTTGATCATCTCTATTTGTATACTCTCACCTCGACGCGAAATTATACCTTCCTGCTATCATGGTCGGACACGGCCTTGGTTGTGGCCAAGAACGGGCGTCCTAGAATGATGGGGTATCGGTCACAAACTCAGGGATCTCCCATGTCCAACACTACGAAGTCCACGGGGAATTGCAGGCCCTGAATTGTGACGACCACATCCTTCAGTACCCCCTTCAGCCTCTTGACAGATCGATCAACGAACTGAAGGACCGTCAACTCTGTCTAAGAGGGCCTAACTCGAAGCGATCGAGTAAGGCTGCCGAAAGTAGGTTAATCGAAGAACTATTGTCTAATAGAGTCCGATCGAACCTCTGCTCATGAATGTGGCATCTGACATATGGGGCTCTTGCATCTGGCTTCTTGGCTGGCAGATGGGTTCTGGATGGCGAAGCAAGTGGCGCACGTGAGCACATGGATCTCAGACTGGTGGTTCCTCCTCCTCCTCCGAATGGTTGTCCTATCTCTGAGGGATCTCTGGAAAAGAGGGATGTGCTCCCAAGGCTTCCAGTCAACTGAATGTGAAACCAATCCATCATCTGCTGGCTGAACTCTAGCTAGTGTGACTTTTTTTGGATCTTTTTTGATCCCCTTAAACAAGTGAAGTGCTTGGGGAAAGGGGACGGCTGGGTCCTTCTCAGAGGAAGGACTAGGATCGGGTCTATGCTACTCATGAAAAGTAGAATCCATACATAAACCATCAATCAACAAGATGGATTCGCATAAAATGAATAGTGGTTTCGCTATTTGATTTTACTTGGTATAACTACCAGGGTCGAACACAAGGAGCACGGATCGAAATCCTACAAAGTAGTCAGAAATCAAAATGATTTTTTTGGGGATTTTTAAGTTTTTAATTTTTTTTAGATTTTTTATTTATTAAGAAAAAGAATAAAGGAAACCAAAAAGGCACAAATCAACAATTATTCAACACCCCAAACCAAGTCAGAAAATTCAAATAAAAATATTTTTGGGCTTTATGAATATTCAGATGTTTTTGGTATTTTTATCATATTTTATAATTTTTAGTTGATTTTTAAAAAATGAAAGAAGGATAAAAATCAAAGGTACTGTGCAGCCATAATCAAAAAGGCTATTTAAAAATATATAAATAACCTATAAAATTCCCGAGATAAATTTTATTATAAACTAAGGAGAAACACTAACTACAAAAACTGAAATTGCATTTTTTTTAATTTTTTAAGAATTTTTAATGATTTTCTAAGTTTTTGAGGGTTTTTCAATTTTTAAGGTTTTTATAAGTCCAAATCAAACAAAACATGGACAGAAGTAAAAGTACAATTTTTTAGATTTTTTAGAAGGTTTTTAATATTTTTAGTTTATTTTTCGAACTGAACGGAAGCAAATTTTTGGGTTTTTGAATATTTAAAAATATAAAATAAAGACAAAATGAATCCAAAAATTCATGTAATTTTTACAACATGGCAGGGAGCCATATGTTCAAATTTCACGAAGTTTGGATGTGATTTGATATTTTATTCAACCAACCAAAGACATATAGCACACATGGATCAAATCGCAAGAAAAATAAGTTCTAAGGACTAAAACATAACACGCGGGAAAAGTCCAAGAGGCCTACTACAATTTTCACAATTAATTCAGCACATGTCTAAATAAACCATGCACAGGGGTATGGATGCAAATAAAGAAACTATTTTATCAAAACATAACATCCATATATTCTAGGAGGAAATATGCAAATGTCACAAAAAGGCACGTGGCAATGCACATGCACCCATACAAACAGGACTAAATAGCAAATATCAAGAACCGTAGGGGCTATAGTGCAAATTATCCACAATGTACTAATTATTTTACAGACTAAATAAAAACATTAAGAAACTGCACGGGAGGTGATGCAAATTACCCAACCAGGGGCGTGCGGGTCACGTGGGTGATAGGTGGCGGGCGATGAGTGGCTGGCGACGTACGTGGAGCTGCTGATGTCTGGCGTCCAACGGCTCTGACACTATGGCGAACATGGGGAGTACGTGGCCGTTAGATCTGATATCTAACAGCCTGACAGGAGCAGGCCACGGACGGTCCAGATGCAATCTGGAGAAGAGGTGTGATCCGACGGTGGAGAGGACATCTGGACGAACTCCTCCCCGGCGAAGTTCGCTGGAGGACTAGGGGTGCTCTGAGCGTCCGATGAATGATCAGGAGGGAGGGTTCATCTCGCGATGGTCCTCCGCATCGGGTTGGCGGAAGGAGCATCCGCCGGTCGTATCTCCGGAAGAGGGGTACAACCTGGGATAGCTCCGGCGAGGGGGATGAGATGCGATCTGGGGGGAAATCTTGTGCTCCTTGACCTGCAAACAAAAGCTCTTGCTCGGAGGCTCGCTCCGGCGAGGGTTATCGGACAAACGACAAAGGGAAGCGACGGTGGGAGGCGGATGCAGGTTCTGCCGAAGGTGGCGGAGGGAACCTAGCTCAAGCTCAGCTCAGATAGCCAAGATCAAGATGATCAGACTATGGAAGAAGGGTGATTATGGAACAGGGAGTCGATCTGAACGGCTAGGGATGATCGGTGGAGCTCCGACCGCTGGGTCAGAGACGACGGAGGTCCGATGAAGGGTTTGCGATGAAATGAAACTAGGGTCGATAAGGAGTCTACCTGAGGGTCCAAGGATGATCCTGAACTCCAGGAGGATGCGGTGAAGGGGTCGTACCCTCGACCACGTTGCGGCGGGCGGGGAGGCTCGAACGTGGCGACGCTCCGGCCACGTACCTTGAGCAACGACTACAGTGCCTCAATCCGACCACCAATGAGTTCTTCCGGTCGCTGTCACCGAGGGGAAGCTTGTTAGGGTAGAATGAGGGCTTGCGGTGTGAGCTAGAGATCTGGGAATTGAGGTGAATCTTTATAACAAGTCCCAGGTGGCGAGGTTGAGTGGGCACGGGCGCGCGAACCAAGGAAGATCCGCTCTTCCCTAAGGATCCGTGGGGGTCGTGGATCCAAGGGGAAGAGGGGAGAGGTGGAATCGGAGCGAAAGGCGGACGGATCTGCGAGGGATAAATGGGAGAAGTCGGACTGAAACGCGGATCCGGGCGCAAGTGGTCCTGGGAGGGGGGCCACTTGACCGAGGTCAACAGTCCCCCGTGGACCAATCAAATAATTCTGAGGTCAAAATTATTTAGAAATTAATTTAAAAATCAAAATTATTTTATTTAAAAATATTTTAAACATGAAAAATGTTTATTTATTTTTAAATTATTTTATAATGATTTTTATTTTTTTTGAAAAATAAATTAAGGTATATACATTATATTATATTATGTGCATATATAAAATATTTATTTATTTTTGTTTTAATTTTTATTTTGTTTATTTTTGTACAAATACTCTAATTTTGTATTTTATTTATTTACAACATAAAATTTATAGTATAAAATATTTTTTATTTTATTTATATTTATTATTTACAAGTATTAAATAAATAGGAATAGATACATATATATACATGGTATGTACAAGGTAGAGAGAGAAAATTATTTTGTTTTTAATTTTGTTTTTCTCATTTTTGTTTTATTTTTACAGATATATACAAGATAATAGAAACACATTTTTATTTTTATTTTTAGGAAAATAAATTATTTATATACACAAGGGATATGTACAAGGATGAGTGGCCCTATCTCTCTCTACTTATTTTATTTAGCGATCAGGCCCATTTTGGGCCCTCTCTTGGGTTCAGGTCACTCAATATTTATTTTAAATATTTCCTTCTTTTTATTTATTTCTTTATTCTTTTATTTTTGCACAAATGCAGGCTAATTATTGAATATTAAAAAATGCATGCCTTTTGGTATCTTATTGTATTTACAGTCATATACATGGTGTTTTGCCAAATTATCTAGCTAAAATAAAAGAATAAAGAGTGACGAATGGGGATTCATCAGCATCGACTTGGGACCTTCCTCGCGAAAGGCCAAGTCCTACCATTGGGAGGATCCCATCCTTTAGCGTCCGACGTCGGTGAATTTCTCAGGAGGAACACCACAACGTCCTCACTTACTGCCATAAGCTTGAGGCGGGAGGACATTATTCTGGGAGGAGAACAACACAGAAAGTGCTCCAATTCGGCCTATGGTGGCCTATCCTCTTCAAGGATTTTGATGAATTCGTGAAGAGGTGTACTGACTGTCAGAGGATGGGCACCTGTGGACAACGTGATATGACATTGATGCTGCCCATTCACTTCTGTGAGGTTTTTAATGAATGGGGCATTGATTTCATGGGTCCATTCCCTAAGAATCAGGGGTTTGAGTGCATTCCGTTGGCTGCTGACTATGTGAGTCGTTGGGTTGAGGCCATACCCGTCCAAACCGCAGAAGCTAAGACTGTTTGCATATTTTTAAGGAAGAATATCATTTCACGGTTCAGGGTGCCTAGAGTATTGACATCTAACGGGGGGCTCACTTTATCAACGACAAGGTAAAGACTCTTGCTAACGAGGTTAACATAAATCATCGAGTTGCCACTCCATATCATCCTCGGACTAATGGTCTTGCTGAAGTGTCAAACAGGGAGATCAAGACGATATTGCAGAAGGTAGTCCTCCAAGACCGAAAGAATTGGTCACAGCTTTTGGACTCAGTCTTGTAGGCATATCGGACTTCCTTCAAGATTCCTTTAGGGACGTCTCCCTTTCGTCTTGTTTATGGCAAGCCATGCCATTTACTTGTTGAGATTAAGCCTAAGTCACTATGGGATGTCATTGAGATATTATTGGATTCAGAGAATATAGAAGATCAACGAAAGGCTGAATTGGAGAGATACAACCTACAGTATAAAGAGCGAGTAAAGGAATGGCATGATTCTCATATCAGCCATAAGCAATTTGAGCCAGATCAGAGAGTATGGTTGTTTGATGCTAGAATTAGATTATTTCCAGAGAAATTACAGAGTAAGTGGAAAGGACCATGCCTGGTCCGAAAGGTGCATGATAATAGTAGTATCGATATATCTGAGATGTCATATGAATCCATCTTTCGCGTCAACGGTCAGTGCCTTAAGCCGTATTTAAATCATGATCCGTTGATTGTTGACGTAGCTCCAATTCATTTTGCATGAGATGTGGTCTTTGACTCACATCATTTGCATCTCATGCCTGATTATCATTGTTCTTCTATCATGTATTGATCCATATGTTCATATCATCTCATTCTTTAGTCTAACACCCCATTTGCATCTTGTGATTGTGCTATACTCAGGGTGTACTTTACTTTAAGTATAGAGCGGGTGTCAGATTTTTTATTTTCCTTTTGATTCTTTTCACCTCTATTTTGTTGTATATACTTAGGGATATTTTACCATGAGTATAGGAGAGGGAGACCCTGTATATTCTAACCACTCGGTTATCCCTTTTGTGTACAATATGTTATACTTTGGATTACTTAATCCTATGTATAGGGGGATCACCGACTTCTATTCATTCCATTCTTTTATTCGTCGTTGTAGTATAGCCTATCTTTTCACTTCCCTATATTGAGCATGAGTTATGTCTTCTTCATCGCTCGTTGGTCACTCTAAGGGCATCGTTCGAGCTAAGTACAAGAGGGTGTCATATATATTACATATATACTTTAGCCATAATCCGTACTTTGTGTGAGTGTGTTAATAATAAAGTGGCAGAAATCCTTTATCCAAAAATCATAAAAATTTCAAAATTTCTCTTGTACAGAAAATTCTTTCTTGCACATACCTAGCGATTCATATAAACTATTTTGTACAAATGTTTGTGAAAATATGTTGCTTGTAAAATGTTTGTAAATAATTTTGTATCAAAACAATGTCTATAGTACACGATTTCTGTAAAATGTGTGAAAAAAAATAAAAGTTTGCAAAAACCCTAGTGTAAATGTTTGTAAATAGTTTGCAAGACTTCTGCATTCATTCATGCATTCAAACATTTTATTTTTTTTGCACATTTTCAAAAATTTTGCATAATTTTTTTTGTAAATATTTGTATATTCTTCTGAATCATAGTTAAAATTTAAACTAGTCTAGATTTAAATTGGAAAATGGAGCTTGGTTAAGACAATAATCCACCTAATTCTCAAAGGAACCTTATAGGTTTTGGGGTTAAGACTTTTCAGGTCCATTAGTGACTTAATTCTTCGAGTCCACTAGGTTATGTTCACATGTCATCTTGATGAGCCTAAGTAGAACACTTAACAATGCAAACATAACTCTCTCAAGCAATGGCTTCACTTGCACCAGCACCCTACACATAGCTCTCTACGGACGAGGAGATGAGGAGGCAATTTCCTTTGGCTTGGGGAAGCATACGAGGGTACTACTTCTAGGCGGAACGTCTCATCTTCCTTTAGGGGAGGAAGTGCACCTCAACTTGGTCTATCGATGTTGAGTTCTAAAGACAGGAGTTGTGGGTTGCAATAATGCTTCAAAGGAGGGATAGTCTTCTGGCTCAAGAGGAACAAGTCCTTATGTATGTATGTTACGCCATGTAGATATGTTGTACATATGCACATAAAAAATGTGTGCAAAAGAAAAGTCCAAAAAACTGGACAGGCCTGACTGAAAATAAAATGCCTGGCGGAGTGTATATAGTCAAATAAAGCAAAGCTTATGTTACACCTTCTCATCTCATGAAGCTTGCAGTGGGAGACTTAGCTACACCGGCTGGGCTCCAAGGGATACAGGGCTACACTGGTCATGGTCCATTCTCTTCTTTCCCCTCTTCTTGAGCCGATTGTACTTGAACTTAGAAGGGAATATACCGCTCCTCGAGGAAAGAGCTGCTGGACTAGGGAATTAGAGTTACCTTGTTAAGGGGGGTTGTTTCTTTGACATTTCTGAGGTGTGGAGCTACATATCACTTACACAGTACAAAAAAGATTTGGTAATTAGAGTTTGTGTATGTAGACTTGTTCTGATCTAGATTATTGAGGAGTCTTGACCATAGATTAGTGGAACTTAGAGGCTACTGAGTCTTAAACCTAGGTCCAAATAAGGTTCCGACAAACTAATAATCCAAAGGTCTGACTGAGCCATACTTCAATTTAATGAAGAAAAGTTTAATAATCAACCTTGATTCTCCTTCTTTTCTTTCATTCTTTTTCACTTTTTTTTTCAAATAAGTGTTTGCTAAATGACTACCAAAGGTAAAGTATAGGGGATTGATGAATCCCTGATTCTCACTCTTTATTCTATTATTTTAGCTATTTATCTTGGCAAATCCTCATATAAATAGATGTAAATACAATAAGTTAGCATTCTGCATGCATGTGTTAACATCGTATATTTAGTATGTATTTGTGCAAAAATAAAATAATCAAGGAAAAGAAAAGGGAAGAAGGTATTTAAAATAAATATAGAGTAACCCGAATCCCAAGAGAAGGTCAAGCATTGACCTGATCGCCAAATAAAATAAGTAGAGAGAGATAGGGCTTATAGTATGTGTATGTATTACCTATATATGTAAATAATTATTTTGGATAAAATAAAAATAAAATATTCTTTCTACCTCCTTGTGTATACTCCTAAAAATAAAACAAAAATAAATTAAAAATAAGAAAAATAGAAATAAAATCCTCACTCACTTGTACAAAATACATGTACATGTGTCTCACTTCCTAATTATTCTATACCTGTAAGTAGATAATAAAAATAAAATAAAAATTATCTTATACCCCTAAAAAATGTTGACCATAAATAAAATATAAAATAGAGGTATTTATGTAAAAATAATAAAATAAAAATACTTGTACATAATACATAGGTATATTATACATATATAATACTATATACCGTATACACAATAATTTATTTTTCATAAAAATAATTAAAAATCACAAGAAATTTAGTTTGAAAAATAATAAACATTTTTTTATTATATATACTTTTTATTTTGAATTCATTTATTATTTTTTATTGATTTTGTAAATATTTTATAAAATTGAATTTTCTGATTGGTCCAGCCCGGGTGTTGACCTCCGGACAACGTCTCCCTCTTCCCGGGTCAGACCTAGATAGTGTTCGCCAAACCTTCTTCTCCCCTTTTTCCATCCCGATTCCAGACGCCTTCTTCCCCGATTTCTTGCCCGACGCTTCTCCTAGGATCCGTGATTCTCATAGATCCCTAGAAAGGTACGGATCTTCCTAGGCTTGTGATGAATCCCCATTCATCACCCTTTATTCTTTTATTTTAGCTAGATAATTTGGCAAAACACCATGTATATGATTCTAAATACAATAAGTTGTCAATAAGCATGCATTCGCTAATACTCAATAATTAACATGCATTTGTGCAAAAATAAAATAATAGAGAAATAGAGAAAAAGAAGGAAATATTTAGAATAAATATTGAGTGACCTGAACCCAAGAGAGGGCCCAACATGGGCCTGATCGCCAAATAAAATAAGTAGAGAGAGATAGGGCCACTCATCCCAGTACATATCCCTTATATATGTATATAAATAATTTATTCTCCCAAAAAAAATAAAAATGTTTCTATTATCTTGTATATATTTCTAAAAATAAATAAAAATCATAAATATAAAATTAAAATAAAAACAAAATAAATTTTCTCTCTCCACTTTGTACATACATTGTATATATGTATCTATCACTATTTATTTCACCCTTGTAAATAATCAATAAAAATAAAATAAAAATTATTTTATACTCCAAATTTTATGCTGTAAGAAATAAAATATAAAATTAGGGTATTTGTACAAAAACAAACAAAATAAAAATTAAAACAAAAATAAATAAGTATTTTATATATGCACATATTATAATATAATGTATATACCTTAATTTGTTTTGCAAAAAAAATAAATAAAAATCACTAAAAAATAGTTTGAAAATAAATAAATATTTTTTACATTGAAAATATTTTTAAATAAAATTATTTTCGATTTTTTAATTTAATTTACAAATAAGTTTGACTCCGGAGTTTTGTGATTGGTCCACGGGGGATCGTTGACCCCCGATCAACTCCCCCGCCCGGGTCCCCTCTTCGCGTATCCTACTCACCGGCCCGATTTCTCCAATATCTCTGGAGTGGATCCAACCACCATTTACCTCGATTCCACTGCTTGCCTCTTCCCCTTGGATCAGCCACCCTCGCAGATCCCTAGGGCGAGGCGGATATTTCTTGGTACGCGTGCATGTGCCCGTTCAACCTCATCACCTGGAACTGCGTATAAATCCTTCCATTCGTTTCCCAGCTCCTAGCTCATGCCGCAAGCCCTCATTCTACCCTATAGAGTTTCCCCTCGATGACAGCGACCGGAAGCATCCTTTGGTGGCCAGATTGAGGCGTTGTAGCCGTAGCTCGACGCGCGTGGCCGGAGCACAGCCACGTTCGAGCCTCCCTGCCTGCCGCAGCGTGGTCGAGGTGACGACCAACATCGTCGCATTCCCCTGGAGCTAAGGATTATTCTTGGACCCTCAGATAGATCATTCATCGAGCCTAGCTCTATTTTATCGCAAACCCTTCATCGGACCTCTGTCAGCTCCGACCTAGTGGTCGGAGCTCCATCGACCACCCATACCCGCTTATGTAGGATCCCGCGATCGCCGTCATCATCCTTTCGCAGCCTGATCATCCCGATCTTGGCTATCCGAGCCAAGATTGGGCGAGGTTCCCTCCGCCGCCTTCGCCGGAACCTTCCTTCGCCTCCCACCGCCGCTTCCCTTCGTGTTTCATCAAATAACCCTCGTCGGAGCAAGCCTCCGAGAAGTAGCTTTCATATGCAGGTCAAAGAGTGCCCGATTGCCCCCCAGCTTACCTCTCATCCACCTCGCCGAAGCTATCCCAGGTCGTATCCCCCTTCTCAGAGATCTGACCGTTGGATGCTCCATCTGCCAAAGCCACCCAATGTAGAGGAGCATCGCGAGTCGAGCCCCTCTTCCTGATCGTTCATCATCTGCCTGGAGCGCCACCCGTCCTCTGGCGAACTTCGCCTTGGAGGAGTTCCTCCAGCCGCCTTCTCCACCGTCGGATCTCGTCTCCGTCCCAGTTGCCATCTAGACCGTCCAGTACCTTCTCGTGTCAGGCCGTTAGATATGATATCTAACGGCCACGTACACCCCACGTTCGTGATCACGTCAGAGTTGTTGGATGCGCCAACCATCAACATCATCACCATACGTCGCCAGCCATTCACCGCCCACCACCTGTCACCCACGTGACCCGCACGCTTAGGCTGGTAATTTGCACCCTCTTCCCTGCAGATTCTTTGTGTTCTTATTTAGTTCGTAATATAAATATAGCACTATGGACTTTTTGCACTATATCCCCTACAGTTTTTGACATTTGCTATTTAGTATTGTTTGTATGGGTGCACAAGCATCGTCACATGTCTTTCTGTGACATTTGCATCTCTTCTCCTGGAGTTAATGGATGTTACGTTTTGATAAAATATTTTCCAGATTTGCATCCATGCCCTTGTGAGTGTTAATATCGGACATGTGCTGAATTTCTTGTGAAAATTGCAATAGCCCCTTGGACTTTTCATGCATGTTACATTTTAGCCCCTAGAACTTATTTTTCTTGCGATTTAGTCCCTATGTGCTATATGGTTTTGATTGGTTGAATTAAATGTCAAATCACAACCAAACTTCAAGAAATTCGGACACATGGCTTCTACCATGTTTTAAACATTTCTTTGAATTTTTGGGCTTGTTTTGTTACCATTTTCTATTTTTAATAATTCAAAACCTAAAAATGCTACCGTCTAAATTGAAAAATCAACTAAAATATAAAAAACACTCTAAAAAATCTAAAACAATTATTGTTATATTTTTTATTCTATCCATGTTTTGTTTGATTTGGATTTATAAAAACCTTGAAAATTGAAAAACTCTAAAAAACTCATAAAAATCATTAAAAAATCTAAAAATATCACAAAAATGCAATTTCAGTTTATGTAGTTAGTATTTTTCTTATAGTTTCTCATAAAATTATTGCTTGAATTTTATAAGTTATTTAGTCATTTTTAAATAGCCTTTAGATTCTGACTGCATAGTACCTTTGATTTTTTACCATTGTTTCATTTTTAGAAAATTCACTAAAAATCAGAAAAGTCTATGGAAAATATCAAAAACATCTGAATATTTCTAAAATTTAAAAATATTTTTATTTGAATTTTCTGAGTGTTTTTGAGGTAGTTAATAATTGTTTGATTGAGGTTTTCTCAGCACTTTCAACCTTTTTCCTAATATTAAAAATCCAAAAAAATTAAAAATTTAAAAATCCACGAAAAATCTTTATTTTTGAATCCCGGCTACTTCGTAGGTTTTTCAATCTCGTGCTCCTTTGTTCGACCCTGGTAGCTACACCAGGTAAAATAAAATAGCGAGACCACTAATTTTGACCTAATTGTTTGATTTCATATTTGGTGGTCTTGATTGTTTCTTGATTGACTTAAACTAGCGGTTCGGGTCGCAACGACCCTGATTTACACGTTAACCTGAGTTGCTGAGGCATGTCATCAGGTTGCGCACTACCGATTGATCTTTGGAGACCCCTGGAGACGGCTATAAACCATCTCCTCCACCTACCCAGCATTACAGCTCGTGTCTCGCCCCTTTTCTCCTCCTTAGGAATCTTTAGTGGAGTGACAACCACCAGAGGAGCCCTTTAGACCGAGCTTTGGTGGCCTGGAGCCGCATCTCAGCTACGTGGTCGATGAGTGCTACTGCGTCTAGCCTCCCCGCCTTCCGCAGCAAGGTTGAGGCCATTACTTCGTCGACCATCTTCTCCCGAAGCTTAGGAGTCCATCTGGTGTTTCAGGTATCCATCATATCCCCTTCATTTCTCATTTCGATTCCATTCTTCTCATCTAGCACTGCCGCACATCCACTTGCTCCGACCAGCTGGTCGGAGCTATATCCACATCTAACCTTTAAAATCGACTCACCATATTATCCCTCATCCTTCCCTGCAACCTGATCACCTCTAGGCTCGACCACTAGGCCGAGATTAGGGTCGTGACTCCCTTCCTCCTTCTTCTCTGGGGATTAAACCTCACCCCTTTCGCTTCTCCAATTTTTTTAGAAATAAACCCTCGTCGGAGCTACGCCTTCGAGCGGTGAACCCTTTGCAGGTCACTTCACGTGCAGAAGACCACCTTTGGCACCCAGCTAATCTGGCAGAGATGCACCAGGAGGAGCTTGACCACCGCACTCATCCGACCATCGCCGCCTCCATTGGAGTCATCTAGCGGAAATGGAGCATCCTCACGATTGAGCAGGATCGGTTGGTGAGCCCATCGAAGCAGGGATTGCATCCGTTGCTCGATCGAAGTTCATCCAAGGGGTTGTTCTTCCATATCCCTCCTCTACCGTCGAATGAAGCCGTCCTCGGCCAGATTGCATCCTAGTTGCCGACAAGAGAAGCCTTTTTATCCGTTGGATCAGATCTGACAGGTCAGATCTGTCGCACGTCCCTGACATTCCCCAGACCTTCATATCTGTAGCACCAGATGATTAGAGCCGTACTCCCACGAAGCCTCCCGTGTGCGCCACGTGCCCCTGTAGGGTATATTACATCTTTTACCCCGTGCTTTAATGCTTTCTCAGCTAGTCTTGAAAATAAAGTTGTAGTTTGGACATTTCGCAATTAGACCCTAGTATTTTCAGTATTTTTATTTTATTCCAGTCTGTGTGAGCTCACGTGCAGTGCCACGTGCTCTTATGGTACATTTGCATTTTATACCCCAGACTTCATGTATGTTCTGATTTGAATAAAACTTTTTGTATTTACATTTATGCCCCTCTGAGCCTGTGTCACGTGTATTACGCGTGTTTGTTTGGTTATTTTGCAATTTAGGCCTTAGGTTTTTAAGTGTGTTATTCTTTGACCGGAAACTTTGGTATAATTGCAATTAGGTCCATGTTTACTATGTTTGTTCTCTTTAATCAAATAATTACTAAATCAACTCTAAAAATACCATAAAAATTACAGTTAGCTCCTACTAACACGTAGTATTTATGATAATTTTTGTGAATAAATTTAGTTTTATTTGATATTTTCTAAAAAACAAAAACACCCAAAAATAGTTATGTTTATTTTATAAAATACATAAGTTCGAAAAATTGTATAAAAAATTATACAAAATTTGTTTGTGTGTTTTTATATGCTTTATCTTCAGTACCATTTTTGTTGCATTATCCCTTTTAAAAAACCTAAAAATCACAAAAAAAACTAAAAATTTTATAAAAATCATTAAAAATTCTAGGAAAAATAAAAAATAGGATTTTAATTTCTATAATTAGCTAAATTTATTTACTTTCTCATAAGATTGCTATCCAAGACATTAGGACACTGTAAGTATTTTTCATTTGTAATTTTGTCCTGGCCGTGCACTGTTTCCCTGTTTAGCTCATTTTTTATTTTTATAAAATTGTATACAATTGAGAAAAATCCTATAAAGTCACCAAAAAATATCTAAATATTTGAAAAACATAAAAATGTTTTTGATTCCTATTTTAGAGTATTTTTACTCTTAATAAAAATTGTTGAATCTTGCTTTTACTTTGTTCTTTTATTTGTGTTATTTGTTTTCTGATTTCAAAAATATAAAAAATTGTAAATTAAAAACCACAAAAATATGTTTTTATTTATATGAATTTTGAGTACTTCATACATTTCTATGCTCCTTGAGTTTGACCCTGATCGCTATACCAGGTTAAATAAATAGTGGAGATCTCTGACATTTCCTTACTTTGATTGATTTGTTTTTGAGTTGTTTCGATTTTCTTGATTGATCGAATTGATTGGTTAGAACAACGACTTGTTTAATTTTCCATCTTAGCCAATCTCGATCTTCGTGTCGTCAATTACTCAAATGTTGTGTGTTCCAACTATGGGTATGTGGTCCTATATAGGAGCTCAAGAAAAGTGGTCGTTGGAAACAAAATTGATACGAAATCAGAGATGATTTCCACCTATGATCGACCAAGTAACTGACCAATCTATGCTCTATCATTGATGATTGTTTGAATGGCATTTAAATAGTTATTGATAACTTCAATATACATGATCGACAAGTGATGATCGATCTATGAAAGAATATGGTCAATAATATATGATAGATCAATGTAAAAAATATGTTCTATAAGTTCACCAAAGCTCGATATTGTAGAAAAGGAAACATTGGCTTGAAGCTTCATGTAGCTACAACTTTTGAAAACCTAATCCGTATAAACTAATACAAGTCTTTGGAACAAGAAACAACAATGCTAAACATATGCTTCTACTTCAGAGAGACGACTTAACACAATTGTGTCGAACTGAGATTCGCACTAGAAGTTCTGCAGTCACAAGGAATATACGAGAGATTATGATATAACTGTGACGCCTCGCCCCGTGGGTTGAGCGTCGGACCTAACTTCCTAGGATCCATATACTCAGAAATAACCACCTTCATACATCATGATTAAGATTCGAAATGTAAAGCAAGAAAATTAAAGGATAAAATGCTCCAATGACATTTATATATTCATGGTTTCCTAAAATTTTACAAATTTGCAATAGAGTCTATAATACGTTAATACGCAGCTAACAACTTAAATTACATAAGCTACAACTAGTACAACTCTATGAGTGAAAATGTACCCCAAAGTCTTGTACAGTATGCAGAAACTCAAATCACTATTGTTGCTAAAAAACTTGCAAACTTGGCTGGGTCTCTAAAGAAGTATATATGAGCAAAAAGCTCAGTACATTTAAAACTAGCAAACATCACTACACTAACAGAAGTAGGGTATAAAAAATCGAACTGAGCCGACCGGTCAGATCAATCCGATCGAGAACCGACCTCGAACCAGTTGGTTCAGCCAGTTCTTTCATTTAAAAAAACTTGGTTCAATTGTAGGCCCGGACTGGTTCAACCGGATTGGTTCGGCTTGGGCTGAACCATTTTGATGATTTCATGCCCACACAAAAGTAAGAAAAATATTACATTTGTTTTACTTGCACCCTCTTCTCTTCTCTAGTCATGACCCCCGAATTCTAAATCCCTAGCCCCCCTTTACCCATGTCGAACTCTCAAATACATCATCGATCATTTCTGAACGACTATGTCCTCATCGTTGATGAGGCCAAAAAGCCAAAAGACTAAGGTAAGAAGGTATCAATGGTCGTTGCGACCTCAACCTCTCGGATCGGACTCAATCAAGAAGAAGAAAGACCACCAATCAAAATATAAAACAAATCAGGCAAAAACAAATAGCGGTCTCGCTATTTTATTTTACCTGGTACAGCTACCAGGGCCGAACACAAGGAGCACGGATTGGGAAATCCTACTAAGTAGTCGGGAACGAAATAAAATATTTTTGGTGGATTTTTATGTTTTTAAAATTTTTGGATTTTTCAATATTTGGAAAAAAGGCTAAAAATGCTAAGAAAATCTCAAAAAACAATTATTAACTACCTCAAAAACACTCAGAAAAATCATATAAAAATATTTTTGGATTTTAGAAATGTTCAGATGTTTTTGGTATTTTTCTGGGATGTTTCTGATTTTTAGTTGATTTTGTAAAAATGAAACAAGGTAAAAAAATGAAAACTACCGTGCAACCAGAATCAAAAGGCTATTCAGAATTATCTAAATAGCCTATAAAATTCCAACAACAATTTTATTGTAAACTTTGAATAATCCTAACTACAGAAACTGAAATTGTTTTTTTTAATTTTAATAATTTTTAATGATTTTTCTAAGTTTTTTAGTGTTTTTCAATTTTTAGGATTTTTATAAATCCAAAAGCAACAAAACTTGGATAGAAGTAAAAGCACACAAAAACAAACATACAGTCGTGTCCAAATTTCGTGAGGATTGGATGAGAATTGATATTTTATCCACCCAATCAAAGACAAGCAACACACATGGACCTAAGTGTAAAGAAAGTAACTTCTAGGGGCCAAACAGTAACCCTCAGAAATAATATGGGGCCAAATATGCAAAAAGCCCAAGGCCGCAAGAGGTTGGCACGTGAATGAGGCAAACAGGGGCATAAATGTCATTCCTATTTATAAAAAGTCAAACAGTAACATCCATAAAGTCCAGGCAAGAATATGTAAATACCCCACAAAGTACGTGCCAGACCACGTGAACTACACTCAGAGGGACTAAATTGCAAATAAAAGAAACACAAGGTCCTAGGTGTAAAATGTCCAAGATAAAAACAACGACTAAAAATATTTACAGGACTAAACTGAAATGTAAAAAGTGCGAAGGGCCTAAGTGTAAATTACCCATTATTACAGATCCGACGGTCGAGGGGTCTTCACTTAAGACCGAACGGCTAAGCGCGAGAGATACCCCTTTGACGATGAGTGGCTCTGATCTGACCCTCGGATGTATCCAACGGACGAGATCCTCGGATGGTGGACGATTGAGATTAGAACTGTCGATGAGGCTCAATCCGATGGTTGGGAGGCTCCCTGGACGAACGCCGATGAACTCGCCTCCGGCGAGCTTCGATCGGCAGCTACACGCAACTGGGAGATCCTCCGAGGCTGCTAAGATGGGCGAAATGATGCTGACGACGGTCCGCAGCTAATGATCGGCTCCGATGAGACCGGGAGCTACTGGAGTGCTTCGACGACGCAGTGAACCTAGAGCTCTTGTGACCGAGTGTTTGGACCTCCAGATGAGGCCCTTCTTCATTCAATATTGCATAGATCAACAACCGGGTCGAGGGTAAAATGCCTCGACCCCTTAGCGGGCGAAATGGGTGAAAGGGTGAGGCGGAGCAAGGCCCTCCGACGATGCGACAGCGGAGAAGGACCTAAACTCTGTTCTTAAGCAAACCAGGAGGAACGACGGGACAGAGAAGGTGGAGAGAGGTCTCGCGAAGGTGATGGGGTGGTCGGAATGGGCAATCGATGGTCCAATCACGAAGGATAAGGCGGAGGAGCTCGGTTGACCGGATTCTAAAATTTGGAATCTAAAGCTAACGAAAGGCAATCGAAACTACCTGATGGATGATATCGTCTGTGCTGGAGGTCAGCTACCTCCTGGGATCTTTGCCTTGATGGAATGACGCTTCCAGAGGCTCGGACTCGCCGGGCCTAGGGCTAAAGGCTTAAAGACCTCGCTACAACACTCCCACTCGCTCGTTGTCACTGAAGGAAAAAGAATGGAGGTCCCAGGAGATGAAGGCAATGGCCGAAGATAATCGAGAAATTGCGGCTCAAGAAGGCTAAATACTCAACGAGGTCCGACAAAGTGGGGGCTCGGGCACTCAATCCGAGGAGCTGATCCCTACTGGAAGATCAGGCGTGAATCACGGATCTCTCCTTGGCATTCGAAGGGAGGATCGAGGTGGAATGGCGATTGGATCGATTCCGCAAAAATCGGAGAATATCGGGTGGCAATCGGATTTGGGTGCAAACTGGTCCAGGGGGGCAGTTGACCGAGGTCAACGGTCCCCCATGGACCAATCAGAAAAATCAGGTCAAAATTCTTTGTAAAATAAATTAAAAATCGAAATTTATTTAAAATATGTTCAACGTGAAAAATGTTCCTTATTTTCTAAATTATTTTTTAGTGATTTTTATTTTTTTATTAAAATAAATTAAGGTATACACATTATATTATATTATGTGCATATATAAAATATTTATTTATTTTTATTTTAAATTTTATTTTATTTATTTTTGTACAAATACCCCAATTTTATATTTTATGTATTTACAACATAAAATTAGGAGTATAAAATAATTTTTATTTTATTTTTATGAGTTATTTACAAGTGTTAAATAAATAGGAATAGATACATATATACATGGTATATACAAGGTGGAGAGAGACAAATTATATTGTTTTTATTTTAATTTTATTTTTCACATTTTTTATTTTATTTTTAGAAATATATATAAGGTAGTAATGACATCTTTTTATTTTTATTTTTGTGAAAACAAATTATTTATATACATATATGTATAAGGGATATGTACAAGGATGAGGGGCCCTATCTCTCTCTACTTATTTTATTTGGTGATCAAGCCCAAGTTGGACCCTCTCTTGGGTTCAGGTCACTCAATATTTATTCTCAATATTTCTCTCTTTTTATTTTATTCTTTATTCTTTTATTTTTGCACAAATACATGCTAATTATTTAGTATTAATAAATGCGTGCTTATTGACAACTTATTGTATTTACAATCATATACATGGTATTTTGCGAAATTATCTAGATAAAATAAAAGAATAAAGAGTGATGAATGGGGATTCATCGCCCCCCTATACTTTACTTTTGCCAGTCCCTTAGCAAACACTTCTTTGAAAAAGAAGTGAAAAGGAGAAAGAAAAAGAAAAAGACGGGAAATCATGGTTGATTATTAAAATTTCCTTCATTAAATTGAAATATGGAGCTCATTTTTTTGATGTGCATATATACAACATATCTAGTGCAACATATATACATAAGGAGTTTTTCCTCTTGAGCCAGTAGACTATCCCTCTTTTGAATCTTTATTGCAACCCACAACTCCTGTCTTTAGACTTCATCACCACCAGACCAAGTTGAGACGAAGTTCCTTCACTATAAGAAGAAGAGAGGTTCCGCCTAGAAGTACTACCCTCATATGCTACCCCAAGCCAAAGGAAACTACCTCCTCACCACCTCATCCGTGGAGAGCTATGTGTAAGGTGCTGGTGCAAGTAAAGCCATTGTCTCTGAGAGTCATGTGTACGCTGTTAAGTGTTCTACTTGGGCTCGTCAAGATGACAAGTGATCATATACTAGTGGACTCAAGGAATTAAGTCCCAAATGGACCTGAAAAATCTTAACCCTAAGCCCTATAAGGTTCCTCTTAGAATTAGATGGATTAAGGTCTTAACCAAGCTCTATTTTCCAATTTAATTCCAGGCCAGTTTAAATGTCAATCAAGATTCAGAAAAACTATACACATATCTACAAATGTGCAATTTTTACAAAATTTTGAAAAATGTACAAAATTTTGAAAATGTTTGAAAACATGGATGTATGCATGAATGCATGAGTTTTGCAAAATATCTATACAAATTTACACAAGGTTTTTGCAAACTTTTTGTTTTTCAAACATTTTCAAAAATTTTGTACTATATACATAATTTTGATATCAAAAATATTAATAAACTATTTACACAAATCATTTTTTACAAACATTTGTACAAAAATATTTTTTTATAAATGGCTATGTATGTGCAATAAAGAATTTTATGTACAAGGAAAAATTTTAAATTTTTAAGGTTTTTGGATGAGGAATTTTTAGCCATTTTATTTATTGACACACTCACACAAAGTACGAGTTATGGCTAAAGTATATATGGAATATATACGACACCCCCTGTACTTAGCTCGAACGATGTCCTTAGAGTGAATCAGGAGCGATGAAGAACACATAAATCATGCTTAGTACAGGGAAGTGAAAAGGAAGGGTGTACTACAATGACGAATCAAAGAATAGAATGAAGAGGACTCAGTGTTTCCCCCTATACTTAGGATCAAGTAATCCTAAGTATAACAAGTTGTACCTGAAGGGATATCCGAGTGGGAGAATGTACAGGGTCTACCTCCCCTATACTTAGGGTAAAATATCCCTAAGTATAGGCCGCAAAACAGAGGTAGAAAGAATCCAAAGAATACCCAAGAGTCCTACACCCCCTATACTTAGGGTAAAGTACACCCTGAGTACAGCATAATCATAAGATGAAGATGGGGTGTGGGACTAAAGAATGGAGTGATATGGACAACTGGTTCTATACAAGGTGGAAAACAGTGATAATCAGATGTGAGATGCATTAGATGTGGGTCAAAGACCACATCTCATGCAAAATGAATAGGGATGACGTCAACGACCAATGGCTAATGATCTAGATATGGTTTGAGCCGTTGCCCGTTAACACGAAAGGTAGATTTAGAAGACAACTCAGATTTTTAATGCTTCCATTATCATGTACCTTTCGGACCAGGTATGGTCCCCTCCACTTGCACTGTAACTTACCTGGAAATAATCGAAGCCTGGCATCAAACAACCATACTCTCTGATCAGGCTCAAATTGCTTGTGGCTGATATGAGAATCATGCCACTCCTTCACTCTCTCCTTATAGTGGAGACTGCTTGAAAACGCTTCATCTCTAAGCTCCTTCAGGGCTGTCAATTCTGCCCATTCTCTGGTGTCCTAAACTCACTGGATCCAAAAGTATCTCTGTAACAACCCAAAGTGACTTATGTCTTAGCTCAACAGGTAAATGGCAGGGCTTTTCATAAACGAGGCGAAAGGGAGATGTACCCAAAGGAGTCTTGAAGGACGTCCTATATGCCCACAAGACCGAGTCCAAAAGCAATGACCAATCCTTTCGGTCAGGGCGGACGACCTTCTGCAGTATCTTGATCTCCCTGTTCGATACTTCCGCAAGACCATTGGTCTGAGGGTGGTATGGAGTGGCTACTAGATGGTCTATGCTTAACTCGCTAGCAAGGGCCTTTTACCTCGTCGTTGACGAAATGATCCCCCCTTCAGATATCAACACTCGAGGTATCCGAATCGTGAAATGATATTCTTCCTCAAAAATTGGCATACAGTCCTAGCATCTGCGGTTCAGGCGGGCATGGCCTCAACCCAACGATTCACATAATCAACGGCCAACAGAATGTACTCGATTTTCTGACTCTTAGGGAATGGACCCATGAAATCGATGTCCCATGCATCAAAAACCTCACAGAAGTGAATGGGTTGCATCGGCATCAACGTTGTCCATAAGTGCCCATCCTCTAAAGTGTCGTTCTCCTCCCATAGTGATGTCCTCCTGCCTCCAGCTTGTAGCAGTAGGTGAGGACATCGTGGTGCTCCTCATGACGAATGCACCGTTGCCAAACATTATCCCCTCCCTCATGGTAAAGGATGGGATCCTCCTAATGGTAAGACTTGGCCTTCGCTAGGAAGGTCTCAAGTCTCTGCCCGGGCGAACCTTGTGGAACTTTCTTGGCAACAAGATAGTTCACAATGTCAGCGTACCACGGGAGTGAGGCGACAACAAGGATCGCCTCATCTGGGAAGGTCTTACATATAGGATCAATCTGCTCAGAATCCTCAAGATGCTCTAACTGGGAGAGATGATCCGCCTCCACATTCTTGACTCCAGGCTTATCCTTAATCTCAATATCAAACTCTTGGAGTAGAAGGATCCATCTAGTCAAACTCGTTTTGGCATACTTCTTTGCCATGAGGTACCTGATGGCGGTATGATCAGTGTGAATAGTTGCTCTAGATCCAATGATGTACGATAAGAACTTATCTAGGGCAACGACTACGGCTAGCATCTCATTCTCTATGATTGTATAGTTTCGTTTTGCGGCATCCAATGTACGGCTAGCGTAGTGAATGGCAAAAGGCAATCCATCCCTCCTCTGTCCCAGCACAGCCCCTACGACAAAACCAGAGGCATCCGTCATGATCTCGAATGGGAGAGACCAATTAGGCGGGTGGAGGACAGGAGCCTGAACAACTAGACTCTTGAGAGTCTCAAATGACACAAGACACTTATCATCAACTATGAACTCGATGTCCTTGGTCAGCAAATCAGTCAACAACCGGGCAATCATGCCGAAATCATGAATGAATCGTCGGTAGAAACCGATGTGCCCTAGAAAAGACCGTAACTGTCGCAAGTTGGACGGTCGATTGAGTTTTCTAATGATATCCACCTTGGCCGGATCAACCTCCATGCCCCCGTTGGAGATGATATGGCCAAGCACCGTCCCCTGAGTCACCATAAAGTGACTCTTGTCCCAAGATAATACAATGTCGACCTCAATGCATCGCTGTAAGACGCGGTCTAGGCACTCAAGATTAGCATCAAACCCATCTTCGTAGGCCGAAAAGTCATCCATGAAGATCTCCAAGCACTCACCCACCATGTCCGAAAAGATGGACAACATACACCTCTGTAATGTCGCCGGAGCATTGCATAGACCAAAGGGCATGCGTCTGAAAGCATATGTCCCGAAGGGACAGGTGAATGTAGTCTTGTCCTGGTCTTCTTGCTCTATGGCCACCTGATTATATACGGAGTACCCATCAAGAAAGCAGTACTCTTCCCTGCTAGCTTCTCTATAATCTGATCAGTAAAAGGCAGCGGGAAATGGTCCTTCTTGGTGGCCTTATTCAATCATCTGTAGTCCACACTGACCCTCCAAGAAGTGGGTACTCGGGTAGCGATATCCTCGCCATACTCACTCACAACTGTAGTGCTGTCCATCTTCTTGGGCACCACATGTAATGGACTAACCCACTTGGAGTCGGAGATGGGATAGATAAAATCGGTGCTCCACCATTTCGAAATTTCCTTCATGACAACCTCTCGAAGATCCGGGTTCAACCGCCGATGGAACTCACGCGACGGCTCTGCGTCCTCCTCGAGATAGATATGGAGGGAGCACATGGCCGGACTTATCCCCTGGATATCGGCTATGCTCCATCCTATCGCCTTGCGGTTCTTTACAAGAATCTCCATCAGACGAGACTCTTGCTCTCCTATCAAATCTGCTGAGATAATGACTGGGTGCATCTCATGCTCACCCGCAAGGAACCTATACTTCAACGATGCGACAAGGTCTTCCGCTTTGGGCAAACGGGAGCTGGCAGATCTGGCTTCTGAAATGTCTGAGTTAATGCGACCAAATCTGCATGGGAGAATGAGAACTCTCACTGAAAATCAGGATCTGGTGAAGACTGCTCTGCTCGTGTATCTGTACTCTGAATCGGCTCGATCTCCACCCTATCTGCTGGCTCTGTGGAAATTAGACACAGAATCATATCATCAAACACTGCCCAATCTATGTCTGACTCTGAGGGATCTGAATCTGAATCAAACAAATCAACTGCCCCATGATCGGGAACCTAGTCTGCTTACTATAAAGTATCCTTTGCCAGGAATGTGCTCTCCAAGCTCTCCTCTACTGGAATCTGCGCATCAGCGGGGTCTGAATCTGAGAGGATGGCTCGTGAAACGGGGTCTGGCCAAACTGCCTCATCATCTGTGATCACAAAATCACACTCCTGGTGAATGTCTCGCTCTGCCTCTATCATCTGCTCTGAATATGTGAGCGGCTCTGAGCAAGCTGAATCTCACGTTCTAATCTCATTGATCGTCTTTATTTGTTTGCTCTCGCCCTCGACGTGAAAGTATACCTTCCCGCTATCATGATTGGACACTGCCTTGGTTGTGGCCAAGAACGAGCATCCTAGAATGATGGGGGTATCGATCACAGACTCAGGGATCTCCTTGACCAACACTACGAAGTTCACGGGGAATTGCAGGCCCTGAATTGTGACGACCACGTCCTTCAGTAACCCCTTCGGCCACTTGACATATCGATCAGAAAACTGAAGGACCATCCTGTTCTATCTAAGAGGGCCAAACTGAAGGCTGTCGGATGTAGGTTGATCCAAGAATCGTTGTCTAATAGAGTCCAATCGAAACTCTGCTCATGTATGTGGCATCTGACATAGGGAGCTCCTGCATTTGGCCTCTTGGCTGGCAGACGGTTCTGGATGGCGAAGCAGGTGGCACGAGTGAGCACATGGATCTCTGAGTGGTGGTTCCTCTTCTTCCTGTGAATGGTGGTCCTCTCTCTAAGGTTCCTCTGGAAGAGGGGGATGTGCTCCAAGGCCTCATGTAGAGTCAGTTGTATCTAGAATCTGTCTATCGTCTGCTGGTTGAACTCTATCTGATGGGATTTTTTAGGATTTTCTTTTTTATTCCCCTTAACCAAGCCAAGTGCTTGGGGGAAGGGAATGGATGGGCCCTCCTCAGACGGAGGGCTAGGAACATGCCCCTGCTGCTGTGGCATCGACGAGTCTATACAAACATCACCAATAATCACATATGGAATCATAGAAGAAAAAGAATCCTTTCCTTTATTCACAGAAATGTCCTAAGGTACAGAAACATATGGAAATGCAGCCGGAACAGAAATGGTGGCCTCGGTACCATCTACGTCATCCTGGTTCGCGGCGTCAGTACTGCACTCTGGCTCAACATCACGTTGGGTGGCATCAACACCACCTCCTCCTGGATCTGGTAAAATGGCAGCCTCAGTACCGCCGGCTGGATCAACATCCTTGGTGGCATCAGTACCACCGTCATCGTCATCATCTCGAGCGGCATCATCACCGCTCTCCTCCTCATCTAGCGCTCCTGAAGCTACGAGTGGTCGTTGCTCAGATGAGGCACTGCCTGCTGGCATCCTACCGCTCCTAAGTGTAACAAAGTCAGCATCACAATAATATGCAGAAACATCACCAAGTGAAGCACTAGGAGTGGTAATCTCTGTGAACTGTACTTGCTCAGACTTCCTCTTCAGGTTGTTCGGGTTTGGCTCGATCTGGGCAGGAGTAGCGGCCTTCCCTCTCACAATTTCCCTCATCTCTCCTGTCGAAACTCGTCCATCTCCCGTCGGAAGGTGGCCTGCTGCTCGGACATGAGGCGGGCTAAATCATCCCAAGCAGGGTTCTCATAGGTGGGCCCTTGAGAACCTGACGGGTGGCCTCTCTGAAACTGAGGCTGCTGCTGCAGAGGAGGGTGAGAGGGATACTAGGAGTGATACTGCTGCGGAGGCTGCTGCTGCCTCCAAGACTGTCCCTGCTGATAGGGACGAGGACCATGCTGCTGGTATGGATGTGCATGTTGCTATTGTTGTGGTGGGAACCGGGGCTGCTGCTGCTCTCGATGTTGGCCATACTGGCCACCCTGAACTGGTGGCCGCTGCTGGGAGCTAGTACCTCCGGCCGACCAACAGAATCCGGGATGGCCTCGTCGGATCCCAGGCTGAGGTCGGTCATATTAGATCCAATTGACATCCATCAATGGCTCCTGCTCGTATGAGGGTGGGGGGAGAACCGTCAGGGGTTGATCCGACTGGTAGACCACCATCTGACTGAGTGTCCTGGGATGGTGGTGGCTGGTAAAACTGCTACGGCTGCTAGTACGACTCCGCGTGGACATGGGGGACCTGTATAGGCTGACAGGAGTGCTTGGATAAACTGTCGCTGCTGCTTGGATCTCCCCGTGACCTGAGACGGGGTTGAGAAGCCACATGTGCCTCCTGGAGACACGTGATCTGGGTCTTCAAGTCACTCGGTGTCTGTGCCATCTGATCAATCTGTGTCATGCCCTGGCACTACTTCTTCTCGATCAGCTCAATCTGGTCCAACTTATCGTTAATAATCCCCATATCAGCAGTTGTAGACTCTGCCTGCGCTGCGGCTGCTGCAGATGCTATAGAACCGACCTCAACTCGTGCTATCCTCTAATAGGACACAACTGGTGGGTGATGCTTCCCCTGAGTATACAATTGGGTCTGGGACATCGCTGTGTAGTTCTCGGCCATCTCCTCGTAGATGGTCCGGACTTGATCCTCATCCTTGGCGAAATAGGAACCCCCATAAGAAGCATTGACGAGCTCCTGCAACTCCGGTGTAAGCCCGCAGAAGAAACTCTGGACAAGGTTGGGCTTGGATATGTCATGGTGTGGGCACCGGTCTGTAAGCTCTCGGAACCTCTCCCATGCCTCGTGGAATTTCTCATTGGGGAGCATGGATAAGTTGCTGATCAAGGCTCTAACTGCATTTGTCCGACCGAGTGGATAGTACTTGTTCAAGCACTCAGTTCGGAACTGCTCCCAAGTGGTAACAAATCTCCCTAGATACTTCAGCCAGTTGACTGCTCTGTCTATGAGGGAGAACGAAAAGGCGATCATCCGGATAGTGTCCTCGTCCACAGTCCTTGTCCACATGCCGATCGTGGACAGTACTGCAGATCATCTCAAACTCCTGGAGATGGAGGTGTGACTCCTCAGTAGCGAGCCCATGGAAGCGGGGAAGAAGCTGAATCATCTGAGGGGGGAACTTGAAGTCCCCCACAATCGTTGGCAGCACTATCCATCTGTGGGTGAGCATCGATCTGGGGTTGTGCAACTCCCGCATCGGTCGTGTGGTGGTGCTGGCTGGACTGGCTCCTAAGGGTCTCTGTCTAGATTGTCTCCCTCGCCAGCTACTCTGGGCTGATCTCTGTCTGCTCTCAGTCTCTCCATCTCTAGGCGCGTCTCCACCATGAAAACCCCCTGCTCTGTGATCTGCGGTTCATGGTCTCCGGAGAGGCTAATAGGGTGTTGTTGATGGCACCATGATCCAATACATATGTCTCTATCGTGCAAGGTCCATCAGTGCACTCCTCGCTGCTGGTCATGGTCTCTGCAAAGGTAAAAGATCCAAACTCAGGCGCCGATAAATCATCTGGTATCTGTTGTGGTCTCTGCTCGGGCACCTCAGGACTGGTAGAAGGGTGGTCGAGGGGGATCAGGGCAGAATCAAACTCGGATTCAGAGAGCGGGTCTCGGCTCTCACGAACCAACCTAGATGAGCGGGCTGGAGTGTTGTAAAGCGGTGCAACCAAGGGCTGCCTGAGAGACCTCCTGCCCATCATCTCGATCTGGCGAGTGAATGCGTATGAGATCTGGAAACACACAAGATGAGAAAGCAAACCCCCGATTCACCTACGCAATGCGGAGCTGAAGACCGTAAAGGCTCGGTCAATTATCTTGTCAGTTTTTATTAGGTGATCAAACAGTCTTTCAGAGCGATTAAGAGAGCTAATAGGAATCCAATACTCCCAACAGACTGTACTGTATAAAATGTCGGTAGTCTGTCAAGAAATCTGATGTGGCTCTGGCCTAGTGTGCTGGTCACTTTCTCGCTCGTCCAAACCAGACAATGAGGGGATTACTCTCCCAAGACAGATTTTTAAGTGAGTCTTTTAGGGTCAAGTGTGTTTAGCAGTCCCAATTTTATAGTTTTTGTTTTTTAGTTATTTTTCAAATCAGACAATGCCTAACGAATTTTTCGATTCTCCCGATTATTTTAAGTCCAAAAACTGGGGGAGAAGGCGAAAAAATCGATGCACGATCAAACATGATTATGCATGCAGAGTAAAAGCTGCGTACCTGACTCCAACACTCTACATGCAGAGTAATCCAGGCATAAAATAAAGACAGAAATTAAACTACCTATATGATTGATAACCCAGAAATCCTACGGTTGTATATTCCACACAAGGCGGGAACACAGAAGTCGTTGCGGTGACCGCTAAGAAATCTGGATTTAATCAACAATGAACCCACAACAATATTAATCAAGAAATGACAAACACATGTGGAGTCAAATTTATTTTAACTCTATAAATAGGTGTATAGTGTAAGTATATGTAGAGTGTCGAACTCAGGGAGCAAGGCAGGATAGATCAGGCAATGATGCACAAAAATGTGATGTGATTAGGTGTCTCCAATTATGCATTTTTTGTGAGTTTTTAATTATATATATTTTTATTTTATTTTATTTTTTAATTTATTATTTTGATTTTGATTTTCTGATTTTATATTTTCTTTTTATATATTATATTTTTGTATTTTCTTTTTTTCGATAATAGGATATATATACAATATAAGGAAAGAGAGGAATGAGTACTTATAAAAAATAAGGAAAAATAGTCAAAAAGTATGGAATAAAATGTTTTTGGTCTTTTTATAATTTTATAATGCTTTTGTGATTTTTGGGAATTTTTCTGAATATTTTTGGTATTTTTAAAAGTGAAAATACAAGAAAACAGTGAACAAAAGGGCTGGCTGGAGTTAAAATGGGAATGAAAAAAAGCAAACAGTATCAAAATTTTCCCAAACTAATTTTAAATAAAAGACAATAAAATAGAGAAACTACAGAAACTAAGTTTACATTTTTAGGATTTTTCTAGAATTTTTTAGAAATTTATAAAGTTTTTAAGGGTTTTCTAATTTTTAAGGTTTTTGTTTTGAAATTTTTGATGATTTCTGGACTGACATTAAAATATGATAAGCCAAGAAAAATATAATTTTTGTTGGAATTTTTCAAAACGGTTTTATAATTTTTATGGATTTTTTAATGCAAACAATGATGAAAATGCATGTTTTTTATTTTTAATAAATATGAAAATGCAATAAAAATGCAATGCAAAAATATAGCGTGAATGAGCAAGACAACTGGAGCCTATGATGATTTTTTGGTGATTTTTAGCAATTTATAGATGCATGAAATAAATAGAGACAACATCAAGAAACAACACTACTAACAAGGGCATAAATGCAAATAAGGAAACATCAAGGGGCCAAAGTGCAATTTTCACGCAAAATATACAACTAATGAACGAAGTTCCTGGATTAATTACACATATCCAGAGCCGCAAGGGCTTAGCTGCAAAATTACCAAGACCACGTGTAGAAACACGTGACCTGGCATGGGTATGGATGAAATATTACAAAACTCCAAGGCCAATCATGCAATTTCTCCAAAAATATTACACATAATATTAAAGTTCCTGGACTAAAACTAAATATCTAAACCCGAAGGGGGTCCAGTGCAAAGTCACCACACCCCACGTGCACAGATCACGTGAGGTGACGTGGACTGGACTGGAATGTAAATAAACAATGTTCAGGGGCCTCGATGCAATTACTACAAAAATATTTAAACTGCAGACAAATGTTTAAAGACTAAATAGAAATACGAAAAGGACGTGGGGTTCAAATGCAAAATACCCCTATGCGCGCAATCCAACGGCGGAGGATGATTCACTTGACACGTGGCGGCCGATGGATGGCGGATGACGCTTCGGCTTCGACGTCTGAGATTAGATCTAGGATCGAGATCTGACGGTGGAGGAGCGTGGATGATCCGACGGTCGACGTGCGATCTGGAGGAGCGGGCTAATCCAACGGTGGCGAAGCGCGGAGGAAGAACTGGGAAGAACACCAGCGAGGCGAACTTCCCCGAGCCTGATCTCCGTGCTCCGGTGATCTGGAGTGCTCAAAATGAGGCTGCAAGCTCCCTGGGTCTTCCTCTATCTCCTGGCGGCTCCAAAACACCTCGGTGATGGCCGAGGCTCGCGGGAGAGGGCGGCGGAGCTGGGGAGCTCCCCTGAGCTCCGGCGAGGCGCAAAATGAGCCCCAGGCTCGAGTCCACGTTCTTTGACCTGCAAAAAGAGGTGAAACGGTCCAGGGCAAAATGCCTGGACCCCGTGGAGAGGAAATGGTGACGTGAAGCGATGCGAAGGTGGTCGGCCGGAGGTGCGCTCCGGTGAGGTGTGCGTGGAAGGAGATTTGATCGATGGATCTTGGAATTTTTAGAGGGGAAACGATCCTAGGACTAAGACAAAGAAAATGCAAGAGAAATAAAGCGAAAGGGGGCTGCCTCGATGGCCGGAGCCAGAGGAAAGGGGTACCTCGACCGTCGGCGAAGGGGGAGGTGGTGGAGCCGCCTCGAGCCTTGCTCGACCCGCCTGAGACTCGCTGAAGGGAGCTGTCACCTCCCTTGACCGATTCGGCAACAAAAGGGGAGCTTAGCTATGGAGTGAGGGGTTCAAAATTCAAAGGGAAGGTCGGGGGTTGCATATATGGGGTTTGACCATGCGACTTGGGTGCTTCAAAGATCGAGGGGCAACGCCTCGCACAACGATCCAAAGTCCAAGACAATCGCTGGGCGAGTAAGTTGGATGATCGAGGAGAAGTTTTGCAGAAGGAATCGACGTGAATGGGTGAAAGGTTTGACCTTAAAAAAATCGAGAAGAAGGGCCTAAACGAGGTCTGACAGGGCACACATGGGGGAAGAGGACCAGTTGACCGGGGTCAACTGGGGCCGTCACCTGGTTGGTCCACGTGGACCAACCAGGAAAAATCCTTGGAAATTATTTTGTAATTCGATTAAAAATAGATAATGAATTAATTAAATTTTGATTATTAAATGAAAAATGTTTATTATTTTATAAAGTATTTTATTCTGATTTTTAATTATTTTTATGAGGTATAAAAATACAAGTTGCCTCTTTAGGCCTATATAGGTATATACATCTATATATTTTATTATTTTATTCTTATTTTGTGTATTTAATTTATTTAATTTTGTTTATTATTTTATAAAATTATAGAATACTTTTATACACTTAAAAATAATTTTATTTTATTTTTCTGAAGAGTTTTAGGCACTTAATAAAATAGAACTATGAATTATACAGTTGTGTATATAGGTATTTTACCTATGTCTTTTATATACAAGTATTTTTATGTTGTATTTCTTTTGTATTTTATTCCTGTTTTAATGTACATACATATATATATTAAAAGTAATATTTACAAAATTATAAAAATGTAAAAAGGTAAAAATAATGAATAAATAATAAAAGGGATGTTTACCCGGCAGACCCTATAATCTTTGTCAATTACCTCTACGACCTTTCAAACAATCTAATTCCTCCTTGACCCCGTAAACTTGCTAACCCTTACCCCCACGAACCCTGTAGTTAACTCCCATCAATTCATCCGTTAAATTTAACCGGATCCCGTAGAAAAGAGATGAGAGTTACCCTCTGTGTTTGATAAATTTACAAAAATACCATCTTCCTCCACATCCTCTTCTTTCCCCTCCTCTTCCTCCTCCCTCCCCTTGTTCCTATGCCTCAACCCCCATCAGCCTCCTCCCCTTGCTCCGCCTCCGCCCCAACCTCCTCCTCCCTTGCTCCATCCCCAGCGACCTCCTCCTCCTCCCCTTGCTCCTCTGCTTCCGCCCCCTCCACCACCTCCTTCCCTCATCTTCATTCGCACCCAACTATCTCCTCCTCCTCCCCTTGCTCCCGCAGCACTCTACGTGCGGAAGCACATTGTTCCTCATCTTGGTTCTCCCCCACCACCTTTGGTTCCACCTCAGGATCGTTGAACTACATGCGGAAGCATGCTACAGTAGGCAATCGAGCTCAGGACAACAGTGTGATATGCATCTATTCAAATCTTCTCCAACGCATCCGGTTGCTACTCCAATGTCAACCTCACAGTGGAGAACTCGACATGGAACGACGAGAAGCAGCTGCAAGACATGTACATGAGCCGTAAGTCCTTTGTCGTGATGCCCCCGGCGTTAGCATGACGGAGACACGTCGTGTCTTCGAGATGGCACTGAGAATTGTCGATGCTACTTTCCAGAACCTGGACTCATCGAAGATCTCCTTGGCAAACGTGAGCCACGACTTCGACTCCGACCTGGTGAAGCTGATGGGATCCCTGCGCAAGGACGGATATAAGCTTAAAGCTTACATCACCGACACGATAACGACGGACGCGCATGTGAGGACGTTCGTAGAGACGGTTAGGCTAGATTCGAAGACAAAGCTGTTGAACCCCAAGTGGTAATGTCTAGTCGGTACGGGGGTGAGGGAGATAGAGAAGAGGCTGATGAACACTGTGAGGTGGAGCACAACGTCGGGGCAGGGGAACAACTAGGTGTACGAGGAGGTGAACATGACATTCATCCAGGACAAAGAGATGATGAAGAGGCTGAAGAACACCAGGGAGACCTCCGAGGAGAACCTTGAGAAGCTCAGGCAACTCTACCAGGAGATTGAGGACAAGATTGAGGGGAACGACATGTGATGATGCCCTACAAATCACAGTTTAAATTAATCTACATTGGACTTCATATGCAGTATACAATTGTTGTATGTACATTTCCACCCTCTTCATGCATAGCAGATCGTGGGACCTGCAGATCATCAACTCCAAAATAAGCACCTCCAGGCATTGCAACCTCGATAAGGACATCGACCTACCGAAGGAAGGTGCAGAACTCATTGTCGCACAACGTGACCTCGTCGTCGGCAAGGTCTACTCCAAGATCATGGAGATCAAGTCCAGCCTCCTTCCCTGAGGTCTCCACGTCATCAGCGAGCCGCCCTCTGCATTAGAGGTCGTTGCCACCCTTGTTAACATTGCGACCCTTGACTGCCCCTCCCGTCCATCCTCGCCGAGACCGATGGGAGGAGCATCGATGATGTCTACTGGATCAGCGACAAGGGCGTCCTTCGCGGACGTCGAGCTCCTCCGTCAGATCACAGAGGCATCCCGCAGCACCATCACCACGTTCGTGGAGAAGACAACGAACAAGAAGGGGCATGGGTGCATCTGCTGGTGGCGAAGACGGATGAAAGTGCCAGTGGTTGGAGGGCGATGCTACACCTGGAGAGTGGTGGCAATTGCGTTCTCGCAGGCCTGGAGAGAGACAAGGAAGAGCAAGATGATCGGAGATTCACTGTGACTGAGGTGTTTGCCTACGCCTGGAGATCGATGTGAGGGATAGGTGGTGTTTGCCGCAGATGGTTGTTGTGATAGTGGTGTTTCTCTCAATGATCGAAGACCTTCCGGGGTCTCACCTCCCAAAATCTTGATGCCCCCCGATGGTGATTGATAGTTCTTTTGTAGGGAGGTGGCGTAACACGGAGGGGTGGAGCCGAGATCAGATGGCATGGATGAGATGATCTTTGGGGAATCGGCAATTGCAGGAGCTACAGGAGGATGGCGGGGGTATATAGTTAGATTAACTCAAGACTAACCCATGCAATTGACTTAAATAAGGTTAAAACTGACGGCATGGTCTGTGAGGTAAGAAGGAGCAAGTTTACGGGGTCGAGGAGGGAATTAGATTATTTCAAAGGTCGTGGAGGTAATTGACAAAGATTTTAGGGTCTGTCGGGTAAAAATCCCATAATAAAATGAATAATTTTAATCTGTACAAGTATACAATAGGGGTCCAAAACTCAACTCTCAAATCGTAACTCCGAAAAATACAAAACCACCTCCATTAAATAGATTATTTTATGCTATATACAATTAAAGGCGAGTTTGGTACATTTCGAGTTTTTATTTGCAAAATACGGGTCTGGGAAGTTGGAGTTCTGGAATCTTATTCAGATCATAACTTTTAATCTGTACATTATTTTTGTATGAAATCAATTTTGTATTTTTCTTTATTTAATTATCTACAATTTTAATGTACAAAGTTTCATTATTTCAGGTATGAAAAGTGGAACCAAAAATAGGTCCCAGAATGAATAAAGAATGAATGAAATTTTATTGTATTTTACCCTTATCCCCCCTACTTTATTCCTTGTCGACCTATTCATCAAGATGCCTAGGTCTCGGGGTTTCGGGTCATAAAATATTTATAATATTTTATTCTTTTTCTTTTCTTTTATTTATTCTATAGTTTGGCTTTAATTACAGTATTTTATACACTATTTACATGCACATGCATGAATGCTAAGATGCTGGATTTAGTGTTATTTACACGCATTTGCTAGGGTTTCTGATGCCAAAATGATAGAATAAAGATGATGAAATGTGGATTCATCAATGATGCACGAGGAAAATGGTCTTAGACGAAGTAGTTTCTACACGAAAAGCACAGTAGCCAAGTAATCAGGCTAAGTCCGGAGTCCGATCTTGGGAGCCACTCGATATTCGCTACAGCGAATCCTGCACGCGTTGTTTGTGACTCATCACGGCACGTGGACCCGAGCCTAATTAATATGACTTTTTCTTGGTGATTTAATTAATAAAGTCCAATTATCGAACTATAGGCACATGTAGATAATTAGGGTTTGGCCTTAACTAATTACGTCAAAATCAGAGAAAATCATAAGGCTAAGGCTAAATCCTCGAAAATCAGATAAGCAGTAAAAAGACGGTGAAAACTGAAAACCGGTGAAAATCACAGTGAGGTCCCCCGAGCACACCGGTGCTCGACGAAACAGACCCCGATCAATCAACCAAGTCTGAAAGTCTCTGAGCGTCCCTGTATAATTATAATAGTATGATGCTGAAAATAAAATCTAACTAAACCTAAACTAAACTCCCCATACTCATGCTCTCCTCTCTCGCGCTCTCCTGTGGCTCTATGTCGAAAAGAGCCGCCTCGGAATCCCGCGGGTGCGTTGGCTTCCTGAAGAAAGCTACCCTCGATCGTCGGGCCCTTGCAAGAAGATCAAAAAGAAATGTGTCAGTCCACAGATTATTATAAAAATGATAAAAAAATGACTGGAAATAAATGATAGAAAATGCAAGTGAAGACAAAATGCCGAAAAATAAAACCGACTACTAAGTCGTGCTCCTCGGCAATGGCACCATTCTGATGAGGCCAAAAAGCCGAGCGACTAAGGTAAGAAGGTATCAATGGTCATTGCAACCTCAACCTCTCGGATCGGACTCAATCAAGAAGAAGAAAGACCACCAATTAAAATATCAAACATATCAGGCAAAAATAGATTGCGGTCTCGCTATTTTATTTACCTGGTATAGCTACTAGGGTCGAACACAAGGAGCACGGATTGGGAAATCCTACGAAGTAGTCGGGAAAGAAATAAAATATTTTTGGTGGATTTTTATGTTTTTTAATTTTTTTGGATTTTTCAATATTATGAAAAAGGATAAAAATGCTAAGAAAACCTCAATCATACAATTATTAACTACCTCAAAAACACTCAGAAAAATCGGATAAAAACATTTTTGGATTTTAGAAATGTTCATATGTTTTTGGTATTTTTCTTGGATTTTTCTGATTTTTAGTTGATTTCATAAAAAAGAAACAAGGTGAAAAATGAAAACTATTGTGCAGCCAAAATCAAAAGGCTATTCAAAAATATATAAATAGCATATAAAATTCCAACAACAATTTTATTGTAAACTTTAAATAACCTAACTGCAAAAAACTGAAATTGCATTTTTTTTATTTTTTTAAGAATTTTTAATGATTTTTCTAAGTTTGTTAGTGTTTTTCAATTTTTAGGGTTTTTATAAATCCAAAAGCAACAAAACTTGGAAAGAAGTAAAAGCACTCAAAAACAAACAAACGGTAATTTTTTTGGATTTTTTAGAGGGTTTTTAATATTTTTAGTTGATTTTCAAAACTAAACAGAAGCAAATTTTTGGGTTTTTTACTTCTTAAAAATATAAAATGAAAACAAAATGAATCCAAAAATTCAAAGAAATTTATACACAGTGGCAGGAGCCACGTTTCCAAACTTCGTGAAGTTTGGATGAGAATTGATATTTTATTCACCCAATCAAAGACAAGCAGTACACAGTAACACTTAGAAATAATATGGGGCCAAATATACAAAAAGCCCAAGGCCGCACGAGGTTGGCACGTGAATGAGGCAAATATGGGCATAGATGTCATTCCTATTTATAAAAAGTCAAACAGTAACATCCATAAAGTCCAGGTAAGAATATGTAAATACCCCACAAAGCACGTGCTAGACCACGTGAACTACACTTAGAAGGACTAAATTGCAAATAAAAAAACACAAGGCCCTAGGTGCAAGATGTCCAAGATAAAAATAACGACTAAAAACATTTACAGGACTAAACTGAAATGTAAAAAGTGGGAGGGGCTTAAGTATAAATTACCCTTATTACAGATCCGACGATCGAGGTGTCTTCACTTAAGATCGAACGGTAGAGCGCGAGCGATACTCCTTCGACGATGAGTGGCTTTGATCTGACCCTCAGATGGATCCAACAGACGAGATCCTCGGATGGTGGACAGTTGAGATTCGAACTGGCGATGAGGCTCGATCTGACGGCTGGGAGGCTCCCTAGAAGAACGCCGATGAACTCGCCTCTGGCGAGCTTCGATCGGCAGCAATGCGTGACTGGGAGGTCCTCCGAGGCTGCTAAGATGGGCGAAATGAAGCTGACGACAAACCGCAGCTAATGGTCGGCTCTGATGAGACTGGGAGCTTCTGGATTGCTCCGACGACGTGGTGGACCTGGAGCTCATGCCTGAGTGTTTGGACCTCCAGATGAGGCCCTTCTTCGTTCAATCCTTCACAGATCAACAATTGGGTCGATTGCAAAATGCCTCGACCCGTTAACGGGCGAAACGGGTGAAAGGGAGAGGTAGAGCAGGGCCCTTCGGCGATGCGACGGCGGAGAAGGACCTAGACCCTGTTCCTAGGCAAACCAGGGGGAACGACGGGGCAGAGAAGGTGGAGAGAGGTCTTGCGAAGGTGATGGGGTGATCGGAATGGGCAATCGATGGTCTAGTCACGAAGGATAAGGCGGAGGAGCTCGGTTGATCGGATTCTAAAATTTTGAATCTAAAGCAAACGAAAGGCAATCGAAACTACCTGATGGATGATATCGTCTGTGCTGGAGGTCGGCTACCTCCTGGGATCTTCGCCTCGATGGAACGACGCTTCTTGAGGAACGAGGCTCACCGGGTGGCGGATCACGATGAGAGGGCTCATCGGACCTAGGGCTAAAGGCTTCAAGACCTTGCTACAACACTCCCACTCGCTCGCTGTCACTCGAGGAAGAGAATGGAGGTCCCAGGAGATGAAGGCAATGGCCGAAGATACTCGAGAAATAGCATCTCAAGGAGGCTAATTACTCAACGAGGTTCGAGAAGGTGGGGGATCAGGTGCGCAATCCGAGGAGCGGATCCCTACTGGAAGATCGGGTGTGAATCACGGATCTCTCCTTGGCATTCGGAGCGCGAATCGAGGTGGAAATGGCGATTGAATCAATTTGACAAAAATCGGATAATATCAGGTGGCAATCGGATCCGGGCGCAAACTGGTTCAGGAGGGGCAGTTGACCGAGGTCAACGGTCCCCCATGGACCAATTAGAAAAATCAGGGGTCAAAATTCTTTGAAAACTAAATTAAAAATAAAAAATGATTTTACCTAAAAATATGTTCAACATGAAAAATGTTCCTTATTTTCCAAGTTATTTTTTGGTGATTTTTATTTATTTTTTTGAAAAATAAATTAAGGTATATACATTATGTTATATTATGTGCATATATAAAATACTTATTTATTTTTATTTAAATTTTTATTTTCTTTATTTTTGTACAAATACCCTAATTTTATATTTTATTTATTTATAACATAAAATTTGGAGTATAAAAAATTTTTATTTTATTTTTATGAGTTATTTACAAGTGTTAAATAAATAGGAATAGATACATATATACATGGTATATACAGGGTGGAGAGAGAGAAATTATTTTGTTTTTGTTTTTGTTTTTATTTTATTTTCTCATTTTTTGTTTTATTTTTAGAAATATATATCAGGTAGTAATAACATCTTTTTATTTTTATTTTTGTGAAAATAAATTATTTATATACATATATGTATAAGGGATATGTACAAGGACGAGTGGCCCTATCTCTCTCTACTTGTTTTATTTGGCGATCAGGCCCAAGTTGGGCCCTCTCTTGGGTTCAGGTCACTCAATATTTATTATAAATATTTCCCTCTTTTTATTTTATTCTTTATTCTTTTATTTTTGCACAAATGCATGCTAATTATTGAGTATTAACAAATGCATGCTTATTGACAACTTATTCTATTTACAATCATATACATGGTGTTTTGCCAAATTATCTAGCTGAGATAAGAGAATAAATAGGGATGAGTGGGGATTCTTCAATCGCAAACAACTTGATCGCCTCCATCTCGTTCATCATTGCCATCTTGTCGTCCCAATCATATTCTACGGGAGCATAAAACATGTCAATAAATCCTTCAAATTACATAAGAGAGACCATCCAGATACAATAACATGTATGCATGTATGTATGTATGACACATGTATTTTCCCTTTTGTAATAGTGATATTATGAAATTATGCACTTGTTGGATTGTTTCATTATTCTTATCTATGTTAGATCGCAATATGATATTTAAATTAAATGTACTATATTATATGGTATTTTTTTCGTTTGTGTGTTGAATCAACAAATAAAGTTTTCGAATGAAATATTATTTAATAGATATAATATCATGTTTTTCGATTCATAAATCAGTTCAATCGATCGAAGCAGTAAATTAAGTCTGATCTGATTTTTTTCATGTCAATAAGAATGATGATGTCATGTTGATGTCATCACCAATCCGATCGGTTTGAACCGATAATCCGACCTGGTTAGACTGAACTGAAGAGAAACCTCGACATCTGATGCGGTTTTTAAAATCTTGAACATAAGTGAAAAAGATTAGAGAGAGGGATGTTGTTGTTCCATTATTATTATTCTATATGTTTTCATTTTTCCAACTATCTGCAAGATGGTTATTATAAGTTGCATAAAATCTACTACTTGTACTCTACATGTACCAGTACTATCTTCCATAAATGAGTTCATCAACTTTTAATTTTTACATGCATGGATTGTTGGGGTTGATCTTATAATAATTACATAGATATACTATTAAGGATATGATTTCATTATTTAGTTAATGAGTTCGAACATTAACAACATAATCTTAACAGTCACATCATGTGCACTGGAGCAACCAACTCAAGCAAGCAACCCCAACTCCAACTTCTATCCATTTCCCCAACTTTACCCATCGCGAGGGGAATAACCCGGAATGAGTGCACCACAGTCAAACAGGATCACACCAGATACACCATTATGACAAAGCACAAGTCTTCAACGAGTCTCGTACTAGGGACACAAACCCATCGATCGTATAAGTATCACTACTCTCAATTGACAGAGTTGCAGAATACGCCAACGGACCCACAGAACTACAAACTGACACTCTATCTAGGTCTCATTGGGGCCACGAGAGATATGCCCCACTCTCGAGTATGCTAACTTTTCTAAGCATGACACATACATCCAAATGTCGATAAAGTGATAATTTAATCTTACTTTTATTAATTAATTTAATATCTACTTAAGAATAATATCACACTAATCTTACAATTTCTATTATTAGTTAGAGTTCACAACAATATAAAATGTGATTACGAATGTAAGATCATGGATTATTTTTCACAAATACGTATAAGTCAATCATGACACCCGCCTACTTCGTCTGGGGACTCCAAATACAAATAGGCTTCTAGTTGTAACATGCCACTCAACTCGTCTGTTGCAGTTGGGACCTTTACCTTTATGGTATTTGTCTGAGGGCCTAGAGTGCGCACCCAATCCCTTGCGACAACTAACTCCATCTACCCAAACATAGAGAGATCTTATCAATGTAATGATGATCACCTCGATATCTCACATGTTAGGAAATTGAAATGTTGACGTTACATTCGTACTTTAGGGTCATTGATTTTATGATAATAATTTATTAATTCAACGTATTTACTTAGCGGTGATGAATCACAAACTCATCTAAATTATTTATCTATATTTAGTGGTGATGAATCACATATTCACCTACATTATTTATTTATATTGTCTCTCTTGATTAAGAAAGTCATTAAAATTCACTAACAATTAACAATAATTAATAATTGCTATGTTGTATATAATTAACTCAAATTATTATGTATTAATATCCCTATTATTGTGCCTTTCTTTTATGTGTTTATTACTTATTAAAAAATAGTATAATATTGTACATAATTAAATTAACATAATTTACAAAATAAAAACTCAAAAAATAAGAAAAGAAAAAATAAAATAAGTAATTTAATACTTTAAATTACTTGCAAAAAATTTAACTTTGTATAGTTGGCTTATTTTCATTTTTATTTCTACATGAAAGTTGTAGATCTCAACGAGATCTACAACTTTCATGTTCACCACCCTCTCCAATTCGACCTCCTTCCATTTCATTTTTATTTATTTCACTTTTATTCATTTCTCTTAAATCTGATTGGATCACGTGACGACACCCGCTTCAGCCAAGTGGCTTGCATCTATTGATTCACCCATCTCACTTCTGGACTTCTGATCTCCCTGATCAGGCACATCCTGGCCATCCACTTGCTCCCAATGGGTAGCCATCTAATCTCCAGATCAGACATCATTGTTCATCGTCCCCAATGCAACCATTCACCCAACTCCTCCGGCAACTGCTCAACCTCGCAACTTCTCCCCATTTTGCCATCTTCCTCAGCTAACCTATTGATTAAAGGACACCTACATTTAAATCACCTAACTTCCCTAACCCACACCTATCCTTCAATCGCCATCTCCGTCCTTTCTCCGCCAACTTATGGGAGATTGAAACCACCTACTTAATAACCCACAACCCATGTCTTCTCCTTCAAATACTCCATCCACAGCTATTGTCGTGGGTGGTCCAACATTTTTCAAGTAAACCTTCCAACCTTCTCCATCCTACTGTGACAGAGGCAAGGAGCGAGAGAGCGTGAAGATGAAGACTTACTTCGGCGAGATCCATGGTTGAGAAGCCATGTTGTAGTGAAATCCTTGCTGCTTGAGCTTCCATTAGTGTCTCCAGTGGTTCAGCTACAATCAACAAAGAAGAAGCTTCACATTTAGGCTAGGACTCATCTTTGATCCTCTCATCTTCGTCATGTATATTTCAGATAAGATTTGAAACTTAGTTTTATCATCTTTTTGCGATTTTACTTTGACTCATTCAATCACATGTTGACTTATCTAGAACCACCTCAACCACCACCATACACTACACCTTCACACGTATCATCAAGTGAAACCTCACCGCTTCTCAATGATTGTTTTCATCCTCAGTCCCTTCTTCTTCCTGCATTGGAGAAGATCATTAGGGTTCAATCTTCCATCTCCAGGAAACCCCCATTTCATCCTCTCTTCTTCCCAAGAGATTCGTATTTGGTTGGGTTGTGTTTCTAACTCCTGCAGGTGCTCTGGATGTTCATTTATCGGAGAAAGTCCAAGCATCTGATCTTAACTATCTTCTCTATCGACACTCTATTGAGCAGAGGTTACAGACCTTCCTCGCATGCCTCCTAATTTCAAGCATCTTCGCTAGACTATCACGAAGGTCCCGCAACCTTCAGATAAAGCAAAGGGTTGTCGAGAAGGAGATTTGGTTTCGTCGGAGCCTCGTCTTCACCATCGCCTGTGGAAGAGGAACACAGAGTTCTTCAATCAGCAATAATGGTTCGATTATCTTAGATTGGGTGTGATCCTATGATCGGGATTACGCTACATCTCCTCCAAGTTGAAGATCGACGCGTCGATCCCTACCTAAGATTTGGATGACCTGAACCAGTTCTGGAGCACGAGGCAACGACACTTGGCACGAGCCTAGACCGCTCGAAGCTAACCTGGTCACGTGTCCCGCACACATGACATTGGGAAATTTGCATCATTGCCTCTTAGATTTCTATAGACTACAGATAATCCATGTGCATGGATACTTTATATTTAAACCCAAGAAACTTTTTAAATTACAATTTAGTCCCTTTTGGACTTGTTTGTAATTAAATAAATTATGTTTTATTACATGCATGTCACTGCCTTGTTTCTTTGATAAATTGTGAACCTTAAATCCAATTGCATTGAAATTGGTGCCATCTGAAAGCATACCTAATTATTCAGGGAGCCTACTGAGTCTATTTAGCCTTATATTAATCTAAATAATTAATTAAATTGTGGTTGAATTGCATTCTTTAATGAATCGATTTTTCGTTAATGTATTAATTGCTTTCACAAGGTATCAAATTGCTTAACCAGGAGCATATTCATGTGTTGTGCATTTGTTCTTTGTCTTGCATTGCATCGTTATTTTTCCATGTAATATAAATTGCATGAATTGATTTTAAAAAAATACAAGCACTATGTTAGTTGCATATGATTTGACATGTATATCTTCTATATCATATACATAAATATTTGACTCCTTAATTAATTAAATAAATAAATAAATAAGTGATTGTATCCTTGTTTTCTACCCTTAACTTACCTAAGTATAGATTTAAGCCAAGTCCTCCTTATAGAGACCGTTGACTTGGTTCTGTTTATTGCTTCTTGGCATGTGCCACAACGAGCACATTTTATCTTAGTTGATTACCGAAATATCAAGTGGCCGTCGTATACGCAATGTGCTTTAAAAAATAAACATTAACCATCACATTAATTGTGCCTCAATAAACCATTTGCTTGTACAACAACTTTATGAGGCATCCACTTAAAAAGGAGTATTTCAAAAATAATTTCCATCCCTAAGAGGTGCTTGATAAAAATCTAATTTAATAAAGTGACAAAAATTGATGATCATAATCTTTTGACAAGATGGGACTCTATGTAATTTTCAATAATCATCCTATCAGAGTTATGCAACCATTGATAATAGATAATCATTCTATCATCATATAACGTTGTTACCCACGATATGCGTGGGGTTGATCACTTTCTCAATAGAACTTGATCCATAAATTTAGTTGAACTAGGATAGCAAATTTATCTATAGAAGGAGAGCCAATATTTCAGTATCTCACTTGATAAACTCTAAAGAAAATACCTACGACGATAGGTGTAGGGTTGATCATTTTCTCAATATAGAACTTGATCCATAAATTTAGTTGAACTAGGATACCAAATTTGTCTATAGAAGGAGAGCCAATATTCCGATATCTCACTTGATAAACTCGTCATAAGCATCTCTTAATAACATAAAAATAAGTACCGCTATATCTGAATATATAATTTACTTCACATTAATTCTAACAATGTATCAATACACATTTACCTCTGATATTATATCAGCAGTCCCCATTACACAACTTATGTTTCCTCCCATTGTTATTAAATTAATCGTGCAACTCTAACGTACAATTGTTGCCTCGTTCTATTTCTAGTTGACATCGCAAAATTGGATTGATATAATTAAAATCTTGATGTCCAAGTGCAATTACGTAGATGGGAGTAAATTATCAAATAATTATGGAAAACATGAATGAAAAGCAATTCATCCTCAAGGATTGATAGTCATATGAAATTCTCTAAAAAAAACCTGTGTGGATGGCATATCTACAATAACTAATTATGTTAACTTGGACCTTTGACTTATCCCATTTTGGGGGGTTATAATTTACGTATAAACATAAATCTTAGATATTCCTCTCTCTCAAGTCATGAGCATAAAATTTATAACTATTGTAAACATTAGGAAATCAGGCTCTGAAGGGCTGGCTTTATTTGTTCAGATTGTATGTCTTTCGTGACGAAGAAATACATCAAAGCATCTTTTATTCCAACATTTAAAATTAGTATGTGTGTGGATTTAAGATATATATCATTTAGCTTTTTTTTATTTCATTAGGAAAATGAACAATCGACAATCTCCATACCAAGAGAGAAAACTTAATCGAGTAAGTGGGACACAAAGGTCCATGGGATACATGCAAGGCGAGAAAATAAAAAATAAAATGAAATGAGATCGTACCTATATGGGTATTCTCATATGCAATATCATATCTTCGCTCTAAGCCGTCTCACACATATTATTACAATCACAGAAACCTCTAAATCACAAAACATTTTCTTAGATCTAACTCATAAAAAAATACGCAAATAGACAAGGAGACGGTCTTACATTTTCTAACATGAGATCTGTGTGGATGATGCTGAGATGAAACTCCTCTCCAAAAATGGTGATGATTCCCCACCTCTGCAATGCTCTGATGGAGCTACAACGAGCTTGGGAGGTGGGAGATAGGAGGTGGGCTATTAGGATTGTAAATGAGAAGAGATTAACTTAAAAAGATGATTTTATAAACCCCTTAAATGGACTTGGATGGATCCTTGGACGGATCCCACTCAAAACTCGTATGACTATTTCAGATTTGGCACATATTTACTAAACTAATCATATTTCAATCATCTGATATATGATTTGAAAAAATTCAGGTGTGTTGGAATCCTGACTACGATACACATCCAATAAGGTATAATATGCTCCAATTAGATCGATTGGATCTTTCGTAAATTTATTATTGGACGGTAACTATTTGATCATCATCAACTTGACCAAGTCGTGGGGCTAAAACCAGGGGTCTGACAAAAATCTTGTTTGTGTCATCTTTAAATTCATGGAGGAGCAAAGTGTTGATAATCTCCCCTTTTTAATGATGACAGGATCTTTTTCAAAAACATAAAAAGCTCTAAACATTTAAGCATATGCAATTGTCAAATCAAACTTGATATATGAAATTTATTTCATTAAGTCAAAAAAGGTGAAATACACATTCAAATTTTGGTTTTAGTTGCTCCTTCTTGACGAGTCGCTAAATACGAAGATTAATTTGGTCACGTTGTAGCACGCGTACTTAGCGATCCAGTCAGAACCGAGAGAAGATCTCCGTGAAGAGTGTCTCGGCTTTAATTTATATCCCGGGCAAGTCCGGGGTCGAACACAGGGAGGCAAAGGAACAACTTCTGGATAATTTGAAAATTAAGTTTTAGATTTCCAATGCGATTTTTTTTTATATTTTTTTAATGCACAAACAAATGTAAATGCAAATGCGGCTGAATTAAAACACTAAGAAAGCGTATAACAAGGCCAAATTAATTTGAATGTCAAATCAATTCAATTTAGCTAAATTATATTTTTCCTAGAGTCCTCATCCAGAGATGAATGCAATGTACTTTTTTTGGGAACTTTATGGGTTAAAATGCAACAATGGAAAATACACACTTTTTATGGGTTTTTTCGTAATTTCTCACACAAACAGTAAGCAAAAAATATGAAAAAATTATTGGAATGAAAATATGATGCAAGGAGACTACAGTAATTTTTTGGAATTTTTTGACACTATACGAAATTTTTATGGATTTTTTAGTGAAAACAGAGCAACAGTGAGTAATTAATTCCTAATTAATCCACAACGTCAAATTAAGCAGAGTGCGAATTATCTCAAGTAGATATTTTTATGTGGCATACAGGAGACTTGAAATTTTGTAAAAAGAATGAACGTGAGTTAATTAAAAATCAAATACTACAATCACTTCACAAATTATTTCAGGCACAGTACATCTCCATTTTGGATGAAATTTGGACAGTAAGTTAATCACATATCAAGACATATATATAATTTTTACGGAATTTTTAAAGCAACTTGTGTGAGATATAAATTTAAGAGTCCGGATTGGGTAAAAATTTGCAATATTTCAGTTGAACAATTTTAATTAATTACCCAACTATCACAAAAATATGAATAAATATTCAAATGAAAGAGATTAAGTTGCTCAACACAATGATATTTTTCTTTAATGAAAAGATGCAAAAGAGAGGTCCAAATTAACAGACAAAGACAAGGGTATCCGTGCAAACTATAAATGACTTAAACAACAGAACAAAAGCACAGGACTGTTTTGTAATTACATAAAATAAAAGGGGAAAATTTGCAATATTTACAATAAAAAAATAAAGGAAAGACCTTCTTCTTCACAAGTGCTAGGGCACGATGATGGGTGAACCCAACAAGGGTCTTGGACGGCGGCGGCGGCGGCAAGGAGGCGTGCAGCGCGCGGCGAGGCGGCGTGCGGCGGTGGCTTGGCACGGGAGCCGCGGGGGGCGTGGCGAGAGCGCTCGGGGAAGAGTCGGGGACCTTGCGTGGCAAGGAGGGTATGCGACGGTGGCGGGGCCGCGCAACGCCGGTTGCTGCTGGCGGTAACGAAGGGGGCGCGGTGGTGGCGCGGCGCGGGAGCCGCGGTGGAGGAGCGGCGGCCCGCCCGCAGAGGGGGCGGCGGTGGTCGCCGGTGGCTGGAGGAAAAAGGTTGGGGGCGGCGGCGTTGGAGCTGCTCTCCACCAGTTATTGTTTTTTATTATTTTTTGAATTTTTTTACTGAATGATTTTTTTGCCTAATTAATGCAAATAAATTTTTTTGATTTTATTTAAACAGAGAATGCAAATAGAAATGAGAATGAGGGGAACATTATGGTGATGAAATGATGAAGATGTTGATGAAATATGATGTGAATAAACAAATGAGAGTAGGTGGAAATGGGGATATAAATGATAGGTGGTGAAGTGATGGTAAAAGAAATGATCAAGACAACAAGAAAACAAAATATTAGATAAAATAAAATAACAAGAGAAATGATGAGAAATACTTACCTGATTCTTCGCCGGATTTGCGGAGCAGCTACGCTGAACTTCTGTCGTCGCCTCGATCCGATTGGCGAAATAAAATCGAAGAGGCTATGCGAGCTCGATGGAGAACTCGTGACGCGGGGCGGAGCTCTGCGGATCTCACCTGAAGGAGATCGTCGCTTGAGGAAGACGCTTCACCGCTATCACCAAAAAAATCACTCCAAGCTCTCTCCTTATTCTATAAGAATGGTGGATGAATATGGAGTAGAATGGGAGTTATTAAAAATGGTGGAGTTGAATGGAAGTTGGTGGTAGAATAGAGAAGTTATTGTATAGAATAAATAATGATATAAATAATGATATAAGGTAGGCTACTAAAATACAATAAAAATAAAGATAAGAAAAAATGGAGAATTTACAAAAGAAGATATACAACATGTACATATTCTTTGTTTGCTTTTCTTTTTATATTTTTTTGTCTTTTTAATAGTAGCCATGTACAATAAGAAAATACAATAAAATACTACAATCAAAATACAACACCACCATTATTTTTTTATTTTAATAATTAAGAAAGGACAAAAATAAAAAATGAAGAAAGAATGAATAAATACATAATATACAATGTACATCTAGGTCCCAAAACCCAACTTTTGCAAATGAGCTTCGATTTTAATGAAACCACTTCCGTTGGATAGATAATTTTCTAACTCGAATTTTAAAAGTGAGTTTGGCAAATTTGGAGTTCATATGGAGCGGGAATTTGGCTTGGAAGTTAGACTTTACGGCTATTCCTCTTTGGGATCTAGGAGCATTTATTTGAGATGAAATTTGTTTTGTTTTTTTATATACATTTTTATGGACGGGATAGAAAAAGAATTAGTCAAAAAAGAGTTGAAATGAAATTATTAAAAATACATGAAGTTTTGGGCTATTTACATGTGAAAAACTCCTTTGATTTTTGTAGCTTTTTATTGTTAAATTATTTTGTACAATATAATATACATTAATTAGTGTATTTTATTTACAAGAGTCATTTTGTTAATTTATTGATTTTATGGATATTTTTATGGGATTTTACTCGGGGATTTTGTTAAGATCAAGATATTGAGATGATGAATCGTTGATTCATCACTTCTCACTAAAAGAATCATAACACTTTTAAATATTGTAAGGTGAGTGAAGGTTGTGAAATTTCTTATTTTAGCTCTCCCCTTAATTTATTTTCCTTTTGATTAATTTTTCCCAAGAATTAGTTAATCCATTTGTCTTCACTTAAGCTTTAGTTCTATTATCCCTCTTGTTGTTATCAATTAAAAGGATCAAGAGAGAATGAAAGAAAATATGCATACTTCATTAATAAGTAGGAACAATTACAAAAATGCCGATGTGGTGCACAAAATAGTTCCAATACAAAGGAAAAGAAACAAAGGATTGGATTACTAAGGAAAAAATAACAAAGTCTAGAAGACCGGACTAGTATTAAGGTGCATAATCAGAATCCTTGGCATGGGTAAGCGTTGAGCCTTCTTTCCATGCTCGATGACTCTATGAGTGTCAAAGTTGTACTTCTATTCCGGAGTGTCGGACTGAGATAATATGACTCTATCTCTTTTTCTTCATCTTCAGGCTCTAAGATAAGAGTAGGCGTATGAATGTACATGCCTGGTCAGGAGGAGGAGGCACCATGAGCATCATCAAATCAAGTCCAAACTCAAATCCCTCATCCCAGATCCTCAAGTGAAATTTCAACTCATCTCATCATAACTGCAGTCGTGTATGTGAGGTGCTGATCATATTCTTAAGGTAGAGACTAAGCATGCAATATAGCACACAAATCTTTCAAACTAGGGAAATGTGAATAATTAAGTCCAAGACCCTAATGACTAAGGCTGGTTAACTCAAAATCTCAAGACCTCATAAACTAAGTGTTCTTGAACATCACTAGTCTTGTGTGAATGTGAATTGTGTCAGGGATTAAACAAACTTATTATTTAGTTTTTTTGTGATTTTTTTAAAGTTTTAAAAAAAAATTTGACAAACAAAGGCAAAGAAGATTTTTTAGAAAAAGTTTTGCTTTTTTTGTTTTTTTTTGTGTGTAAGAAAAGGGTTTTTTTCTTTGAAAAGTTTTTTTTGAAAAGGTTTTTTTTCTTTCTCTTTTTTTTTGAAAAAAAAATAAAAAAAAATAAGAAAGGACACATTTTTTTGAAAAAAAAATTAGAGCAAATAAGTAAAGAGAACAAAAAACATTTTTTTGAAAAGTTTTTTTAAGAGATTTTTTTGAAAAAGTTTTTTACCCACCCCATAATTATTGTATAATATATACAAAAATATGTGAAAGTACGAGCTATGGGTAAAGTATATATGTAATATATACACGCCCCTCTATACTTAGCGTGTGTTATGTCCTCATGGCACAAGAAGCGAGAAAAAGACATAGCTCGTGCTAAGCGTAGGATGGCTAAAATAAATAGTATAGAAGTCGATCCTCCCCCCTATACTTAGGATCTAGTCAGTCTAAGTGTAGAAGAAGAGCAAAAACGGGGTGGTAGGTCAAGAGGAGAAATGGATGGGTATATACACATGGTGGGCATCGTCTCCCCCTATACTTAGGCTCTTGGTAAGCCTAAGTATAGGACAAGAGTAAGTTTGAGAACCGATGTGATCTGGAGAATATACATAGAAGGGAGAATGTACAAGAGGAGTGAATCTATACAAGGATCAAGAAGGTTTGTGACGGACCTTCTTGTGGGAGCAAGGGGGTGGGTAGTATACATATGTGTCGCTGTTAGAATCGTCCTCCGAAGAATAATAGTGAGGTGTGGGGAACATCCAACGGGGGTCGACACGCGACTGCTTGCTCAAGTATGGCTTTAGAACAGCCGAACTGAGCTCACTCATATAGATCACCTCATCCGGACCTGATGAGGACTCCTCAGAAAGTTCCTTCTCTGAAACATCGAAGGTAACCTTCTTAGTCGGTTTTCTAGAACCTGAAGCATCAAGAGGGAGAGGAGATTGATACGTCTTAAAGAGTTCGGGGGAACACCTCAAGGAATCAACACCTGTCTTCTTCTTACCAGATGACCGACTAGAGGATGGAGCAACCGATTTATCAAGATTGGTCAATTTGGCCCCAGTTGTCTCCTTTGATGTATGTCCTGGATGTGATGTGTGTGAGGTTCTGACCAGAGGTTTATCATCAGATGAGTCACCGTATGCATTGTAATACTCCTACAGGGTCAGCACACGTCTCTGATAAGGTACAGTGTTCTCAGTTGGCTTGACATTGTTGGGTTCTTGTGTCGGATCATCGAAATGATCAAGGCAATCCACAAAGGTCATGTCCGACTCAATGATAGCTTCTGGTTGCGAGTCCTCTCGAGAAGCTGTCGCGGTGGTGGTGCAAGCAGTAGGCGGTGTGTGGTTGTAGGAAGTCTCTAAACCAATGGTCGTCTGGACAGTCGGTATCTCAGGTGTAGTAGAGAGATGGGACTCAATTGTCTCTCGAAGGTCACGACTGTCTGCAACTTTACGGGTTACCTTGGAATATCGTGTGTCCTCAAAGATCGGGTGAGGTCGGAGTGCTCCCAATGTAGAGAAATCAATCTCCCGAGTCTCACAATCTATAGTTGCCTTAGCCAAGGCTCCAAATGGGTGATATGAAGGTTGGTCAATGTGGTCTCTATCACTCAGGTCAATCAAGTCAGGAAGACCGTATGTTGTAGGCATCTCCATTCGGTTAGTTTGATCGACCGTGTTGCACCCAAAGGTCAAGTTGGGATGTGTAAAGGTCAATGATTTCCCAGTCCTAACTCGGGGTGAGAATGAGGTATGTGGGGTCAACTGATTCTGCCAATCATTCTTCTCAGCAGTGGCTTGCTCTTTGGTTTGTCCTTAATTCCAGCAACCGGACGAGAATATGGTGAGTCAATACAGGGTGGTTGAGGGTCATGGGTGGAAGAATGTGGGGTAGGTGGGAAGGATGAAGAAGTGCGGAAGTCAGTCGGAGTTCTGACTTCGCGGTTGGGGTGTGGGTATGAAGAGGAATGAGATGGTGGAGATGATCGAAATATGGTCGAAGAAGAATGACGTGGATATGATGACCAATATTCTGACATCTTGGAGGGAAAATGGGAGAATGAAGCGGATCGAGTAAGAAAGCGTGCAAGTGCACCGAATAACACACAAAACAAACAAACACAAGAGCAAACCCTGAGTTCACCTAGTCAACACAGTGATGGTCGCAAAAGTCCGACCGTTTATCTTTTCAGTTTAATTAGGTGATAAATCAAGATATAAATCCAATTACGCAAGGCTCAAAAGTAGGTTTTGGGCACTATCCTAGGGATGCGTCCTCACCTCTCAACAATCAAATTAGCCAAGCATACAATGAGGTTTTTACTCTCCCAAAACAATTGTTAGTTTTAGTCAATTTTTTTGATCAACTCTGATTAGCAGTCCCGATTTTAAGTTTGGTTATCACTTGATTAGTCCACCAAATAAAGCACGCCTAACGATCAGTCCCGATTTCCTTTTAACCTAAGTTTCAAAAACCAAGAGGGAAGGAGTCGAGAAAACCGATGCAAATAGTGAAATCAATGATGCATGCCCAGTTCAGGAGACTTACAGTGATCCTCGCACTCTACATGCGGGATGCAAGGTAGAATTGAAATTTTATACTATATGAATGCAAACGAGAAAACCGTTCCTAGACAGGCAGTTCTATTAGCGAGTGATGAACAAGTTAAATTTGACTAATAGCTCTGCGGTCTAAGTGCATCTCGTTAAATGTGAAGTATGGTCCAAAAAATTTACGAGCACAAGCAATAAAGATATTCTAATAAAATAAGCTCTAAGAGCCGCGAGTGCAAGTCCTATTCTACGTCAAGCAACCACACGACCACAAGAAGGTCCAAAGTCCAGTCCGGATACAAGCGCGAGCTCTCAAACAAGAGCCGCTGGAAAGTTTGAATTACCTAAATTATTACAATAATCACAAAAACTCTCTCAAAAATAAACTAATTCTCCTTGATCTTCAGCAGTCGGCGCACGTCACGTCCATCGACCTCCAATGCACTCCAAGTCCACCGGGCCCTCGCAAGGAAAATGAGATTTATATTAGAGAGATAAACAACAAAATATATACAAAAATATGAAGACAAATAATTGAAAGGAAATGGACTAAATACAAATACAAGGTGGCTCGGGGATCAGACTACCCGAGTAAGTGAAAAACTAAATCCAAATTTTTAAATTAGTCCCTAAGCTGTTTGCCTCCCCAGCAACAACGCCATCTGACGAGTCGCTAAATACGAAGATTAATTTGGTCACGTTGTAGCACGTGTACTTAGCGATCCAGTCAGAACCGAGAGAAGATCTCTGTGAAGAGTGTCTCGACTTTAATTTACATCCCGGGCAAGTCCGGGGTCGAACACAGGGAGGCAAAGGAATAACTGCAGGATAATTTGAAAATTAAGTTTTAGATTTCCAATGCGGTTTTTTTTATATATTTTAATGCACAAACAAATGTAAATGCAAATGCGGCTGAATTAAAACACTAAGAAAGCATGTAACAAGGCCAAATTAATTTGAATGTCAAATCAATTCAATTTAGCTAAATTATATTTTTCCTAGAGTCCTAATCCAGAGATGAATGCAATGTACTTTTTTGGGAACTTTATGGGTTAAAATGCAACAATGAAAAATACACACTTTTTATGGGTTTTTTCGTAATTTCTCACACAAACAGTAAGCAAAAAAATGAAAAACTTACTGTAATGAAAACATGATGCAAGGAGATTACAGTAATTTTTTTGGAATTTTTTGACAATATATGAATTTTTTATGGATTTTTTAGTGAAAACAGAGCAACAATGAGTAATTAATTCCTAATTAATCCACAATGTCAAATTAAGCAGAGTGCAAATTATCTCAAGTAGATATTTTTATGTGCATACAGGAAACTTGAAATTTTGTAAAAAGAATGAACGTGGAGCTAATTAAAAATCAAATACTACAATCACTTCACAAATTATTTCAGGCACAGGACATCTCCATTTTGGATGAAATTTGGACAGTAAGTTAATCACATATCAAGGCATCATATATAATTTTTACGAAATTTTTAAAGCAACTGTGTGTGAGATATAAATTTAAGAGTCCAGATTGGGTAAAAATTTGCAATATTTCAGTTGAACAATTTTAATTAATTACCCAACTATCACAAAAATACGAATAAATATTCAAATGATAGAGATTAAGTTGCTCAACAGAATGATATTTTTCTTTAATGAAAAGATGCAAAAGAGAGGTCCAAATTAACAGACAAAGACAAGGGTATCCGTGCAAACTATAAATGACTTAAACAACATAACAAAAGCACATGACTGTTTTGTAATTACATAAAATAAAGGGGAAAATATGCAATATTTACAATAAAAAAATAAAGGAAAGACCTTCTTCTTCACAAGTGCAAGGGCACGATGATGGGTGAACCCAACAAGGGTCTTCGACGACGGCGGCGGCAAGGAGGCGTGCAGCGCGCGACGAGGCGGCGGTGGCTTGGCGCGGGAGCCGCGGGGGGCGCGGCGAGAGAGCTCGGGGAAGAGGCGGGGACCTTGCGTGGCGAGGAGGGTATGTGACGGTGGCGGGGCCGTGCAGCGCTGGTTGCTGCTGGCGGCAATGAAGGGGGCACGGTGGTGGCGCGACGCGGGAGCCGCGGTGGAGGAGCGGCGGCCCGCCCGCAGAGGGGGCGGCGGTGGTCGCCGGTGGCTGGAGGAAAAAGGTTGGGGGGCGGCAGCGTTGGAGCTGCTCTCCACCCGTTATTATTTTTTATTTTTTTGAATTTTTTTACTGAATGAATTTTTTTTACTGAATTAATGCAAATAATTTTTTTATTTTATTTAAACAGAAAATGCAAATAGAAATGAGAATGAGGGGAACATTATGGTGATGAAATGATGAAGATGTTGATGAAATATGATGTGATATAAACAAATGAGAGTAGGTGGAAATGGGGATATAAATGATAGGTGGTGAAGTGATGGTAAAAAAAATGATCAAGACAACAAGAAAACAAAATATTAGATAAAATAAAATAACAAGAGAAATGATGAGAAATACTTACCTGATTCTTCGCCGGATTTGCGAAGCAGCTACGCTGAACTTCTGTCGTCGCCTCGATCCGATTGGCGAAATAAAATCGAAGAGGCTATGCGAGCTCGATGGAGAACTCGTGACGCGGGGCGGAGCTCCGCGGATCTCACCTGAAGGAGGTCGTCGCTTGAGGAAGACGCTTCACCGCTGTCACCAACAAAACACTCCAAGCTCTCTCCTTATTCTATAAGAATGGTGGATGAATATGGAGTAGAATGGGAGTTATTAAAAATGGTGGAGTTGAATGGATGTTGGTGGTAGAATAGAGAAGTTATTGTATAGAATAAATAATGATATAAATAATGATATAAGGTAGGCTACTAAAATACAATAAAAATAAAGATAAGAAAAAAATGGAGAATTTACAAAAGAAGATATACAACATGTACATTTTCTTTGTTTGCTTTTCTTTTTATATTTTTTTGTCTTTTTAATAGTAGCTATGTACAATAAGAAAATACAATAAAATACTACAATCAAAATACAACACCACCATTATTTTTTTATTTTAATAATTAAGAAAGGAAAAAAATAAAAAATGAAGAAAGAATGAACATATACATAATATACAATGTACATCTAGGTCCCAAAACCCAACTTTTGCAAATGAGCTCCGATTTTAATGAAACCACTTCCATTGGATAGATAATTTTCTAACTTGAACTTTAAAAGTGAGTTTGGTGAATTTGGAGTTCATATGGAGCGGGAATTTGGCTTGGAAGTTCGACTTTACGGCTATTCCTCTTTGGGATCTAGGAGCATTTATTTGAGATGAAATTTGTTTTGTATTTTTTTATATACATTCTTATGGACAGGTTAGAGAAAGAATTAGCCAAAAAAGAGTTGAAATGAAATTATTAAAAATACATGAAGTTTTGGGCTATTTACATGTGAAAAACTCCTTTGATTTTTGTGGCTTTTTATTGTTAAATTATTTTGTACAATATAATATACATTAATTAGTGTGTTTTATTTACAAGAGTCATTTTGTTAATTTATTGATTTTATGGACATTTTTATGGGATTTTACTCGGGAATTTTGTTAAGATCAAGATATTGAGATGATGAATCGTGGATTCATCACTTCTCACTAAAAGAATCATAACACTTTTAAATATTGTAAGGTGAGTGAAGGTTGTGAAATTTCTTATTTTAGCTCTCCCCTTAATTTATTTTCCTTTTGATTAATTTTCCCCAAGAATTAGTTAATCCATTTGTCTTCACTTAAGCTTTAGTTCTATTATCCCTCTTATTGTTATCAATTAAAAGGATCAAGAGAGAATGAAAGAAAATATGCATACTTCATTAATAAGTAGGAACAATTACAAAAATGCTGATGTGGTGCACAAAATAGTTCCAATACAAAGGAAAAGAAACAAAGGATTGGATTACTAAGGAAAAAATAACAAAGTCTAGAAGACCGGACTAGTATTAAGGTGCATAATCAGAATCCTTGGCATGGGTAAGCGTTGAGCCTTCTTTCCATGCTCGATGACTCTATGAGTGTCAAAGTTGTACTTCTATTCCGGAGTGTCGGACTGAGATAATATGACTCTATCTCTTTTTCTTCATCTTCAGGCTCTAAGATAAGAGTAGGCGTATGAATGTACTTGCCTGGTCAAGAGGAGGAGGCACCATGAGCTGAATGTTAAGGTGAAGGATGATGAGGAGTAGATGCTCGTTGAGGTGTGGAGCAACGAGCTCGGGCAAGGGGTGCACAGTACCTGGATGTTGCGGGTGTGATAACTGGCTCTGACCAAGTGGGTAAAAATTGTCGGTTGTAGATACCGCTGAGAAAAGAGTCAGTTAATCAAACAAAATTCAACACCAAAGGAAAATCAGTCTTGTTCACTATTTATTTATCTAGGTAAGTGTACATGGGTCAAACATAAGTAGAGGCGTAAAGATGCACTCAAAATCTTCGAGTAAAGAAAATATTTTTTTGTGATAATTTTTTGTCTTTCTTTTCTTTTCTTCTTCGACGAGAATACTCTTTTGTAATTTTAATTTTAATTTTTATATTCCATTTTTATTTCCCCAATTTTGATTTAATTCAAAAGGGATATTTTTCAATCAATTGATCTACAATATAGTATGTGAAATAATATGTGAATATAGATGATATTATATAGTAGATAAGCAGCGAGCTCGAGAAAGAATACGAAAAGAAATTAAAATGTATCGAAAATCAAGGAAGAAAATCCAAGTAAAACGTGCGAAGAAATCCTCTAAACTCGATGCGAAATGAAATTTAAAGAATACACCGATGAAATAATAGTGTCTACATTGTCCAATAATGTCCAAAGTCTAACTAAGAATGCATAGAAGAAAACTACAAATAAAAGAAAAGAGAGTTCTTTCAATTAGGTCCTTGGTCAGGGACCTAATTGCAAGAAAACTACTAAAATATATACTTAGGTTCTTGGTCAAGGACCTAAATGTAATAAGAAAATCCATTGGAGGTGCGAATAAATTTGTTGGAGCTATGGGGGTGACTCTACAAAATTTCCACCGCTTCGAAATGTGTGATTGTGATTAGAAAACTTCCGCGCAATCTCGATCGTTGATTATGCTCCACGTGTCAGGAATATGCTTTTCCTTTTTTTTCTTCGTGTACTTCTTCCCCAATTCACTTGTGGCGGCACTCCTGGAAATCGTGTGCTTCTCCGACGGCTACTAGTGAAGGCAGATCTCATGCAGCATCATGTAGGTCCAAGAGGGGATCACTTATCCCCTCTGAACTCGCCTGTGGTGGATGGAGTCAAAAAAGGATGATGAGGAGATATAAAGGTCCAGCTGCTAGGGTTCCCAAAAATGGTCGGTGTTCTTGAAGTCGGTAGTTGATTTGCCTTGAATTGGTGTACAATCAAAGACATCCTCGCTTCCAGATGAAAGATTGTCCCGCAAGAATAATGATTTGGTTCGATTTATATAGAATCGACCTGGAGATTGATGGGGTCTTGTAGCAAATCCAGAGGTTCAGAGATGGCACTTTCATATCAAGATTGAATGTGTTTCGAGTCAAATTAAAAAATGATTGTGGTCCGCATCAAGGAATAAAGGATTAGATTTCCTAAAACGGATGATTAACAAACCTAATTATGAATGGAAATCGAAGAAATAAAAGTGGTGGATGAATGAGGTACCTAGGGGGAGAAGTGTATGACCTCAGATCATTAGTCAACAATCGGTACTTCCTAAAGCTTGATGACGCACAAGGAGGCGATGCAAGGTGGTTGACCATTCTGGAACCTCTCTTCTGAGGTCACCCTCCTTCCATGTGGAGGCTTTAATAGGAGTTGTCACCTCCTTGGTTGGTTGGAGTCGAGGGAAGAAGTTGTTGGTGTCTTGACAGTTGTGAACTGGAAATGGTTGTTACTTTCGAACGACCGAGGTTATTATCATTAAATAGGACAATAGGGGTAGAGTTAGGTAGCGATCTAAGGTTGGGCAGATGTCTAGATTGTTAGGATTAGAATATAAAGGGTTAAGATTAGGTTTTGGGTGGAAGATAAGCAGGGGAAAATGGTTGAAGAAAGGTCTATTAGAACAACCGTCCAACTGCTGCCTTTTGAGGAACACGTGTCAGCACCCGATAGACAAGAAAAGATAAATAATGTATTAATTAGTTAATAAATTGTAAACAAACTTATTATAAATAGTATAAAAAGGAAAGTTACATGTAATTAATTTAACTAAATTGGATATAATTTATTTTTATAAATAATAAATATTTAATGAAATATAAATATAATATTAATAAATAGTTACATCATATACTTATTAAGTAGAATTTTGATTTTTAATTTAATAGTTTAATAAATAACGTCATTTTTATATTTTATTAATTAATGGAATAATAGATAAGAGCAGTGTTAATTTTTACATATTTTAATAAGTTAATTTATACATATTAATAAATATCGGTGTATAGTTTATATTTCAAATTCATCTAAATTACAGGTTTTTTAAATTATTTAAAATATTGACTAATGTCTAAAAGTTCTGAGATAATTTATAGGTAATCTACAAGATCAAAAAATAATTAAAATTTATAAAATCATTAAAACTATAAATACTATATTATGAATAAAACAAATAACACAAGAACTCATTTGTCCTTAGGTCCCAAAATCGACTTTTTGCAAACGGACTCTGATTTTAGTGAAATCACCTTGATTAATTAGAGAATATGATTTTATGAACTTTAAAAGTGAGTATAGGACACTAGAGTTCGTATGAAGAAGTTATGATGTTTGGAAGTTGAGAAATTGACAATCTGAAATTTGGATTTCTTGGCATATATACAATTTGGAATTTTTTTCAGTATTATATACATTTTTAGAAATAAATAGGAGAAGAGTTTGGTGAAAATATGTTTAAATTAATTAATTAAAAATCATTGATATTTTGATAAATATTGGGTAATTAATTAATAATGTGTGAAGTGCATAATTAATTCTTTTTGTAGTTTTCTTCCTTATCTCCCCCTACTTTATTGTTTATCGACCAATCTATGTTGAATTAGTCTCGGAGGTTAGGTTATAAATATATGCATCAACTATATTTATATTTTATTTAGTCATAATGTACATATATACATATTTGTAGTATGCCTTCATTTTATTTTCTTTCTTTTTATTCTTTTATTTATTTACAAGTTTTTAATGCATAAAAATGTATTTTTATTCATGAATGCTGTTTTTATAAAAGATGGAAATTAATGAATAATTACATGTACTTATCAAGGGTTTTAAGACAACATGCACAAGAAAAGTTGTTGAATCATGGATTCATCAGGGTGTTGGTGCAGGAGGAAACTGCAAAATATGCATCTAATGTATCTCGTCAGACATGCAGTACAACATCTCAGATTGGTTATTGATGAACTTAGCATAGATGTTGGAGAACGATTCTCTCCCCCTGAAAATTCATCACTACATCGTCGGTCATCTCTTCGATCTAACATAACTCAAGAGAGTGAGCATTAATGATGGCATGCTAAGCGAGCTATTCTTTAGTGCCTAAACGATAGTCAAGATATTTCCCATATTGAGTCAAAATCTGAGGGACTGGGGTGAACAAGCATATGAATGAACCGAGGGAAGTGAGGAGTCGGAGTATGAAAGACAAAAGTGGGTCCTAAGGTAGTGACATGCGGCTCTACTTCTAGTTCATCTTCTTCAGCCGTGAAGAGCATCGGCTCTAACTGAAGGGCCTGGCTCGTAGAATTCGGGTAAGGTCACGAGGAATGTGAACTTTGAAGTACTAAAGAATGTGGGCAACCAATAATCCTAATGAAATGTGGGGTTTAGGGTGTTGAGATAGAAGGTGACAAAGATAGTGAGATGAATAGAATGGTCGAACTTGAAACAAAAACAAAGATGAGGGCATGGACCTCTAAAGTAATGTGGGTGAGGTTTTACTTCTGGATGCAAAACCACCAGGAGAAGACTCAGTTGAGGAACTTACGAAGGGGACTAAGGTTTGGAGCTATGAGAGGTTTCATAATTTGGATAGGCATTAAGTCTTCCTTGAGTTCATCCAGGGTCATCGAGTCCAAGATTTCAAAGATGGTAGGTCCAGTGTCAGGACATATTAGGATGGACAAAATGATCGAGGGATTTACAACGAAAGTGGTCCTATTGATGGTGGACTCAAGGCGGTAGTGAGAGGCATCACCAAAGTATTCGAGGTTCGCGTAGAACTCAATGATATTATCGGGTGAGATGGAATCTATATGGCATGGAAACATTATCGGATCGAATAGGGCCCTGATCCTATTCACGATAAAGATCTGAGTGAACTAAGAAAACTGGTTGCTGTAAATATATCACGAGATGGGTCAGGAGGTCATGATGTATATATGGGAGTAGAAAAGATCTGGTCTTCTATGGAGGCAGATCGGGAGGAAGAAGCGTCCTTTGACCTTTTGGGTGCCTTATGAGAATGCTCACAAGTTCCTGTAACCAAAGGTATGCTAAGGAACGAGAAGAATCTAAGAAAAGAGAAGAATACAATAGAAAGAACAGGAAGTCTAAACTTATAGATGATCGATTAGGTCTTGCTTGATGATCGACCAGGGGTGATCAATTAGGCTCTATCTGTCAATTGATCAGACCTACGTCGAGGCTTAAGAAAAATTGCTCTTTTGTGTGGTCTTTCTCGCTCTTGAGAGTGGATGATGAGAGAGGGTTCCTTGGATGTCTATTTAAGGATGATTGGAGGCATTGGATGAGATTAAACACTGATTTCTAAGGATTCTAAAGAATCCTTCTTCCCCGATGTGTAGATATGATGTGTCCTCCATTATGAAGAACTTGGTGTCGACTGGGTCAAAAAAGGAAGGCTAGGAGACAACTTAGGTGTCCTTTCCAAAGTGGGATGGTCGCTAACAATACAATTTTGAACTTTTGAAATTTTACCCAAATGATCGATCAATACCTTAGCATAATCAACCAAGAGTGATCGATCAATGCTTTACTAATGGTCGATCTTGGGTGATCGGTCAATTTACTTCATATGATCGATCAAATGTGTTATAAATGAGTTCCTTTTGTGAATATTATATTCAACAAATATCATCAAGTTGCACCTAATTCTCTTCTAACAAACTCGAACTATAATGCAGCTAAAGGTTTTGTAAAAAATTGTGCAAGCTACCTATCTGTTGATATGTAATCCAATCAGATTTTGCCTTTCAAGATATTTTCTTTAAGAAAGCCATGTCTAGCATCTATGTGCTTAATTCTGGAGTGGGTGACAGGGTTTTTAGCTAAGTTAATAAAGCTGGTGTTCTCACATAGTATTCTATTCTTCTTAAAGGTCAAACCAAAGTCAGAAAGAGTGTTTTTCATCCAAATCAGTTGAGAACAAGCTAAATATATGACTATATACTATGCTTTAGTAGTTGATAGTGCCACACAAGTTTTCTTTTTGGAAAACCAAGATATAAGGACATTCCCCGTGAATTGGCATGTGCCACTTGTATTTTTTTGATCCACATGATTGCTTGCATAATCTGCATCGTTGTATGCAAATAATTCTAATGAATGCATCTTCGGATAAACAAACTCAAATCTTTTTGTAAAAACAAGATAGCGAGCTATTTTTATGGCTTTTAAGTGACATTCTTATTATGCTAACTGAAAATGTGCAGCTAACAGGTGTTAAACAGTATATCGAGTATGCTCGTAGTTAGATAAAGCCAAGAACCGATCATACCTCTGTAAAATCATTGGTCGACATGTTTACTGGAATCATTAAGGTCAAGGTGAGTCACCGGAGCAATCAAAGTAGACTTCCCTGAGACTTCGTTGAAATCAAACTTTATTAGCATCTCCTTTGTGTACTTCTTTTAAGAAAAGAAAGTATCGGACTATGTTTGATTGATCCACAACTTTAACAAAAACTTGAGTTCTCCCATCAAGCTCATTCCAAATTGATCATGTTTAGCTTGATATAAATCCTTGCAAAGATTTGCATTAGTGGATCCAAACACATCATCGTCAACAAAAAAATTACACAAACAATAAATCAAACAAAATAGACTTCACAAATAAAGTGCAATCTACTTTACCTAATGTGAATCCTAAGGTGAGTTGAAGGTTTTGAGTTGGTCGTATCATGCTCGAGGAGCTGGCTTAACTCCGTAAAGGGCTTTACTGACCTTAAAGACGTATTCTGGTCTTGAGGGGTCTTCAAAATTGGGTGGTTGTTTAACATAAAATGCTTCTATAATGAGATTGTTTAAGAAAGAACTTTTAATATCTATTTGGCACAACTATATTCCCTTGAAACAAGGGAAAGATAGTAGCATTCTGATTGATGCAATCCCGTTAGCAGGTGCATAGATTTCGTCAAAATCAATGCCTTCCTACTGAGTATATCCCTGAGCAACAAGTCTTGCCTTGTTCCCGACAACTATTATTGAGTTGTCCAATTTGTTTTAAAACCCACCCGGTTCCAATAATTGTGTGGTTTTCAGGTCTAGGCACAAAGCTCCCATATATGATTTATCTCAAATTGAACAAGCTCGCCTTGCATTGCCATTAACCAAGAATCAATGTCGTGAGCCTCATCAACAGACTTTGGCTCCACTAAGGATACAAATGTAGATAGCATAAATGAATTTAAGTACAATCTTGTTTGGATTCCTTTGGAGATGGCCCCAATCGCCAACCCCTTTGGGTGATCCGACAAAGATAAAATCTTTGGGTAACTCATGAGAATCACTATTCTCAAGGATGCTAGAAGGATATACTTGAGCTTCTTCCTCAAATTCTAATTCCCATAGTCAAGGAGTTTTGCTTAAGTTCTCATTAATTGAAACGTTGATTGCTTCTATGATAGTCGTTTTTTTCTTATTAAAGATCAAGTAAGCCTTACTTCTTGAAATGTAACCTAGGAAGAAATCCTCTTCACTTCTCGAATCAAACTTGTTAACGTTTTCCTTAGTGTTAATAATGAAACACTTACTTCCAAAAACATAGAAATAGACCATCCTTGGTGAGCTTCCTAAATAGATCTCAAAAGATGTCTTTCTATAATCCTGGTCGGATCAGGGTCCTATTTAAGACATGACAGGCTATGTTTACAGCCTCTGTCCAAAAATATACAGGCATATCATGTTCGGGTTCAGCCGCCGCTGGAACTCACGCGACGGCTCTGCGTCCTCTTTGGGATAGATATGGTGGGAGCAAAGGGCCAGACTTATCCATTGGATATCAGCTACACTCCATCCTATCGCCTTGCGGATCCTTTCAAGAACCTCCATCAAATGAGATTCTTGCTCTCCAGTCAAATCTGCTAAGATAATGACTGGGTGCATCTCATGCTTGTCCGCAAGGAATCTATACTTCAGCGACTGCGGCAAGGGCTTCAGCTCTGGCTAACTGGGTGCTGGCAAATCTGGCCTATGAAAAGTCTGAGTGAAAGCAACCAAATCTGCATGGGAGAACTCTCGCTGATTATGAAAATCCGTTGAAGACTGCTCTACTGGTGTATCTATAACCTGAATAGGATCAGTCTCCACCCTATCTGCTGGCTCTGTAGGAATCAGACATAGAATCAACTCATCAAACTCTGCCCAATCAATATCTAACTCCAAGGGATCTGAATCTGAATCAACAGAAATATCATCTGCCTTGTTGTCTTGAATGCGGTCTACAACCTCGAACGTGTCTTCTGCTAAAAGTGTGCTCTCCAAGCTCTCCTTTGCTACAATATGTGAATAAATGGGATTTGAGTGTGAGAGGATGACTCGTGAAACGGGGTCTGACCAAGAGGCTTTGACATATGTGATCACAAAATCACACTCTTGGTGGACGTCTCGCTTTGCCTCTGTCATCTGCTCTGAATCACTAAGCTATTATGAGCATGCTGAATCTCGTGCTCTAGTCTCGTTGATTGTCTCTATTTGTATACTCTTACCCTCGATGCGAAAGTACACCTTCCCGCTATCATGATCGGATACTGCCTTGGCTGTGGCCAAGAATGGGCATCCTAGAATGATGGAGGTAACAGACTCAGGGATCTTCATGTCCAACACAACGAAGTCCACAGGGAATTTCATGCCATGAATTGTGATGACCACATCCTTCAACAACCCCTTCAGCCTATTGACATATCAGCAAACTAAAGGACTGTCCTGCTCTTTCGAAGAGGGCCAAACTCGAATCGGTCGAGTAAGGCTGCCGGAAGTAGGTTGATGAAAGAGCTGTTGTCTAATAGAGTCCGATCGAACCTCTGTTCATGGATGTGACATCTGACATAGGGAGCTCCTGCATCTAGCCTCTTGGTTGGCAGACGGTTCTGGATGGCGAAGCAGGTGGCACGAGTGAGCACATGGATCTCTGAATGATGGTTCCTTCTCTTCCTGCGAATAGTGGTCTTCTCTCTAAGGTTTCTCTGGAAGAGAGGGATGTGCTCCAAGACCTCCTGTAGAGTCAGCTGAATCTAAAATCTGTCTATCATTTGCTGGTTGAACGCTAGCTGCTGAGATTTTTTTGGGTTTTCTTTTTTAGTCCCCTTAGCCATGAGAATTCTATATTATTTTTTGTGAATTTTTAGTATTTTATGATTTTTTGTTATTTTCATGGTTTATTTTTATTTACTATTTTTTTATGAATTTTTATAAAGTTTTTAGGATTTTTAATGGCTTTTATTGCTTGAATAGATTTGGGGATTTGTTATGCAAATCTCCTTTTAATGTTAATTAAAATAGTTTTATTATTATTATATTCTATAACTTTGGTTGAAAAACCGATTATCATCTCATGTAAAAAAGTGATTGACTTGGCATTATCTTTTCCCGAGGCAGATATGGTGTCTAGTCGGGGAGCGTTGGGGTAGCAGGTTGCACCGTATGCGGTCTGTCCCACTCTCGTCGGTATTGGCCATGATAGGGGGTAGGGAACGAATAATGCTTGAGAGATCATGATGTATTTTTCTAATTATTAAAATTCGAAATAATATGTATTTAAGATAATACCATATTTTCAAGTAACAATTAAAAATGTTTGTTGGATATTGATTGGATCATTAATTTAATATGATTAGATTAATTAGAATCCAATTAAAATTAGAGCACTCTATTATGAATAGAGTTGTTATTTCCCTTAGAAGAATTAATTTTGTGAATATGATTCATAATAAATTAGAGTTTGAACATGACATGGAGGATCACTAAAGTGACATTCATGGTCTCCCATCAAGACGAAGGGCTACGTCGTTAGGGATTGTATGTAGGAGACGCATGTCCGAAGTGACAGCTCCTGTATGCAAGCACATCTGGATCGTGATCTTTGCTTCTCGAAAGAGTAAGGTCGTATACGTAGTGACCCCAATATCGGGTCCTCATATTATTGGGGCGATATTGGATTGTGTATAGCGATTTCTAATCCTGTTGATGGTTGGTTCAATTAACAACGGGTCAACATCGCCTTAGGGGCGATGGGCCCGAGTGTTAAAGACCGAATTGGGAAATGCAAGTTGGACTTTCAAGGTGGAATGTGTTCCCACTTTTATTTGTTCGAGTCATAGGTTCTCATATCATTGGGATGTGACAAAGATAAAGACGATATCCTAGATCTTGTTAGAGATATAGCGATAAGTATATATCTTACATTGAAAGTGATCAAGGAAATGAACTTTCAGTGTTGACAAGGCAAGACAACTTTGATATAAAAATTCTTAAATCAAAGTAAGATATATGTATATTTATTTATGCAAAATTCTTATTTTAGATAATCCTTCATTAAACTCACTCAATACTATACTCAATAACAACCAATAAAATGTCATGGATTAGATCCATGATCAAGATATTATACTTGCAATTGGACACATAATGTACGTGGATGCAATGTGCAAGTTTCCTCATAATAATGAGAAATGACAATTAAATTGACAATATAACTGCAACCCTATGGTTTGTCAGTCTCTATAGTCTTTATCTCATTGAATGTACTTCGAAAGTGACATGTCGATGATGATCGTAATGGTCAAATAATCCTTATAAAATCTAAGAAGATGTTTTGGCAACTATATGTGCTCTCAACATTTGATAATGAATGACATGGTTCACTGTATTATGCAGAATGGTGGCTCTATAAAAGATGATGTATCCAAAATGATTGAATACCTACCTGAACCAATGTTTTAAGAGTTTGGATGGATGTAGATACGATGAGTGTCATCATTCTGTTATCTATACTCTAGTCATTCATGAAGCTTCATAATATTCATATTGTATGATTTGAATGAAGCATGTATAAATATTGAAATACTCTTATGTTGAAATCTTTTGAATTCAATGTAAGAGATCCTTTATCTTAAGCAATTGTTGTCTATAGATGAAAGGAGCGCAATGGAAGCATGGGTTTGACCCAAGTTAGAAGGAAAGTCAAAGAGTTGACTGTACTTCTATGGTTTCCATACATATGACATCCAAAGAGTTGGATGAATGTTAATACTAGAATAAGCTGATGTATTGATAGTGTGACTATCTAGTCTATCTAGGATCCTTAGAGAAGGACACGGATAGTACATCAGAATAATCTACATCTACATATAATCATTGAAATTGATTTTCTTATTTGATAAGATTAAAAGTCTAATAATTGTATCTCAATCTTCTAATAACACTGGCAAAATGGTAGCATATGTATTAGAAGACTATAATTTTGATCTTAAGGTTTAATAGTCGTCCACATGGATATTGATGCAATTGTTGCAACAATCTCTAATCTCTAATGAATAGACAGACTTCTTAATTTCAGTGGAAGAGTGCTTAGTCTTAGAGAATGTCTCTATGCCCTAGATATTAGAATACGCTCATAGTTTATTTCTAAGCATTGGAAATAAACATGAATTCTGGAATGAACCTATCATATAGAGTTATGATGGATATATTTCATATAGTAGTCTAACATCTAATGGACTATACTAAATTAGAAAATTAATGAATAGTTCATTAAGATTTCTAATACTGAAAATTAAACCTTAAAAGATCAATAGGAGGATGAAAATCATTTAATAATGATATGGCATCTAGCCTAGGGCATATGTCTATTGATGATATCAATAGACTAGCAAGATATGAAACTTCAGAATGTCTAAAATTTCAAAACTTACATACTTATGAATATTATATTCAAAGTAAAATGTCCAATATACCCTTCTCTGGGAACGGTGTTAGATGCCTATGTATTCAAGATCTCATACATATTGATGTATGTGGATCATATATATCAAGAATAAAAATTATGGATATGTGATATCTATTAATCATTATTTGTGATATAAGATTTCTTCCCTTCGCATTAGAAGCCTTTGAAGTAATCAAAGATTTCACAATTTTATTTTAGAACCAAAGTTTGAAGGAAGATGAAATGAATTTAATCTAACCTAGGCAGCAAGTACCTATTAGATGAATTCATGGAATACCTTATGGAGATATGAATAGCACTCTCATCTCACTCCTCCTGATACACCTAAACTCATTGGAGTTATAGGGAGATACAATTGGATCATGTATGACATGATCTTATCAATGATGAATATTAGCATTATTACCTCTTAGTTTCCAGGTATATATGTAGTAGAGACTACAATGTACATCATTAATAAAGTTCCATGCAAATGAGTTGGAATCTTGCACCAAAGAGTGCTACTTCATCAGGAAAATAAAGGATGGTATTGGATACCTACTTTATGACCTTGAGATTCTTAAAAGATCTCATCTCTGAGAATGTGATTCTTAGAGGATGACTTTCGTGATAATCAAGATAAAAATGAAGTGAAGGAACTCATTTAATCTTGAGAAGATAATGAGGCTCTTGAAAAAAACTAAAAGGACAATTAAAGATGAAACACTAATACCTCTTCAAATGAGTTTGAGGATGGGTTCCATGTGCCAGTTAAATCTGACAATGATCTTACTTCATATGATGAAGCTTCTGAAGATCATGACATGGAAAGATGTACATTAACAATAAAGTCTAAAGTAGACTTCATATACATGTATTGTATATGGACCCTCGAGAATCCACCTATATGGATAAGACCCTTTGGTGTAAATGGATCTTCAAGAGAAGGAGGGAACCTGATGAGAAGATAGAGACCTTCAAAGCACGGCTCGTATCCTCAAGATAAACACTGAAGAGAAGACATTGCTTGCGATGAGACTTGCACTCCAGTGACCATGCTTAGACCCATCAGATTATTGCTGACTATAGCTACACAACCTGACTGCCATCTTTAAGATGTGAGTCAAGATTGCATTCCTCTATGAATACTCTTTGAGGATATTCATATGAAGTAGCCCCATGGCTTCATGTTGAGGAAATCAAGGTTTGAAAGCTGAATAACTCCATCTATGGACTCGAATAAGCTTCTTGTAGTTGGAACATAAGATTTGATGAAATTATAAATGTTATGATTTCAGATATAATCTTGATGAACCATATGAAGCTTAGTGGGAGTGTCAATGTGTTCATCATGCTAAATGTAGATGATATCCTGATTATTTGGAATGATATAAGGATAATAATAAGTGTTTTATTGACTGGCTATTTCACACTTTGAGATTCGATCTCATGGATACCTCTTGTATCTTAGTTCTGAAGGTATTCTATAGCATAGAAAAGAGGGTATTGGGACTGTCACATTAGTAATACACCTTGGATGTATTCCATTTTCTGGAAAATTCCAAGAAAGGCTTCCATACCTTAAGTTATGGTACTGACCTATTAAAGGGATAGCATCTCAAAGAGTTGAGGAAGTGAAAGCTAGAAGCCTAGAACTGCTTGCCCTTGTGCATCAGTTACGAGAAGCTGAGTGTATGCTAGATGTGTGCGAATGGTAGATGTATACCATGTAGTGGAAGTAGTAGAATGTTACTATTCCTACTATGGAAATAAAACACTTGATTGCAGTATTAATAAAATATTCATAGATGATAAGACTTTAGAGATAATGACCTCTAAGTCTTATCCTCAAGAACTTAAGACTTTATGGATAGAGATCTAAAAGGTCTTAACTACATATACCTTAAGAGATAGAGATCTCTGAAAATAAGGGTATTCTTATAAGGATTATGAAAATATTGATTATAATAATTTTAATGATTATTGATTTGTAGTGTCAAGGATACTACAATTGACAAGATTGAGTGCTGGTTGCACAATGTGCAACATTTGCATTGAATGCGAGCACTGTTACTAGGGATATGCAACCGTCATAAAAGGACTTGGCATAGTCTCTTCAGAACAGAGTGACTGATCAGCTTACCTAGCTATTTCTCTAAATAGCCTATGATTGTCACATGAGTGCGAGTTTAAATGATTAGCCCATTAATGGCTATTTGGGCTAGCGGGAGATTGTTCGACATGCAAGGCCACGACGAGCCATTATGCAATAAATGTTATTGTAAATATCATTCCCTGATCTGAAATGAAGAATAACTAATTTGCATAATAGGTCTCTTAGTACAATTAGGGTTATGTACCATGGCCATCTTAATGATCATATAGATGTTGATTCAATTATCGAATCATAGAGGTCGGTGCTTGGATGAATATCTAAAGAGTTAGATTGAGGACTCATCAAGCACCGTCAAATAATTGTTAAGAGATGATCTCCAGCCTGAGTAGGAGATGACAATCTTTTCTCTAAAGGCTGATATATGACCGACCTCTTAATGTAGGTCCTCGGCATAGGAATAGAGATTCGGAGGTGTCAGATTAGTTAGGTCAAAGAGTTGACTTCACGAGATCGAGATAACTAAAAACCTATGCCATATGCTGTCATGATATAGGCACACATCCTCTGACCGGAGACAAATGTGTTATTATATGTCTACGTATGTACCTTTGACAGACCAATAGGTTGATGACCTAACCAAGGTCTATACATCGGTGCGCTGGTGTGCATGTAAGGACATATGAGTAACACGATCTCTCAAAGGGATCATACATGTTCATTAGTTTGGGAAGAATCAAATTTCGTGCACGGTCATCTTGCTTTGGAAGCTTGACTGAATTTGTAAGTTTGATATTAACTTTTGGAAAGTATATGATCAACACCTGGGTATGATCCATGCTTTTGGAAAGTATATGATCGATACCAACTCCCAATGATCGATTGAGAAACTTAATGATCAAAACCCTGAAGGAGACAGTCCAAAAGAGATCTAAAACTTTGAGTTTAATCTGGGTCTTCCAGTATGCAGGATGTACATGTATTGGGAATACCTGAGGATGATGTGATCATAAAAGGTTGTACAACCATGACGCTTCCATTCCTAGGGAGTGATGAAGTGGGTCTGGATTTTAGTGACTCCTCTCAGTAGAGAAGTAATCAGATCATAGTCCAAATGTTGGACATTGACCTGAATGTGATTCAGATGCAATGAGAAGATTAGATTTGCGGTCTTGATTTAATCAAGCTTCTATTGGATGCCCGAGATCTGGATTTGAGATGTGATATCAATATCCAAGTCACTATACGTGGAACAATACAATCGCCCTATCCTTATCTCCAGGTATCCGCGAAGAAAGTTCATTATCCTTGAAAGAGTTTATGGATAATTTCATTGTTGATATATTATCCAAGCACTGAGAAAATGGGTAATTAAATGTGATTTAATTATCATGGATAATATGAATTTGATTCATATTATAAGGAGAGTTATCTAATATAAATAAATGTGATTTAAGTATCAAAGATATGAAAAATGTGGATGCGATTCATGTTATTTAGACACGTGAGAAAAGAGATCCAAGATTATTAAATGTGATTTAATTATCATGGATATCAATAAAGTGGATAGCACTATCCTTGTTAATCAGGTACATTATAAATGTGATTTATAATATTTTAGAGAGAGCATATTGTGATTTATATTTGTTAATTAATTATTGATGTGAATAGGATTCACATTGGATAATTAATTGAAAATATAATTTATATTTTGTTTGGGATGTGAATGTGATTCACATTTTTTCAATGGCATGATCGCAAATTTCACAAGATAATTATGAATTATTTTTGCAAAATAATTTACAACAATGGTTGTGATAAATATTGGAGATCTCATGAGATAATGGGATCTCATGAGATAATGAGATCTCATGAGAAGATGAGTAGCCCCCCCCCTTGTAGGGAAAGAGGTTAGTCTCGTCGTTATCTCATCTCTAGTCAAAGGTGATTTAATTTGGAATTAACTATGTTGATTAATCAATATAAATTAATTTAAATTAAATCATTTGTTGTTGAGTTTTTTACAACAACATATTAGACATTGAAAGAAACACAAATAACTCTCAACCATTGATTTTGTGTTGTCCATGGATTGAGATCAATGGACTCCCAAAACCCTATATAAGAAGAGGCATTCCTTGGGCCCTCCTCATATGGAGGGCTAGGAATGGGTTCCTGCGGTTGTGGTGAAACAGAATCCATACAAATATTTCCATGCCTCGCAAATGGACTCACAAATAAAGAACTCTTTCCTTTATTAGATTTTCCAGAATAATACCGAGATAAAGTAATAGAAAGAAATGTAACAGGAATAGAATGGGTGGCCTCATACCACCCGCGACACCTGGACTTGCGGCGTCAGCACCGCACTCTGGCTCAGCATCATCATCTATGGTGGCATCAGCACCACCTCCTGCATCTAGTGAAGTGACGGCCTCAGTACCATCAGTTGGTTCTACACCCTTGGTGGCATCAGCACCACCGTTATCAACACCATCATGAGCGGCATCAACACCACTCTCCTCCTCATCTGGCACTCCTGAGTCCCTCATGATGTCGTAGCTCAAATGAGGCGTCGTCGGCTGGCATCCTACCACTCCTATGTGTAACAAAGTCAGCATCAAAAGTGTATGCAGAAATATCACCAAGTGAGTCACTAGGAGTGGTAACCTCTATAAACTCTACCTGCTCAGACTTCCTATTCAGGTTGTTCGGATTTGGCTCGATCTGAGCAGGTCTGGCAGCCTTGCCCTTCACTATCTCCCTCATCTCCTGACGGAACTCATCCATCTCCCGCCTGAAAGTGGCCTGCTACTCGGAGACAAGGCAGGCTAAATCGTCAAGAGCTGGGTTCTCATAGGCTGGCCCACGAGAACCGGACGGGTGGCCTCTCTGGAAGTGAGGTTATTGCTGCTGGTAATGGTGAGGGAGATACTGGTGAGAGAATTGTTGAGGTTGCTGCCTCCATGGTTGTCCCTGTTGATAGGGACGAGAATCCTACTGGTAGTGTGGCTGTGGTGGTGGCTGTGACTGTGGAAACTGGGGCAGCTCCTGTTGGGTATACTGCTCACTCTGAACTGGAGGTTGTTGCTGGGAAGAGGCACCTTCGGCTGACCAATGGAATCCAGGATGGTCTCGACGAATCCCAGGCTGAGGTCAGTCGTACCAAATCCCGTTGACATCCATCAACGGCTCCTGCTTGTAAGGGGGTGGGGGAAGGATTGCCAGGGGCTGATCCTGCTGATACACCACCATCTGAATGTCTTGAGATGGTGGTGGCTGAAAGTACTGTTGTTGTGGCTGCTGGAACGACTCTGTCTGAACATGGTGAGCCTGTTTGGACTGGCTAGAGTGTTGCGTCGAGCTGCTGCTGGTGGTATCAGCCCGTGACCTGAGACGGGGCTGAGAAGCCGTTTGTGCCTCTTGGAGACACATGATCTGGGTCTTCAGGTCACTCAGCGTTTGTTCCATATGATCCATCTGTGACATACCCTGGTACTACTTCTTCTCAATGAGCTCGATGAGGTCCAACTTCTCGCTAATGATCCCCATATCAGCAGCGGATGACTCTACCTGTGCTGCAGCTGCTGATGGAGTGGATGGGCATGTATCGATCTGCGCAATCCTCTGGTAGGACGCAACCTATGGATGGGGCTTCCCCTGAGTGTATAGTCGGGTCTGGGATATGACAGTGTAATTCTCGGCCATCTCCTCATAGATAGCCCAGACCTGATCCTCATCCTTCGCAAAATAGGATCCCCCACAAGATGCGTTCACGAGCCCCTGCAGCTACGGTGTCAGCTCACAAAAGAAACTCTGCACTAAGTTGGGCTTGGATATGTCATGATGTGGACACCGGTCTATCATCTCTCTAAATCGGTCCCATGCTTCATGAAATTGCTCGCTGGGAAGCATGGAGAAGTTGTTGATGAGGGCTCGCACTGCATTCGTCCGGTCGAATGGATAGTACTTATTTAAGTACTCGATCCGGAGCTGTTCCCACGAAGTCACATATCTTCCTAAATGTTTCAGCCAATAGACTGCTCTGTCGATGAGGGAGAACGAAAAGGCCATCATTTTGATGGTGTCCTCGCCCACGAGTCGATCGTAGACCGTGCTACAGATCATCTCAAACTCCTGGAGATGGATGTGCGGCTCCTCGGCGGCAAGATCGTGGAATCTGGGCAGTAGTTGAATGGTCTGAGGCGGGAACTTGAAGTCTCCCAAGAAGGCAGGCAACTGAATCCAACGGTGCGTCACAATTGCACCTGGGTTGTGCAACTCTCTCATGGGCGTGCTGGTGCTGGTTGGACTGGATCCTTTGGATCATCTAGAAGTGGTCCATCTCCTCCTCTACGCTCCAGAATCTCTCCTCCTCCACCGGCTCTGCGCTGATATATGTCTACACGCATCTGCTCCATCTCTCGGCGCATATCAGCCATGAAAGCCCTCTGATCTCTAATCCGTCTCTGCATGGTCTCCAGGGAGTCTAACAGGGTGTTGTTGATGGCACCCTAATCAAGAACGTATGTCTGTGTCTGGCTTGGCCCATCAGTACGCTCCTCGTTGTTAGTCATGGTCTCTGCAAAGGCAAAAGACCCAAACTTAGGTGCCGTCAAATGATCAAACATCTGCAGCTATCTCTGTTCGGGAACCTCAGGACTGGTAGAAGGGTGGTCGAGGGGTAACATGGCGAAGTTAAATTCGGGTTCGGAGAGCGGGTCTAGGATCTCACAAACCAACCTAGATGAGTGGACTGGAGTGCTCGAGAGCGGTGCAACCAGAGGCTGCCTAAGGGGCCTCCGACCCATCATCGTGATATGGAGAGTGAAGGCGGATGAGATCTGGAAAACACACAAGATCGGGCAAACAAACCCCCCATTCACCTACTCAATCAGAGCTGATGACCGTAGAGGTTCGATCTTTTATCTTGGCGATTTTATTTAGGTGATCAAACAATCTATCAGAGCGATTAAGCAAGCTGGTAGGAACCCAATGCTTCTAACAGACTGTCCCGTATAAAAGGCTGGTAGTCTGCCAAGAGTTCGGGTATGTCTCTATCCTAGTGTGCGCTTCACTCTCTCGCTCATCCAAACCAAACCAGGAGGGAATTGCTCTATCAAGACAAACTTTTTCAATGTGATGTCTTTTAGGGTCAAGTGTATTTAGCAGCCCCAATTTTTATAGTTTTTCATTTTTAGATATTTTTCAGGCAAACAACTCCTAACGAATTTTATGATTCTCCTGATTATTTTAAGTCTGAAAATATGGAGAGAAGTCGAGAAAGCCGATGTGCGATCAAACACGATGATGCATGCACAGTAAGAAATGTGTACCTGACTCCGTCTCTCTACTTGCAGGGTGATCCACGCATAAATGTAAAGATAATAATAAAAACTACATATATGATGCAAGAAGAAATCGACCTTAGACGAAACACTTTCTACACGAGAAGAACAATAGCTAGCTAATCAAACTAAGTCCGGAGTCCGATCTTGGGAACCACTCAGTGCCCGTAACAATGGGTCCTGCCAGCGTTGTACGTGGTTCCTTACGGCACATGGACTCGAGCCTAATTAAACCAACTTTTTCTTGTGATTTAATTAATAAGGTCCAGTTAACGATCTATATGTGCAGGCAGATAATTAGGGTTAGACCTTAATTAATTACATCACAATCAATGAAAATCCTAAATCTAGGGGGCCAAAATCTTCAAAAATCAGATAGGAAGTAGAGGCGATGAAAACAAAACCGGCGAAAACCGCGGTGAGGTCCCCCGAGCACACCGGTTCTCGGCGAAACAGACCCCGATAAGCCAAGTGTCCAAAGTCTGAATCCTTGTATTATTACAATAACAATAAAAGTCCTAAACTACTCAAATCTACACAATCTTCTACTCGCGCTCTCCTGCGCTCTCCTGCTGCTCGATAGAGAAACGAGCCGCCTCCGCTTCGCTCTGGTGCGCCGGTACTCCTAGGAACGACACCTTTGCTCGTCGGGCCCTCACAAGAAAAAGAGAAACAAAAGAGATGTTAGATCATCAACTGTTATGAAAAATATAGCAAAAAATGTGAAGCAGAAAATCAAGAAAGCAATAAAAACCGACTACTAAGCCATACTCCCCAGCAACGGCGCCATTCTGATGAGCGACCCGAGCGACTAAGGTTAAGTGATATCAAAGGTCATTGTGACCTCAATCTCCCGAACCGGCTCAACGGGAAAATTAGACCACCAAATGAAGAAATAAAGCAATGAAAATGCGACTAGCAGTCTGGCTAGTTTATTTTACCTGGTATAGCTACCAGGGTCGATCACAAGGAGGACGAGATGGAAAACCTACGAAGTGGTCGGGAAACCAAGGAAAGAAAGAGAATTGGTGTTTTTTTAAATTTTTCAAAATTTTTTATGATGTTTATGGTAAGGAAAGGAATAATGAGAATCACTTTCAGATAATTATTTAAAATATCAAAAATACTCAAAAATTCAAAATAAAAATATTTTTAGGTTTCTAAAATATTCAAGTGTTTTTGTGAATTTTATGGGATTTTTCTATTTTTTAATTAATTTTTTGAAACTCAAATAATGTCAAAAACAGAAGCCATGTCCAGCTGGAATCTAAAGGAAAATTAAAATTAATTAAAATGCTACAAAATTCTAACAGCATTTTTATGAGAAACTACAAAGTAAAGTCTACCTATAGAAGAAGAAACACGATTTTTATTTTTTTATGAGTTTTTACTGATTTTTCTAAGGTTTTTACTCTTTTTTAATTTTTATGAGTTTTACAAATGGGAATAAGATTAAAATTGGATAGAAATTCAAATAGTACAAAACACATATTCAGGAATTTTTTATATTTTTTCAAGACATTTTAATATTTTTAGTTGATTTTTAGAAACATACATTAACACTTTTTAAGGTTATTGAATTTTAAAAAACAGTGAACAAAATCAAAACACAACCCCAAAATCACCAAAATTCCTACACAGTAGCAGGAGCTACATGTAAAAATTTCATGATTTGTGGCGCAATTTTGCTATTTATTTAATTAAAGACAAAACACACAGCTCACAGGGACCAAATCGCAAAGAAAATAAGTTCTGGGTTCAAAATGTAACACATAAGAACAACTTAGGGCCTAATTTGTAATTTTCCCGTCAAAATCCGCACATGTTATAAAACAACATTCACAAGGGCACATTTGCAAATATGTAAACTGAATATGCAATCACTAATGGTAAAGAAGTTCGGGGTACATAGTGCAAATCACCCAGAAAAACACGTGACGACACACGTGGGTCCACACAAGCAGGATTAAAGTGAGAATATGGAAAACTATAGGTATCAAAGTGCAAAATGGTTTAACTGTATACTTTTTTTGCATACTAAAATAAAAACGGAAATAAATGCAAGGTAAAATGAGCAATATACCCATAGAGGCACGTGACGAGGCGCGTGAGGGACAGGTGGAGGCCGTTGGTGAGGCATGATCGTGCGGCTCTAGACGCTCAGGTGTCAGATCTGACGACTGTTAGATGTCGGCTACGTGGCTGGTACGGGGCAGTTAGATCTGACATCTAACAGCCTGACACCTCCAGTGGATGAACGACTGAGATGAAGTCTGGGAGGTGGACTCGATCGGACGGCGGAGAGACCCTCTGGAAGAACTGCATCTGAGCGATCTTCACCGTAGCACCATAGATAATTCGTAGCTCCTATGACATATCTGAAGGTGCCAATAGGATCTTGGGCCCATTCTGTGTCAAATGAACAAACCCGATGGTGCAGCTAACGGTCGGATGGTCGTGACGACGACGTGGACCTGGGGCTACTCCGGCGAGTCCCAAATGGGTTGAATTAGATGTCCTCGAAGCGCTCTTTCACCTGTAAAGGGTAGCTGGGACTTAGGGTGATGCTCCGGTCCAGGTTATTTGGAACAAACACCAAAGAAGCGAGGGTGAATGGGTGCGGGTCTCCGGCGAAAAATGGTAGAGAAGACATATCTCCTAATCTCGACACGAGGATCGAAGGTCAGTGTGATCAGGCTGCGGGAAAAGATGGAGATCGATGAGTGAGCCGGTCGGAGCTGGCGGAGTGACGGAGGAGTGCAAGTGAAAGATTTGAGCAAACGAAGGAGCTAGGAATGAAATGAAGGCTACCTGAAGATCCTAGTGTGATCATGAACTCCAGGGGAGTTGGATGGCGGGGTCTTTGCCTCGACTACGCTGTGGCTGGCAAAGGAGGCTCGTCGCGGCGGTGCTCTGGCCACGATGGTCGAGCGTCGGCTACACAGCTCCTCTCCGAGTGCCAAGAGTCACCTCCGATTGCTGTCACCAAGGCGAAGGTATCTAGGGTATCAGAGAAAGGTGTGACGCGAGCTCCCGAGCTGGGGAGGTGAGTGAAGATTTTATAGAGCAGTCCAAGTGGTCGAATAGATCAGGTCAGAGCACACGAACTGAGGACGATCCGCGCCTCCCTAGGGATCCGTGAGGGTCATAGATCCACAGAAGAGATGCGGGCAGAAATTCGGGGCATGAGGATGCAGGATCCGGTCGGGTAATTGGGTGAAGAGCATGCAGAAATCGGATCCGCACGAGAGGGAATCCGGGAGGGGTAGTTGACCGGAGTCAACATTCCTCCTGGACCAATAAGAAAATATATATCTAAAAATATTTACAAAATCAATTAAAAATAGCTTATGGTTTTAAATCAAAAAATGTACAAAATGAAAAATATTTGTTATTTTCCAAATTATTTTTCTATGATTTTTATTTTTTTATGAAAAATAAATTATGGTATGTACAATATAGTTATTATATACAGGTATAAAATACCTATATATTTTGTACAATTATTTTTAATTTATTATTTTTTACAAAAATGCCCCAATTTGATATTTTATTTATTTACAACATAATTTTTGGAGTATAAATTTTTTGTTTTATTTTTATGATTTATTTACAAGTATAAATTAAATAGGGAAAGATGCTTATTTACATGTATTAATACAAGGTGAGAGATAGATTTTTATCTTTGTTTTATTTTTATTTTTCTAATTTTGTTTTATTTTTAGAAGTATATACAAGGAAATAGGAACACCTTCTTATTTGTATTTCTATATAAATAATTTATAAATACATAGTTGATAAATATGTACAAGGTAGAGTGGCCCTATATCTCTTTAATTTTTTTATTTAGCGATCAGGTCAATTCTTGGCCCTCTCTTGGCTTTAGGTCACTCAATATTTATTCTAAATATCTCCTTCCTTTCCTTTTATTCGTTATTCTTTTATTTTTTTCACAAATACATGCTAATTATGGAGTAGTAACAACTGCATGCTTATTGCTAAATTATCGTATTTACAACTTTTTTCATGATGCTTTGCCAAGATAATCAGCTAAAATGAAAGAATAAAGAGTGATGAATGAGGATTCATCATACACAAAGCTATCCCCGTGCCTTTGGAAGTAAGGCATCGTGGCATGAAACCAAAACTACGACAAGAAACTCGATCGTTGTTCCTAAGAAACGAAACTCATATCTAAAGGTATACATGATGATGATCAAGCTCGTCCTCACAAAATCTCACTGAAGCCATCAACATCCTTTATTCTCAATTTAGGGTTAAATCGGACCCATTTCACTTAATCATCTATTTATTTCCAAAATCCATACATTTAATATATATATATATATATTATCGTATAAGTTCTATACCATCTTCTGGATCAAAATCTATAATTTTCAATTTCAAATGGGTCCACTGTCACAGAATGATCGATCCTCCAATTTTAACGATTGACCAGTATTGACCGATCATAAATTTAACATGATATGTCATTTGGGCCAAATGACCAATCAACCAAGTGGCGCGATCGATAATGCATGACTTGGATCATATAAAAATTATGACCGATTGTACGTGTACGGTGGACGGAATAACTCTGCTGACGTCCCATGATAATGCTCTAATCAACGATTCGACTTCGTTGTTGCATTCCTGATAACACCCACATTAAGAATATATGGTCGGATCGTGCATTCATGCCACGGACAGGACGAAAAATTAGTAAATGCAATGCGATAAGGTACCCGTCGCATCCAAAACTGCGACAAAATGCGATGGAGCCTCGATGACAGGTAGCTCGTTTCCCCCATAACCGAATGGTATGAAAACACCGTGAATCCAACAACAAACACAGGGTGTAAATTGTACCTCAAGATTGTCCCCAGCGACATTCCCTCGCTTGAAACAACTGTTACGTGATGTTTTGCCATATTTATACACCTTCCATGCGGCTCCCCATGTTGATGTCTTTGAAACGATGTCCTCGGATCTTCGATCGACCGTTGAAAATCTCTTTGGTGGTCGAGCTCTGACGAAGGGTGTCAGAGCTCTGACAAAGGGTGGTGTAGCTCCGGTGAGGCAAGTAGTTTGGTTAGCCAAACCACTTAGGACCATACCTATATTTATAGGTTAGAGGCTTATCAGATCCGGATACATATCCAGATCCGAAAGTTGTAAATCATTCGTATTTTGCTTGTAAAGTTCTTATATGAACTCTAATTCAATGTTCTTGGGCTCTGTGGAATGGTCTCGATGACTACTACGTGATCGAGTGTTTATTTGTCTCATTTGAACACAATATCATGTTTGAAAATGTAAATAAGTGATTGTTGGAAGAAATGAGAGAATTGTTTATTCCAGAGAACCCTAGGCTCTCTTATACAAAGAAGACCTGTGGGTAAATTACATACGACGAAAGAAAGAAATAAAACATAACAGAAGAGTACGTAAAGTCCAGAAATCTATCTACACTCCCCCTCAAGATGGAACATAGATGTCAGTCGTGCTCAGCTTGGAAGAATACTTATGGAATGACCCTGTGAGCAATGGTTTGGTAAAATGTATGCAGTCAACTCTCCTGAACTGACACGAGAAGTAGAAATTGAGTCCTTTTGAATCATATCTCTAGTGTAGTGGCAGTCTACCTCAATATGTTTTGTCCTCTCATGAAATGCAGGATTATTAGCAATGAATAGTGTTGCTTGATTGTCACATTGCAGCTGCATGGGTAGAGGTACCTCTATGTGCAGATCTTCTAACATAGCTCGACCCACATCATCTCTGTGCTTGCTTGTGCCGTGGCCATGTGTTCATATTCAGTACTAGATCTAGCCACCACTGTTTGTTTCTTGATTTTCCAAGAAACCAAAGAACTTCCAACAAATACTGCAAGACCTGAAGGAGACTTCCGATCTTAGGGCATCCTGCATAATCTGCATCAACACATGTAGAAGCTGAGATGTTTTTTTCTTTCCTGAATAGTAGCCCTACACTTGTAGATAACTTTAGATATCTCAGTATCATGTATATGGCATCCATGTGTACCTGTCTATGTTATTCCATGAGCTGACTCACCTGAGTTACTGCAAAAGCGATGTCAGGTCTGTGATAGTAACATAGAGAAGTTTTCCCACCATCTCTCTATATATTCTCATGTCAACCTCATATGTGTCATCATCATATAACTTCATGCTAGGATCCATGGAAGTAGTCGAGGGTTGACATCCAATCATTCCTGTCTCAACAAGCATGTTTATAATATACTTCCTTTGGGTCATCACGAGACCCTACGCATTCCTAGCAAATTCCAATCACATAAAATATCGTATGGTACCAAGATCCTTGGTAACAAACTGATGGCCCATAGATGCCTTTTCCATCATTATTACATGCATATCATCTCTCATAACAAGTATACCATCAACATAAATCATGATAACAACAATACATATATGAGTATTCCGAACAACCAAAATTGATATGCATTTGATATTTTGAACCCTTGCTTCTGAATTAGATCAAAAAGTTTCTGAAACCATGCCCGCGGGCTTTGTTTAAGGCCATATATTGCCCTGTGAAGTCTACACACCATCTGACTCTCCCCCTCAACAACAAACCCTGGAGGCTGCTGCATATATACTTCTTCTTACAGGTCTCCATACAAAAATGCATTTTTAACGTCAAGCTGAAACAAGGTGCAATCACATACCACAGAAACTGAAAGAAGGGCACATAGTGACGCGCAACCGGAGATAATGTGTCCATATAATCCATACCGTAGGTTTTAGTAAACCCGCGTGCCACTGGCCTTGCTTTGTAATGATCAAGGTTGCCATCTACATGATATTTGACAGTAAATACCCATTTACAATTGACAATAGAGGCTCCTGGAGGAGCAAAAACCAATCTCTGTGTACCCCGTGACCTCAAATCAGCCATTTCTTCCTCCGTGGCAGAACGCCATCAGCTCTCCTTCAATGCATCTTGATATTTGATAATTCCGTTGTATTTCGACGGTAGATAAGGACACAACGAACCGCTAAAAATATCAAGTGAGGTGATGGAAAGAAACATGTGAAGCAAGTGGATAGGATGCACATGTACTCTTTTGCTTCCGTAAGGCAATAGGTACATTCAAATCACCAACAATCATACTCGCTGGTATGTTATTCTCCTGCAGAGATCCCTGCACATGCACATCGTCAGACCCATCATCAATAATGTTACATGGACAATCCCGAGGTATGGTGGATGATTGACGACTTCCGTGAGCAGGGACATGACGTCGGTATAGAATCGTGGTAAAGGTGGTACAGATGGATGTGGAGGTGGTGGTGGTGATGGTGGTGTTGGAACAACATGAAATGGTATGGGAACAGACGGACGCATAGGAGGAGGTGGCACATAAATCTCATCATTAGCAGTGGAGGAAGTCAATTTGTCACCTGCAGGGGAGAAATACATCACAGACTCAAAGAATGCGACATCGACACTGACATAATATTTTCTATTCAAAGGATCATAGCAACGGTAACCCTTCTGCGTACAAGAGCACCCAACAAATACACACTTGACAACCCTAGGTGAGAGCTTGTCAAGTCCTCGAGAGAGATGATGGACAAAAGCCACCGAACCAAAGACATGAGGAGTAAGCGAGAATAATTCCTTATCAGGATAGACAAGTGAAAGAGGAACTTTCTCACCTAAAACAAAGGATGACATACGATTCACCTGATAACATGCCATAAGCATAGCATCACCCCAATATGAAATGGGTGCACAAATATGAATAAGAAGAGTCCGAGTGATATCAAGGAGATGACGACGCTTTCTTTCTACAATGCCATTATGTTGGGACGTGTAAGCATAGGTCGTTTGATGGATAATGCCTCTAGACAAGAAAAATGAGAAAGATCACGGGTACAACATTCCAAAGCATTATCTGTACGTACAAACTTCACATTAGACGAAAAAACATTTTGCACTTCATTTATGAGATTTTTTATAACATCCCCTTCTTCAGATTTATTCTTCAACAAAAACACCCAAGACAAACGAGAGAAATCATCAACCACAACTAAATAATACATGTGTCCCCGGTGATCAAGGACACGACTCGAACCCCAAATGTCAACATGAAATAATTCAAACGGGGAGCTACTGCTCCGAGACTGGCGACTGGGGAAAGTAGATCTGTGATGCTTTCCCAACTGACACGTTTCACACTAGAAGGAAGAACCCGGTGGAATCTGGGGCAGGATATGATGCATCTTCTGAACAGGGAGATGGTCAAATCTTAGATGCCATGTGAATGGAGAAACTAGACCACTTGACTGAGACGAGACACAAGCATAGGGAGTTCGGATCAAATGATAGAGACCGTCCTACTCACGACCACAACCAATCACCTTGCCCTTAAGAATGTCCTGAAAAACAAGTGACGATGGGTAAAAAATAGCTCGATAATGCAAATCCTTTGTAATCTGACTGATAGATAATAAATTCATCCAAAAATCTGGAACATGCAATACATTTTGGAGTTGCATAGAGGGTGCAAAACTAATCTCCCTCTGTCCAACTAGAGGTGAATGGGTCCATCTGCTATGTCTAGATATCACCCCGGTGGAACCTCTCTATAGGATGTAAGCATGTCTTTGTCTCGACAAAGATGATGTATCGTGCCGGAGTCCATAATCCATTTTGAAACATCAGATCCATGACACGAAGTAAGGGCATAAGCATTACCCGAGGTGCTAGCAGTGGCCGATGTACTAGCAGATGCTAAAGCAACTACATCCGAGGAGCCTCCCGAAGAAACAATAGGGACATGAGGCATGATATCTCGCAGCCTGGCAACAAGATCCTTGAGTCGCTATTCTGAAGTAGATGAATGTGGAGATGCAATATGCTCGGCTACCCGCACCGATGCCGGAATCCCATGCTTAGAATAACATGTCTCCTTGTATGTACTGGGCGATGATAGAATATGCAGGGCTGACGAATGCGGCCATCTTGACTACGAGGTCCATGGCCACTAAAGGGAGAATAGACTCCTCTACCTCTGGAAGCTGCCATCGCTGAAGGAGGCTGAGTAGTAATAGAAGACGGGATTGTAATTCTACTGAGCCTGCGGTACACTTCTTCTACTGAAGGGATAGTAGCATCTGCAAGAATCTACGAGCAGGCAACATCATATTCAGGATCAAGCGCCGCTAATAAGACCCCCACTATGGTAGCATTACGGAACATCTTCTGCTGATCGGGAGACGCTGTAAGGGGAATGATATTGTAGAGCTTCTCAAACATCCCTTGTAAGGATGTATAAATTGAACGCAGAGGTCGACCATTCTGCTTCACAATAAAGATGCCATGCTAGAGTTTGAGAATCTTGGTCTCATTTCGCATCTGCGAGCATGCCGATGCAAGCATGTCCTACATCGCCTTAGTTGATGGAGTACATCATTAGCTATCTCCGTCAACAGTGTACTAGAAATACAAACTTTAGCATACGAATCATTGGCTTCCCACGAGGCATAAACCCCAGTTTTCTCTGCCGTCTCATCTTCGGTAAGAATGTGCTTCTTACCATCCGACTTCATAAGACTCATGAACTGCATAGCCCGTAGCTCGTAGTTCACTCCATCAATCTTAACAACCGGCGTTTGGCCTTTAAATGCGCCTATAGAGGGCATATCGACCTTGTTTCCTGACACGGTTGCCAGGTAAGAAGATATAGGTTTTGTAGACGAAGAATCACATGTCTACATAAACATCCGTGGATTTGAGTGCATATGTACACTTATGCCTCCTTCAGGTATTTACGGTGAATCTTGTCGTTGTTCATTCATATATATATTTTTTTGTTGAGATGTTTTTTGTTTTTAACTGTTTGATTGGTTTGTTATCGTCGTGTATGTTTTTTTCTATTTGGTGTTTATTTAGATTGAATCATGGGTTAGCATATGTGGTTATCATTTTTTTTGCATGTGGAATTATAGATGCCAGTTTGTTGGTAATTGTGGTCTAAATTTTACGCTACCAAGAAAGCTATTGATATTGTTGATTTGCGAGGAAGGTATACTCTATACGGCCCATCCCAAGTACTAATGGGTCGGGTGTTGCTCACTAAGTAGTTCTTCTTTTTCCTCATCATCTACAACGTTTTCTTAAATCCTAATTGGCCCCTTTATAGCACACGATGTTCATTGATCTCCATGTCTCGACGATCGACAACTATCATGGCACTATCTGCTCCTCTCTCGATCCCAATTTATCCTTCAACTCCCTCGTCGTCGAGCTCGATTCCATCGAGGATCGGTTGCACGCATCCTCACCATACCTGCCCGAGCTCGAGATAGGATCCCTTGCCTCGCCGCCCTGTGCACTGCCTTCAACCGCCCCTGAGCCCCCGAAGAAGCCCGAGCTAGACAGGTACGAGGCTGGGGCCGTAAGGGATAACCAGTAGAGACATATACATCGTGAAAGATCAATGTTTAATACAATAACATAGTCATTGGTATATTTTCTTATGTGCTCAACGAGTTGTCATTCTAATCTCACAAACTACTTTCGTTAGGCAGTTATAGTGTTGTTTTTATTCATGATATAATGAATATTGCTTTCCTCTTACATAATTTCGGAAGAATATCTGGTACCTCAACTAATGTTATAGACCTCTCACCTAGATTTAGCTCCACCCATTGCACTCAAATCTATAGAGGGGGAGGTTGGTGGGGGAGGTTTGTGCCGGGGTGTGGGAGGGGGTGTGGCGGCGAGAGGTGGGGAAAAGGGGTTGGTGGCAGGAGGTTGAGGGGGGGGGCTAGGGTTTTTGTGGTGTCTCTGATACCATGTTGGAAGAAATGAGAGAATTGTTTATTCCAAAGAACCCTAGCCACTCTTATATATAAGACCTATGCGTACATTACATAAGACGAAAGAAAGAAATAAAACATAACAAAAAATATATATAAAGTATAGAAATATCTCTACAACGATTTCTATATTTAGAGGTCTTACACACCCATCCTCTGAGGAGAACCACCTCATTGAGGTGAGGATCCAATATCATAAGCTTTGAGCTTGAATTCCAAACTCCTTCCAAGCCTTACCTTCCAGTTCTCCTTCTTAGAATCTATCTTATCTACGTAATGAATTCCCTTCTTCCCCGATCCAACATGGTTCATGGCTCGAAAATCTTGACCTAAGCTCGAGCCCGACCTTCAAACTGGCGGGCCCAAGCTCTAATTTTGGCCAATTTCCATGTTTGGGCCGGGCTCAAGCACCAATGTGCCCGAACTCGAAGCATGAGGGCCAACCCCTACCCTAACTTGGATTGGAGTCCAATGGAGGCCCGACCCGAGGTTGACTCAAATTTAGAAAGAGATCAATCCAATTTGAATCACAGACTTGTTTGGTAACTAGGTTGGGTTGAGTTGGAAGTATCCACATGAATAATAGGTGTTTGTATGATTATGAGACTTGGAATGATAAATGTGATATGATGCCATATTGATTATGTGGTATATTAATTTTTTAATGATTATGATATATTTTTTTATATTATTTTTTATTTAAACATGAAAAAAAATTATAACAAATAAATTGTACCTTAGTTACCGCTAATTCAAGCAACAAATGCAGCCAAACCGGCCAAACCCTTCGTTCGCGCTCTGGCCCTTCTCCCAGTAACTACGGACTTCGCCAGCGGCGTGCACCCCCGCCTCCGCAAGTCCTTTCTCCGCCCCCTCACAGTAGAAAAGGAGACAGCCGGCGACGCGCGCGTGCCCCCTGGCTTCTGCCCTTCCTGCCTCTGCCCTCTCTGCCCCCTGCCTCCCTCCCTCGATTGCACCCCCCTTTCTGACCTGCGGTTGCAATCATCATGTTTCTGGGTTTTGCTGCATTCGGTGGGCTCTCCTATCTGAAATAGGAAGTGGGTAGTTATCGGTTAGGCTATTGCGGGTAAAGTTTGGATCTTTGTTTGGTCTGTGGTATACGGGGAATTAGAGGAGGGGTTCGCAGAGGTAGTAGCATCTTGGCGGCAGAGGTGTATTCGAGGCCTTCGTCTTGAAACCGCTGCCTCCTTCAGGTATTTATGGTGAAGCTTGTTGTTCTTTCATATATATTTTTTTGGTGAGATGTTTTCTGTTTTTAACTGTTTGATTGGTTTGTTATCGTCATGTATGTTTTTTTTTTCTATTTGGTGTTTATTTAGATTGAATCATGGGTTAGCATATGTGATTATCTTTTTTTTGTATGTGGAATTATAGCTGCCAGTTTGTTGGTAATTGTGGTCTAAGTTTTAAGCTACCAAGAAAGCTATTGATATTGTTGATTTGCGAGGAAGGTATACTCTATATGGGCCGGCCCGACCCAAGTACTAATGGGCTGAGCGCTGCTCACTGAGTAATTCTTCTTTTTCCTTAGCATCTATACCGTTTTCTTAAATCCTAACTGGTCCCTTTCTAGCGCAGGATGTTCGTCGATCTCCGTGTCTCGGCGATCGACAGCTATCATGGCACTATCTGCTCCTCTCCCAATCCCAATTGGTCCTTCAACTCCCTCGCCGCCGAGCTCGATTCCATCGAGGATCGGCTGCGTGCATCCTCACCATACCTGCCCGAGCTCAAGATCGGATCCCTTGCCTCGCCGCCCCATGCACTGCCTTCAACCGCCCATGAGCCCCCAAAGAAGTCCGAGCATGATAGGTATGAGGCTGGGGCCGTAAGGGATAATCAACAGAGACATATACATCGTGAAAGATTACTGTTTAATACAATAACATAGTCATTGGTATATTTTCTTATGCGCTCAATGAGTTGTCATTCTAATCTCAGAAACTACTTTTGTTAGGTAGTTCTAATGCTGTTTTTATCCATGATATAATGAATATTGCTCTTCTCTTACATAATTTCGGAAGAATATCTGGTACCACTACTAATGTTATGGACCTCTCACCTGGATTTAGCTCCACCCATTTCATTCCTTTACTCGACCTGAGTTAATGATAGTTGGAAGCCAACTTGGAAGTTTTTGTTCTGATGTTGTGTTATGCTGTGATGTTTCTTGTGTGTGCAGAGATGGAGTGGGCATGGAACAGTCTGTTGCAGAGGGCAAGCGGAAAATGTTTGTAATGCGGGCACCCATGGATGACGAGGACGAGAGCGAGAGTGACGGAGAAGAGAGCCCTCGGATGGAGCTTGTGACACATGGGACACGGTTTTCTTGCACTGATCTTTACTCGAGGTGACCATTTTGTGGTAATTTGTTTTCGTCAATGATATACATTTGAAGCTTATAATGTTTGAATCTCGTGTCTCATTTGGTATTTCGTTCCTCATTTGAGATACTGCGTACTTTGGCCATACCCATGTTTTAAGAAAGGGATCTTCTTTGATCGGTTTGCTTCACCATATTGAGATAAATATCAACGTTGTTTACCGCTAATTCAAATTGCTTTCAGAAGGCTTCGCCAATATAAATGTAGAAGGGCGAAAGCCCTGTATTGGTTTTGCAATCTCGTTTTTTAGTTGATCTAAATTTATCTATTCAAATTGCTGCTTCATTGGGAAGACAAATAAGCCGTGTCTATATTTTTCCGAAATCCATGGAAGTAGATTTTTCTTTCCTCTTGTATTCACTATAGGCAGTGGTTAGGCAATCAAAATACTAGAATGAGGATGGTGAAGTGTAATTTCTAAACCGAGATGAAGTGGTACATTTCTTACATGTAAGTTTGATCCCTTATTTCACGGAGGTACCCTTTTATTACTATAATTGTTTTCAGTGAATCCGATGGCTCTGATGACGAGTTAGAGACTACTCAAACTCACAGTACTTTGATGAGAAGGACGAGTATAGGGGAAGGGCTGCTTCTTGAATTGGAGCGTGAAAATCAGTTGAAAGTGAAGGTAATTTTTTACATGTGCATTTTTTTGGTGATACACTTTACGAATTATTTCTTTCTAATGCAAAAGTCCGGCACAAGGACAAAGCCGTAATGCCTCAATCAATTAGAACAAATACATAAACATAGTAATTTTGTTTTATTTTTGAAGATTAAATTTTGGAGGGGCATAAACAAAGCCCTACCCACTTAAATGGTCTAGTAGTAGTGCAGTGTGTCTACCACACAAATGACCATGGTTCAAATCCCACTCTTGCATGGGTTAAAAATAGCCGAATCTTTCAACATGGATTTGAGCAAGAATCCATGTAGCCGACCCCACTTATAATGGGAGAAGGCTTTACCATTTTTAGATTTTGGAGGGGCATATGGTATGGGAGAGTTCTGATGGTGGAGGCCTTCCCCCCAAGCTGCATGTAGTTGTGGAGGATGTGCATGAGACATGGGCCAAGTCTTTGGACAGTGCATGTTTCCTAGATTTGTTGCACCTCTTTTAGATGAGAGGATCCCTGACTTTGCATCACCGACTTCATTGTTGGAGGGAGTGATTGTGATGAATCATGAGCATGACTCATGAGAGTGGTCTGCAGAGGACTCTATTGTCTCCCATGCATTTGGGGCGTCAAAGATGCAACCATTGGTACTTGATCCGGATTATTCTTTGGAGTATATATTGCTGTGGGAGGCCAAGAGTTACACCTTTAAAGTTGAAGCTGCATGGATGCTTGGTGAAACGAAGAGTCTGGTTACCAACACATCTGAAATATATAGTTTTACACCAGTATATGGGATTTTACATAGCAGACGAACAACATAACAATATGGCAACAATAGGTCAGGTTTTACATAATAAACCAACACCATAACAACATAGCAAGGATATATGAGATTCTACATAAAAAATTAGGGATTTTTACACAACAATATGTCAATAATATACAAGGTTTCACAAAAAAGTGTATCAACGTAACAATATATGAAATTTTACATAGCATATGTCAAACAAATGTGCAGTTTTAATGTAAAGACGAGCAACAATGTATGAGATGATTGACTAAAAAGTGTATGAGATCAACAACACTATAGTATAACAAATGATCATATGCCATTTTATACAGCAGATCGATAAGATAGCAAATTAAAATTTCATACAAGATGCCAAAAATTTCAAACATTAACATATGCAAAGAATTTCAAAATTCTCAAATCATGCATCAAATGGTGGATGGCACAGTGAATACGGACATTCTTACCAGTTACCATATTGTAGATGCCTACCAGATGTCAAAAATTTAAAACACTAACAATTTAAATAATTACAGTATGGCAACCCATAACAGATGCCTAAAATTCCACTCTAGCAATTTAAACAAGTAACAACATGCCATTCCATATATAACCGACCTAATGATAAAACACATGTAAGAGGAAATCATATAATGAACAAATAAAGTATGTTATATGGCACAAACAGAGCATCATGAACATGCTTTTGTAAGGCACCTATAAAGCAACACACTTGACAAAGGAGGGGAAGTAAAAGGAAGAGCAAGGATACATATGAAAGTGGGCATCGTGGTAAGATGCATGTGAAACGAGCCTTTGGAATGTCAAAGGGAAATGGTTAGGGGAGGGTCAAGAGCATGACCTTGAATATCATCGATTTCAATGATATGTTTGCGATATATTGGTATCACCAAGTCGATGATATCCATAAGGGGCATATATCTTTTTCTTGGGTATCAATGGCATGTTGTTGATGCATCATCGATATATTGTCTATATGTTGACGATATATGAAACGATGAAGGTTTCTCATTTTTTAATATATTTCACTCAATATGGGTGATGTTAGTGATTGTTTTCCCTATTTCAACCCATACCGGCCAGTGAGCATTTACAAAAATCGAATACACACGATATAGATATTGGTTGTCAACGATCACTTGATATCTCCGGCCTTGAATATCACCAATATTTGAGGCCAATTATCCTCGAATTTGCATCCTTGCACACAAGGTCCATGAAAGCGGTATGCACATGCGTTCGGATAGGTCACCGAATAACGATCAAGCAGTATACGGGGATATATGCGATGTATATGCCATTCTACGTGGTTTCTTAATTTTTTAAGAGAAAAAATATCTAGAAAAGTGACTACATCTGGACTGAATTATGAATAAAAGTGGTCCAACAGAAGATCTAAGAAACACGACTTTCATGTAGAGCTCAAAACAATCTCTAATCAGTACTTCAACAGAAAAGTTACCACATTTAATAATTGGCAATCACCAAAATATGCAAGTATCCGAAAGAAATCCGAAATTTTAATTAGCAAGAGAGTCTCATAATTGCATGCCTAAATTAAAAAACATGCCTAAATTCATACTAAACATTGTTAGTAAATTTATACTAATTTATTGATTTATAAACCTAATCATATCTTAAATTCTTTTAGAAAAATAATTATTCAACAAACCCAAGTTGAATGTTAGCATAAGCATTTTACACTTGGAAATAATACAATACATACCTAATGATATCTTAATTCTTAAAAAAATTCATTCACCATACCTAAGTTGAATATTAGCACAAGCATTTTATACTTGGATACAATACAATACATTATAGACCTAATCATATCTTAACAAACCCGAGTTGAATGTTAGCATAAGCATTTTCTACTTGAAAATAATACAATATAGTACAATTCAGTTACAATGATCATTTTATATGCCTAAACATTGTTAGTAAGCATGTATTAAGAGAAATAATCATTCAACAAACCTAAGTTTGCTCCCAAAAATCAAGCATAAAAAATAACTTGAAATAAGAGAAAAAGAGGGATCTTGGGTTACCTGACGGAGCTTCGCACTATCATGGTTGAGCTTTGCATGGTCACAACGGGGTTGGGAGGATGAGGAGCCTCGTACCGGGGAGCAGTAGTCGGAGGAGCTTCGTAACTAGAAGCTGGAGGCATAGGAGCTTCACATGGAGGAGCTGGAGGCCGAGGAGCTTCATACGGAGGCGAAGGGCTTCTAGGAGGTGGTGGAGGCACATGTTAGACGAGGCTGAGGGCTCGAGATCGAGAGCTTGCAACCCTATCGGGGGTTATGGAGGAAAAATGGGTTGCAGCGGTTCGCCTAAACCATAAACCCGTATCCAGATCTTACGATACGAATCCAATTACTCGATGATGTTGCATGAGCTCGAAGCGGATGCACAATATGCATATGCAGCTGCACAGCCTGCATATGCGGTTTGCATATGCGCAAGGGGCTTTAGGTATGCGACGCGCTGAGAGGTCCACACATGCGTATGCGGCTGCTCAGCCCTCTTTCGTGAACACTGCTTGCACATGTGGTGAAGACGAATATAACATGTATGTAATAGACTACAAAATCATGTGATCCTAAATGACATGAGAGAATTATGTGGAATATTGATATGGAAACTCAACCATGAAGCGATATGGAGGAGGACATCATGCATGGCATGAATTTAATAAGACACTCTTGGTTATGACAAGTGATAAATCTATAACTTATTTATGTGGTAGGCATTGGATTGGTACATTATGAATTATGAGTTTATGAGATGACATATTTCCAAATTATTTATGTATTATACACGATCAAACTTCTAATGCATGCCTTACATAGTACTACATATAAATTGTGCGGTGTTTATTACGATAATAATACTGTAAAATATATGTTTAGACTTGTATATCGGTAAACAAGTATATTTCTATCTTATGTATTAAATAAAGAACATGCAAAAGCTTAATTTGTTAAAAAAATCATTTTTTATAGCCATTTCATGATTTGTGGCGATATCGACGTCACATCAATGGTATTACATGATATTTCCCTTTTTTGACTTGGCGAAACGACACCCTTATCAATGTCTAAGCCATGGCCAAGAGTGGGTAGAGTGAGAATGAAGGGGCATTCGAGGTCATTGTCCTGAGATTGTGGGGATACGAGATTACTTTCCGTATCCTTCTTATGCTGTGATTAAATTGACTCCAGAAACAACTTCAATTAATTGCATGGTTTACAAGAAAATGTCGACTTTCTGGGGAATCTATTGGTCTGAATCGGATGTGTTTGAAAAACAGAGTTTGGACCTTAGCTCTGGTTTGGGCGATTTAGTTGATTAGAAATTAGACGATTTTTAATAAAGAGAGATTTTATTTAGAAAATGTGCTGAGCATGGGGAGTTTCTTAAAGAATCACGATCTTCGTTATTCTATACTTAAATTTGTGATTATATGCATTTTTGGGTTCATGCTTCTTGTGCATACATCCTTTTTTCTTTCAAAAAATAAAAATAAACTTGTGGTCTTTAATAAGAAGCTTAATTAACATTTGAGCTACCTTCGAAGAATTGTGAATAAAATATCAATTAAATCTGACGTGACTCAAATAAAACTGTACGTTTCCATCTGTTTCATTGTTGTAGGTAGCTCGAGTTTGCTGATGATGTCGTCCTTAGTTGTTTCAATACCCATACTCTTGTTGGAGATGGAATGGATTGACAAAATTCCATGACTTATGTACAAAATAAAGCTTTTAATAATTTTGCATTCTATTAAACTTTTAGTTTTAAGGAACGCAAGGATAATTTCAAAGTTTTGAGAGCGGTTTTGTAATATGTATTATTATTTTATTTACGTCAAGGAAAGGTTTTAGTATCATTTTTCTCATCTTGATTAGAAGTATCTAGAGTTTTCTCATTTTTTTCATCTTCCCTATGTGTTTGTGTTAGAGTATGCATCATTCTCATAGATGGGTAATTGGATCCCTCCAGGGTCCAATTACCACATCCACAAGTTTAGTCCCACTTCTACTGTAAGTGGGACTCGGTCTTAGTTACTGGTGGGGTTATATAAGAAGCCCCACACTACATGTAACAGGAGAGAGAGCAATAAAGAATACCCAGCCCTTGAGAGACCTTTTCTCGTGGTTTCATCCCACTCCTTATGGAGTTGGGTTCCATGTAAAATTCTCATGTTCTACCAATTTTTAATATCTCTTTATTTCTGATACGCTTCCTCACTATCGTTTTCTACATGGTATCAGAGCGTGTTCGATTACGATGATATTTTTGAAGATTCATTACTAGATTTGATTCTGAGTTTACGTTTGAAGATTATTATTATTGTTCATGTTTATGATCACGTTTAAGAAATATCTAGGCTTTTTTGAAACCCTAGTTTAGCACGGATTGTCATCAAAGTTCTGAAAATCTCGATGTTTTGTTGTGTGCATACATGCCAGTTCTGAAGATTTGAAAATCACCGACAAAACCCTAATTCAAATGATATCAAGTATTTGCAGTGCACACGCAACCATGCATCCAGCCAGATAGTTTCTCTCCTAGCGACTGATATGGAACCTATCTTTTCTAGGTTGAATCTCCGGCCAAATGCACTTGTGCTTCTCCTGTACACGCAGACTAATCCCTTCATTATTCTAGGATTTCTAACAAAACCCTAATTCAAGCTGCAATTTCGAAGAAGAGGAGGGAGGAGGGGCTAGATCGCATAGCTAGCTCCTCCAACAATTCCCCCAAGCGGCTACACATCTACTAACCAACCTCGACGTCATATCTCTTTGTGCCAGCATTTCGCATCCCCATGCGATCTTCGTGCAAGGTGCACAGTGCTCCAGCCCCAGAAAGACCTTGCACGAAGAACAAGAAGGTCGAGGAAGAAAAGGAAGGAGGGCCTTGATACCCTCCTCCGTCATTTAAAGAAGAAGATGCGCCTACACATGACTTCCAGATCGCCGACAATTCCCATACAACGGCAACCAAGGTTCATGGAACCCATCTTGTACGAAGGAAGAACAATGGAGGTTCATCTCCGTCATGGGACTACCTTCACTAGACAACCCAGAGGCAACGAGGTTCCTCCTTTCCCACGATCAACCATTCCTCCGGTGTTCTCTAAAGAAGATGCACCCCACCCCCTTTCTTTCTTGTGCAACACCTCCGCCTAGGCGATCGACAAGTTTCTTCGTCAAGTTGGAGAGGTAGCGACAATAGGGTTTTCGTATGGAGATTCCTAGAACTCGATAATAGAAGGAAGGGTGACCTTCGTTGTGTCTTAATAGCCTATGGGCTTGACCTTGGGGCGATTTGCAGTTGGGGAGTTATTAAAAAAAAGAGAGGACCCGTAAAAAAGAAAGGAGACATGCTAATTTAAATGCTCAATTGGGCCTGCTTTGATTTCAAAAAGAGGTAGAAGTTTTTTTTAAATGACACGTAAAAAAAAGCCGTATACGAGAAAAAAAATTATTCGATAAAAAGGAGACGACTATTAAAAAAGAAAAAGAGCAATAATTGAGGAAAAAGTTATTTGAGATTTGTTTTTTGGTTCCCATCTTCACGTCTTCTCCCAACTTGGTCTATGCCATCTATTCTGACCAGTATGAGAGAAGGGGGAGCATTATGTTGAATTTTTCTGGTCAGATTTCATAATCTACAGTTGAGATTCAGACTCTACATTTAGATTGTTTCAGACTCTACCAAGGTTCAAAAAGTCGATATACGGTATTCGTTCGGTCAGGGGGTCTGAAGTGAGTAAGCGGGCATGCGGAAGTATATGCTGGTTATGCGATTTCTATTATTTTAATAAAAAATAATTAAAACATAATAATAAATTCAAATACTAGATGTTTATGTTCCCAAAAACATAACATGCAAGTAATATGAAGTGGAGATTTTTTTGTACAATGTGATTTCGACCAAAGGTCCAACAAATCTACATCACTAGCATATCTAAAAAAATACACTACTCTCTTGTTGATTATTCTCACAAAAGCCACTAACATATCAGTATTTTTTAATCAGAAGTAGCATATCGGTGTATCATCACATCTCTTGTTAATGATTCTCAAGAAAAGAGAATTATAACCCATTAAAGAATAAATTTGATAACTATAACGCGAGAGGCATTGGGTTTGCTTTGGGTTTTAAGGGAAATAAAGCTATCGTTTTTTCAGGATGGGGGTTCCAAAGCATATGTGGCCGCATATGCGGAATACTCAGGCTGCATATACCCTCTTAACGCATATTGACTATGTATTGAAACTCGATGCGGTAGGGGGCCCGAATACACATATGTGGCCGCCGGGGCCGCCTTTCTGAACATTGGACTCTACAGTTTGTTGTGTGCGATCATTATTTGAGAAGTCCCCATCTTTTATTTGGAGTTAGGGTTTTCACGTGATTCATAGGAACTCCAGAGTAGAGATCCCATTCTTTGAGCCAGTATGAGAGAGACGCAGTTCTCTGACAAGGAGACTTTCAGACTCCATTCTCCAGTGTTCATGACCCGCAGTATGAGATTCTTCTGATGTTCCTATGGAGAGAACCCATTTTGAGGTCCCCATGAGAGAGACCCATCTTCAGAGATCTACTTATGGAAAATTAACGATGTTAGTTGTTTAGACCTTCAAAGAGATGTAGCAGTTGCGAGCCCGAGTTCTCCTTGTGGAGCCTAGTTTCATTTTTAGTGACTTTGACCAACGCAATACATAGCGTATGTTATCCGACGAGTAGACTCAAATCAATTCACATTCCAATCATTCAGTTCTTCCCCACCGGAACGACATGAGATGCAACATCCTCAACATGTAGCCAATCGAGTATGCATTGAGTTGATATTGTTTGTAGTGTCTTGTATTACATGCGTGCCATATTTCTCTCTATTTGTACAAGCTAAGCACTGCATGCTCCACCATTAGGGGGAATGTTTGAGCATGCACTACTCTCATAGATGGGTAATTGGATCCCTCCATAGTTCGGTTACCATATTCACATGTCTAGTTTTGCATCTACTGTGAGTAGGAGTCGGTCTTACTAGTGGGGCGCCCCACGCCACCTATAACATGAGAGAGAGCAATAAAGAATACTCGGTCCTTGAGAGGCCTTCTCTCGTGGTTTCATCCCGCTCCTTATGTATTAAGGTTCCATGTTAACTCTCGGTGTTCTTTCACTGTTTCATATCTCTTTATTTCTGATACGCTTCCGCACTATCATTTTCTACAGTCTAGAATATTTTAGAATAGTACTATACTTTTTACGGTGCTGTGTGGTCCATCTATAAAAAATGCCCTTAATTAATTTTTTTGAGTAAAAAATGCCCTTAGTTAATGGAATGAAACAACCAAGAAGAAGACATTTTGAGGACAACAATCTCTCATTTCCCTCCCTTATCTCCATCTCTTCTCCTTTTTTTCTTTCTCATCGTCATCATCATCAAATTGTGGGAAAAAGCTTTGTCATCATCATCATCATCATCACCATCTAAGATCTTTCTCTCTCCCTCTCTTTCTCACCCATATCTTTCCTTTTATTCCTCTCTCTTTCATCTCCTTATCTCTTCTATGCTGCTCGTATTCTCTCCTTATCCCTCTCCCCGTCACTCTACCTGCATATTTCTCATTCTCACTTAATCTCTTTATCACTCTCTCTTTCTCGTACATTTCTTTCGTTGCTCTCATTATTTGTGGTTCTCTTCCTTTTACCAAATTAACTCTCCCGTCACCACTCCTCTCCCAGCACATTTTTATGAGTACTCTCCCCTCCCTTATATCACGATTCTTCTTTGCTCTTCTAACGTTTTGTCTTCTTGATTCCACTTTAGATCTAATTTTCCTTTGCACATCTTTGTTTCTCCTTTCCAAAATCTCCTTTCTTTCCCTAATCCTCCAACACATTCTTAATTTTTTTTGGTCTTAATTTTTTGGGTCTGCATCAAGTGGTATTAGAACTCGACATCCAAATTGTGTTCAGATTTTCTTGATCCTATAAACCACATGTGGATAATAGTAAGAAAAAAATATTTTAATCATTTTCATCTTATCATCGTAAGTTAATAGAAATTCACGAGTCTTGCATAGAGAGTTTATAAACCTTTTTCATAGATCTAGGTATTTGATTTGAAGATCTTGCAATCGATGGGTTCCATAAGAGAGGATATCAAAGCTCTCTAAAGGAGAAGAAGCAAGTAAATTTAAAATAAACTACTGATTTAACATTATTTGACACCGATACCACGTCTTAAATGAATACATCGTACTCAAAGCCTTCCATAATAACGGTTCGTTACATGTATCATGTCTTTTTTTAATAAAATCTTCTATTATGAATTACCTTATCTTCGCAGGACAATCTATGATCACTAAGGGCATGTTTAATTGCCAGGGTACCCCGGCATATCCCTAGCTCCAACTCCGCATTCCTGGGTTGGGAATACTTGTATTGACCCTATAATTTCTTTGGTATAATGGTTTTTATCCTTGTTCAAATACACTAATTAACATAAAATATATATTATAATAATTAAAAAAATTTAATATAACACATAATCAATGTCACATCACATCACAATTATCATTCTAACCATCCCAACCCTCCAAACAACTACTATTCATAGGAGGATACCCCAACCCAGTCCAACCCAATCCAACACAGTAACCAAACATGCCCTAAGGGCCAAGATAGTGTTTTCTTCTGCCTCACTCGACACAAAGAAGACAACAACAACAAATCCTTTTCCCACTTTAAGTAATGTCGGCTACTCGACACAAAGAAGAAAGCACAAAAAAAAGCAACAGAAAATTGCAGAAAGGCCCAATCATGACAGACTTTTAAAAAAATTCAAAATTCCTGCATGTGTAAAAGAAATGCAAATAGATGAAGATTTGCGAAGGAATCCTCCAATGCCGAAGTTTTCCTAAAAATTCAGAGTATATAACATATACAAGCAAGCTATCATTCACCTTGAAACTTGGCGAGTATAGAGTTTCCGTCATGATCAACTATTGGGAAAGGCAACTCGTCAAAAGTTGAGATTTCAAAGCAACACAAAGTTGATACACCAAAACAATGTCTTTTAAGAACCTATTAATTTTCGGATTTAATAGACCTAAGCAAAATCTCAAAGCCTGAAGAATTATCTGTATTCCTGTTTTAATGAAGTAGAGAATAGGATCCTTAAAAATTATGTAGAGAAAGGATCTAGAACACTCTTAGTTTCTACAGTTTTCTCCTTTTTTTTCTCATCTTTTTTATATGTTTAGAATATTCTAGAATAGCATTTAAGTTTCTACCAAGTCATATAGTCTATAAAACGGATAAAGTATCTCTCCCATTGTCCTTCCCCATTCTTCCCTTGATCTCCTTCTCTTCTCTTCATCCCTCATCCTCCTCAGCATCGTCGTCGTCAAATATCTTCTTCCCCCCTTGCTCTTTCATCTCTTCTCCCATCTCTTCCCTTTCTTTCGTATCTTTTTCTTGTCACTCCCGCTCTCTCTTAATCCCCTCTCATTCTCTCACTTTAAATTATCCATTCTCTCTACCCTTCTCTCCAACTTTTCTTTTCCTTGTTGTCACCGATTTCCCATAGTTCTCATGCTCGTTTTCCTTTCCAAAATCCCATTTCTTTTTCTAGTCCACCACCACATACTCATTTTCCCCATACGCATCATTATGTCTACATAAAGTGGCAAACCAGGTTTATCTCAATCTACTTAAGATATTCATAAACAATATCACGAAGATCGATAAATCATCCATAATAACCTCCATAAAATCATCCAATATATTGGTTATGATGACAATCATATAACGTTGTGATGTAGTAGGAGCATTACATAAACCGTAAGGCATTTATTGAAAAGCGTAAGTGCCAAAGACATTGAACGTAATATTGTTGTGGTCTTTTGGGGCATCATCCACTTGATTATATCATAATAGTTGTCTAAGAAGTAGAAGTAATTTTCTTTCCTGTCAGTCTTTCGACCACCGAATCTATAATCTGCGGAGGAAAGTGGTATTTCTTGATGGATTTATTTAGACATAGGCAGTCAATATAAACACATCATGAATTAACTACTTGAGTTGGGATATCCTCTCTATCATTTGTAACAATGGTGATATCTTTTGGGACTTAACATTCAAGATGCTCACCTACTTGGAAGTTGGAACTAGAGATCAGATAAATAACCAACAACCATTTACGTATCTTCTTTATAACAACCTTTGCTAGAAAATAGGAATGCTGAAGCATGATCAAAGAAAAAGAAAAAAACTTGAAGAACACCGGGATTTTAACGTGAAACCCTACTCCCTAAGGAGCAGGATGAAACCACTGGAGAACTCTTCAAATGGCTGATAGTCTATTGCTTTTCTTACTGGATACAGAGGGTGAAGGGCTTCTTATATAGCCCTCACTGAGTCTCCACATCTCACAACTAGTAGATGTGGGACTAAAGGCTTGGATGTGGTATATGGATCCTGGAGTGATCCATTTACCCATATACAACTCAAGTGACGTATAACTCAAATACTCCAACACTCTCCCTTAAGTTGGAGCATGCAATGCTCAACTTGGACAAACAAAAAGAAATCTCAACTCATTCTACAAGACACTACGAACAATATCAACTCAACGTGCACAACTGTCGGCTGCTGTCGAGGACGTTGCTTCTCATGCCGTGCAGGTGAGGAGGACGAACGAGGTGGAGTGTGAGTCAAATCGAATTTCCTTATCGGAGAGTATGTGCTCTGTACTGCGCCTGTCAGAGTCACTGCAACTGAAAAAGAGTCTACACGGAGAACTCTGGCCCGTCACAACATGTGGACAACTGCTTCATCTCTGAAAGGGCCGAACTGAAAAGCTGTGAAGTGCAATCCTCATCAGAGTCCACGGTCGCTGGAGAATGGAGTCTGAAGAAGTCTCCTCATCGGAGAATCGAGTCTCTCCCATATGGCTCGGAGAATGGGATTTCTACTCTGGTGTCCCTATGAAACCATATGAAAACCCTAGCCTACATGGCATAGCAAATGGGATTTCTATTCTGGAGTCCCTTCGAATCACATAAAAACCCTAGCTGAAACACAAAAGATGGGAACCACAAACAATGATGGCATACATGTGCACATATGAAAAGACCACATACATGTGAGCGTGTCTGAAATTGAAGACTTGGAACCTATCTGACATCGAGCCTGAATATCTGTAATGTAGAGTCTGGATATGTGGTTGGTCTGGAATCTGACATTTGAATCTAGAACATGCCTGTGACTCTACACAATACTCCCCCTTTCTCCCATACTTGTTGGAAAACAATGAGATTGACAAAGTTGGGAGGTTCTGTGATTCCACCACCGCCGTGCAGGAAGATGCGCAAGCCCGTGGCTGCAGGAAGATGCCGAAACTGGGGCTTGTTGTAGGATCTGTGCTGCCGAGAGACTGAAGGCGGTGGTGCTGCATGGATTGGATCCTTAGGGAGAGGTGCCTCACGCTAAAGATGGAAGATGCATCAAAGATGGAGGTGCATTGATGGTCGCGTTGAAGATGATGTGCGCCTGGAACTTCAGCATTGGGGTTCCGTTAGGAACCTTAGAAATTGTTGCTGTTCCGGTAATGCTGAAGAATTTCTTCATAGGAATATAGGATTTCACGAAGAAACCCAAAAGAATATAGATCTGGACAAGGTTGCAGAAAGTGGTAGTCGGTACTCGGTCGACGGGGTCACTGACTAAGGATTAATCGGTAGTCGGGAGACCGATCAGATTTAGTCTGTCATTAGTCGGTTTTGAATTTTTTTAATTATTTTTAATATATAAATCAATTTTTATACACATATTCTTATATATTTACATTGATTTTTACATTTTCTGTACTATCATAATGAAATAAAAGAAGTAATTATCTTTAAATATAACATTAAGCGTATTAGAATAAGTTTGCTTTTAAAAAAATTCAAAAACTAAAAATTTATAAAATCTATATGTAAAAGTCAGCCTTGTAATCGGCTGACTAGGCCGATTAGTCGGGTTGACTGACTAATGGTCGACTAGGATACTGCTCTTCTAATCAGATCTCGAACAATTGCAGATAAAAATGAATCTTCAAGAATGAATTTCTAGCAATAACTAAGAATTGGTTATTGAACAAATCTTTAAAATAATCTTCAAGAACAAAATCAGGGTTTCAATATAAACCCTAAATCGGAATCTCGAGTTTCGAACAAAATCAAAATATCATAAACTTCTCGAGAATCGAATCCGCTCTGATATCATGTTAGAAAATAGGGAATGCAGAAGCGTATCAAAATAATAGAAATAAAACCTGGAAGAACGTGAGATTTTAATGTGGATCCCTACTCCCTAAGGAGTGGGATGAAACCACAGGAGAACGCCTCAAAAAGCTGATAGTCTATTACCTTTTCTCTCACTCCCCCTTAATAGCCATCACATCTATTTAGGGTTCTCGATTGGGGAACCCCCCTTTACGAAATCACGCTGCCCCCGATTGGGCTTGGTCTTCTTGGAAGGAAGCCACCGCCGCTGCATGGCAGATCTGGAGGATGAAGGGGATGCTTCGAGATCGTTGCCACTACGTCAGAAAAGATGTTGAGGAGTCGCGTGCCTGCGCGCTTGGAGAATATGGGGGTGCACCTCGAACCGCCTAGAGCTTTGAGGAGGCGCGCACGATGGAGGGCGCAACAACCTTTGGCGCTAGGAGGAGCCGTCAGAGATGTCGCGTTCGAAGATAGCAGCACTGTTGGGAGGTCTCGCGCAGTCTGGAGATGCGAGATAGTGGCGCACGCGAGAAGGGTTGTCGTATCACCTGCGTTGGGATATGCGATGTCGCCTCCCTTCTTCGGCCTGTAGCAACACTCCTGGTGGGTGAGGCGAACACTGGAGATTCGCCATCGATTGTTCTGCTAGGTGACATCGTGCGGAGAGGTTCCGTGTGAGTAGATGCACGGGATGCTGCTTTGCACCGATTGAAGATTTGAGCCCCCCTTTGGGTTGTTGCTGCGACTGTTGGGGGAGCCTCTTGATCGAAAATGTCTCTCGCACAGGTCTCCCACATAGGTCTGTCTTGGAGATGTGATCTGGAAGCCTCAACATGAGATGATGGTGGTGCTTCAAGCGATCTAGCGTCGTAGACGAGGATTGCAGAATTTTACAGAAGAACGATGCAGAATTAGGGTTTCACAAGAAACCCTACAACTCAAACTAGAATCAATCACAAAAGAAAAATCTTCAAGAACAACCAAGAATCGAATCCCTTATTTCAATCGAATCTCGAATAAATCAAGAACATAAAATAAACCCTCAAGAATCGAACCCGCTCTGATATCATGTTAGAAAATAGGAATGCAGAAGCATGATCAGAGAAAAAGAAATAAACTTGAAGAACACTGAGAAATGTGGAATCCTACTCCCTAAGGAGTGGGATGAAACCACGGGAGAATGCCTCAAAGGACTGATAGTCTATTGCTTTTCTCACTTGATACAGAGGGTGAGGGGCTTCTTATATAGCCCTCACCGAATCTCCACATCTCACAGTTAGTAGATGTGGGACTAAAGACTTGGATGTGTTATATGGATCCTGGAGTAATCCATTTACCCATCTACAACTCAAGTGACGCATAACTCAAATACTCCAACAACCTTCATGATATTTAGATTTAATTGACCCTAAAATTATCGAGAGAGTTTGAAATCTTCCTCACAGTGGATAGAATGGGTGTAGAGCGATGGATCTATCTCACATATATTTGAAATCTACCATCCCATTGCTCCTTTGTTTCTACTATGCACCTTTAAGAGTCTAGTCTCTAGATTAGATGTGAGATTCACGTTAAGGAATTCGGTTTCTTCCAACAATTCGTAAGGAAAGGACTTATGTGTCTTTTATGAGCTCGAGTACACATGGATATTGTGCTTTTCCAAGCTCTCAACTAAGGATTTGTCTAGAAAGGTTAAGGCTAATTTAAGGAACCCATCGATCGCTTGGACGTGTCGCATCGCCACCATCTAGTTGGAATCATGTCGTCGGGGCAAGGATCGGTTTGCATTGCCTTGAGCTGGGAATGATTGCCTGGTGGGGGGCTTCGACTAGGTTGAGGGCTAGGAGTTCTTGCGAGGTGGTGGAGCTGCTGTTGCATAGCCGAGTATGGCCTTGGGAAGGTGCTGCGATTCTGGAGTTGAGAGATCTCTGCGTTATGGCTGGGGTTACCACCTCGTGTGGTGCCTACGTGGCGTCACCTGGATAGAGACAAGGGCCAGGCTAGGGCCGACACTTGGATGTGCGTTGGTATCGTCGCCTTTGCATCACTCGGAGGTGCTATCTGGTTTGCGCATGTGGGAGACAAGGCCACCATCACCTCTCTTCTTCTAACGTGGGCTCCAGATCAAGAGAGATAAGGGTTCCAATTCAAGTGATCTGGAGTTGCATGTAGCTTGGAGTTATCCATAGCAATCTGGAGTTTGTATCCAACATGAACCTATGATAGTGAAGAATTAGGTTCTTGGTAGAACTCTAGATTTTTTTGAACATTGCCGCCTTGATGATTGCTAGAGGACCTTGAAAAGAGATTGTATTGTTGGTGTTTTTGAAGAACCGAACTTGCTGGAGATACACGAATATGAAGAACAAAATCTACATAAAAACCTTAAAATCGAACATGCTCTGATATCATGTTGAAAATAAGAACACGAAACCGAATCAATATTCGGAACAATAAAATAAATAAGTAGAAACATGGAACACTTAGTTTTTATGTGGAATCCTACTCTGTGAGGAGCGGGATGAAACCATGGTAGAAGGCCTCAAAGGGCCATATCTTCTATTGAATCTCTCAATGAGTGCAAGGGGTGTGGGACTTCTTTTATAGCCCATAGACAATTCGAAGTCACACAAATTGACGATGTGGGACTAAATATGAGTGGGGGGTAATTGGATCTTAGAGAGATCCAATTACATGCCCCAACATACTTTAAATCATATTTTCCGCAATTTTTTAAAATCATATTTTCCCATCTGCACAGCATATGACTGCCTTAGTTGTAGCTAAGAAAACCCGTTCCATGATGATTGGGATATGTGAGACTTGTGTTGAGGTATCTATGTCCAGGCCAAAAATGTCCACCTAGAATTGAAGTCTTTGCACGCAGCTACGACGGCATCCTCGATGATGTCCCTAGTTTTATATTTTGATAAATGAAGCAGAAAGCCCAAGGGTCATGCACGTTTGTTTCACAACATCTATCTCGTTATCAAGAGTTGATGACGATAGAATATTGATGATCACCCGGCTTATCGAGAAAAGTACAATCAAAAGTGGCGTTCCCAAGAGTGCACCTAATTGAAGGAACACCATGATCTTTTTTTTTTGGATCGCAGTCTGTTCATGATAGCAAAAGATGATGTCATAGGTAGAGAAGTCGTACAAGAAGATTTTCTTATGTTTTTTAGGTTTCGTAGTTGTACAGTTTTCTTCAATAGTTTTGCTTAAGAGGAATTATGCTCCAAGAATTTATATAGTGGAACATGGACGATCAATTTTCCAAGAGATATTCCAACTCTTCATCAGTATTTTTTTTGTATTTTTTTCTTTGCATCCTAGAGTGATTTTATGTGGAAAGAGTAATATAAGAGAATAAGAAGTTAAAGGGAATTAATAGAAGCCGCAGGAGGGGGAAGAAACACGAAAATGGATGGGATCGGCTTGTGACCACTGTTTGCCTAAAGATGATGTTGAGAGATGAAACGCAGAGTTATAGATATTGCAGGTAAACTGTTGTACCATATTACATCGGGCTTTCACCACCTGTGACTTGTTTTTCTTGTCTAAAGAACAATTGTGGTGGGCTCGTAGGAGAGTTCTAGAGCCTTATTGGTAGGCACTTCAACGTCATCCTTTCCATACACAATCATTTTGAGGGAACAATTGGCATGATGTAACATGTCCAATTTTGGAATGTCCTTGTCAGGCATGAGGTGTTTGACACTTTGACTTAATCCTGCTAATCGATTCCCTATGTGCTCGCTATAGCTACTTCCAAGTAACTACTAGATCATCACTTAGCTTCTCAATTTATCAATTGACTTTCACTATTTTCTTGCATCAAAATGTAATAAAAGAATCGCTTCATGAGAGACCATGTGGTTAGGTCTAACCAACAACAACCTCTTAGAAAGATAGAAAACATGAATATTGGTTAACACAAACCTAAACATAACCAAATGCCCACATCTTGAAAGGACCGATGCCTTCTTTAGAAGGAAAATAATTGATTGATTAATGAGAGGTCTTAGGGTTCTCTTACATAGAAGAGGAACTTGTTGTGCAACAAATTACAAGAAGAAGATAAAATAAGTAGATAATATGAAAAACAACAAGATAACTCATATCTCAATACTCCCTCTCAAGCTGGAGCGTAGATATCGATCGTGCTCGACTTGGAACATCTCTGATAAGGCCCTCTGGCCAGGGCCTTAGTAAAAACATCTGCTATCTGATCTCCGAGGCTGACATGAGTAGTGGCAATAAGACCCTTCTTATCATGTCACGAGTGTAGTGACAGTCCACCTCTATGTGTTTAGTCCCCTCGTGAAAAACTGGGTTGTTGGCAATGAAAAGAGCAGCCTGATTGTCACATTGGAGGTGCATGAAAGAGGCACTTCTATAGTCAAGCCACTAAGAACAGATCTGATCCACATCATCTCCGTGCTAGCTTGCGCCAGAGCCCTGTATTCTGACTCAACACTAGATTTGACAACCACAGTCTGCTTCTTGCTCTTCCAAGAAACCTTGGAATTCCCTTTGAATACAATGAAGCATGAAGTAGACGTCCTATCCTTTGGACACCCAACATAATCTACATCTGCACATGCTGTAACTGAAAGAGATGTATCTCTGCTGAAAAGAAGTACCGTACCTGGTGGTCTTCGGATACCTTAAAATCATATGGACTGCATCCATATGTGCGTGTATGGGTTGCTCCATAAACCGACTCACTTTGCTCATGCTAAACGATATGTTGGGCCTGGTAGTGGTCACATATAGTAGCTTGCTAACAAGCTCCTTGTTCCTCTTGTCGACCTTCTCAGTGTCATCATCATATATCTTCGTGCTCGGGTCAATAGAAGTAGTGGCAAGTCTGCAATCTTTTATGCATGTCTCTGAAAGAAGGTCTGTAACATACTTCCTCTGGGTCATCACAAGACCTCACTGGCTCCTGGCAAACTCTAGCCCAAGGAAGTATCATAAATTAGTAAGGTCCTTGGTCACAAACTGCCGACCTAGGAAGTCCTTGACACTATGAATACCCTACTCGTCATCCCCTGTAACTATAATATCATCAACGTGAACAAGAATGACAATAGTATCTCTTCGGGTCTTGTACACAAATAAAGAGTGGTCGACAGTCGATCGCACGGACCCCTGTTGCTATCAAGTCCGAGAGCTTCTGGAACCATGCTCTTAGACTCTGCTTAAGGCCATAGATAGCCTTGTGAAGCCTGCAATCCTTCTGACACTCCCCCTTAGTAGCAAACCCACGTGGCTGCTACATGTAGACCTCCTCATGTAGATCACCATAGAGGAAGGCATTCTTCACAGCAAGCATAGAAGGCAATATCGATATCGATATCATTTCGATAATGTATCAATACGATATTTCAATGATATATCGATGATATACCGTCGAAATATCGCAATCGATGATACATCGTTGAAATATCGCAATCCACAATCTTTTGTGAAGAATGACCCGAAAAGGAGGATATATCGCCATATTGATACCGATACCGGTCTCATATTAATATCGATATATCGGCGATATATTGCCGGTATATCACAATATTTCCTTCTATGACATCAAGCTGGTAAATGAGCCAATCTCGTGTCACAACAATTGAAAGTAGAATGCGCAGAGTAGAATATTTGGCAACTGGAGAGAAAGTATCTTGGTAGTCCACCCCATATGTCTTTGTGAACCGACGTGCCACAAGTCTCCTTATTGCGATCCATACTGCCATCTGCACAACATTTCACAATGAACACCCATTTGCATCCCACAATGGATGCGCCAATTGGAACAGAAACAAGACTCCACGTAGCACGTGACTATAGCGTAGCCATCTCCTCCATGGCTAACCTCCACCGACTGTCCTGAAGAGCCTCCCGATATGTCCGTGGTATCTCCACACTGATAGTGCCAAGGTAAACCTCCTGAAATCCTCTGACAACCTGCTCAAGAAAACCTGGGCTGCGAGAGGATAAATAGCACACCTATGTTTCTTCTTACGCAGGGCAATCAACTCATCAAGATCATCTGCCAAGGGCACCTGCTCATCCTGTATGGAATCTTGATGCCCATATAACTCAGTAGTGCCATCAATAGAAACAATGTACTCATTATATACCTGAGGTGTGCTGGATGGTGGGCAAGGCCTGTGAGTAGGGGAGACCGAGCAAGAATTGCGAGTAAAAACACGTGGCAAAAGCTGAGTCACAGTGTGAGGCGGAGCCATTGGAGCAGGTGTAGAGGCAGGAGTAGGTGTATGCCGTAGAGGTGGCGGTGGTTAAGGAGGTGGTGGTAGAACATGAGTAGATGGAGGTAGTGGTACGACAATAGGAGGTGGAGGCATGTAGATCTCATCGTCAGAGTCAGATGGGGCTAGTCTGTCACATGTAGGAGAAAAATACACGACATAATCAAAGAAAGTAACGTCGGCACTGACAAAGTATTTCCGCCTGAGCGGATCAAAGTAATGGTATCCCTTATGGGTATAAGAGTGGCCGACAAAAACACACTTGACAGCTCTGGGAGAGAGCTTGTCACGACCTGGAGAGACTCATACAAGAAACTGAATCGAACACACGAGGTGTAAGAGAGAAAAGATCTTTTTTGGGAAACACAATCGAGAAAGGAATCTTCTCTCCCGATATAGACGAAGACATGTGGTTCACCAGATAACAAGCTGTGAGGGCATCATCGCTCCAGTAGGCGTGAGGAGTATGACTCTGCATCAACAAGGTTTGGGTTACATCAAGTAAGTGACGGTGTTTGTGCTCGACAACACCGTTTTGCTGGGATGTATAACACATGAGGTTTGGTGAACAATGCTAAGAGATTTAAGAAAGTCAGAAAGCTGTAAGGTGCATAACTCTAAAGCATTATTAAAATGAATATATTTGACATTGGCAGAAAAATTATTCTTTATCTCATTATTAAAGATTTGATCACAGATCCAACCTCAGACATATTCTTCAATAAAAGACCCAGGAAAGTCTAGAAAAATCACCGACAACAAGATAAAAACGGTGTCCCTAATGATCAGGAATACGACTCGGACCCCATATATCTAAATAAAGGAGCTCAAATAACTGAGAATTGCTCCGACTCTGACGGGATGGGAAGGAGGAATCATGATGCTTCCCAAGTTGGCATGTCTTACTGGAAGGAGGATCTTGTGGAAATTTGAGAGAGAACATGACATAGCTTATACAGAGGAAGGTGACCAAAACGAAGGTACCACAGATATGGCGAGACTTTTTTTTGAAGCCAAAAACAGGGGGATACACTCGGTGTTCACCCCACTTACTATTTAATTAATAAAGCATTGAAAGACAAAAAGGGGACAAGAGCAAAGACAAACAACTACATATCCCATTGATCAACCAACCTCGCAGACTGTATCCCCACATTTTCCTTGTAGAACCTCTGCCCAGAAAAGAGGACCGCATATGCATTCCTGCCCAGCCACATGGCCTACAGAATGGCAATAGAACTGAGAAGCTCACGCCATACCCTAGTCCTGTTGGCAATCAACGAGTTGCAAAAGGTGGCCAAGTCTGCCGTGCATAACCAAGCCATCCTCGCCTCCTCCCAAACCAAAAGCGTCCTAGGGCACTTGAAGAACAGATGCTCAAGCGACTCAACCGCCTCCTCGCACAGGAGGCACCTGTCAGAGACGGAGCCGAGAAGCCTAGCGCACCAATCCGTCGTCATCAACCTTTGTCTGCGGAACAACCACATGAAGAAACCAATCCGCTCAGGAAGGCCAAGACTCCAAAAAAAGGCGCAGTCACGCACCAGCTCCTCCGAGCGAGATGGGGGAGTCCTGCAGATCGCCCCAAATGCCTTTCTAACCGAGAACAGGCCCAACGCCACCCCCAATGATCCCTCCCGATCGAGGGGCAACCCAGCTCCTTGATAGAATCCAGCATCAAAAGAAATTCCTCGAGTCTCTGGTCCGAGAAATTAGAGAAGGCAGGGAACCAGCAACCATTCGACCAACACAATGCAACCATCACATCCTTCTCAGACGTTAGAGCATAAAGGCAAGGGAACTACGTGTACAAAGGCCCCTTCGTCCAATCATCGGTCCAAAAGGCAAAGGTTTCGCCATTGCCAAGCACCGGCCTAAACAACGAGATATGTCGGGAGAAGACCTCCACCATCCCCTTCCAGAATGGTGTAGGAGATACGACATCAGTACCAGGGCTCGGAGGCGCACCACGAACACCGTAAATTTTGCGCAACACGATGCTACAGTGGTCCTCCCCAGGGCCCCATATCCTGTTTGTCCACTTAAGTAGTAAAGCCTCGTTCATTTGATCCAACCTTCGGACCCCCAACCCCCCCGCCTTCTTGGGGAGCGCAATCTGATCCCACTCAACCAGGTGAATCCCTCTCGAATCCTCCCCACGCTCGCCCCACAAGAATCTACGCATTAGCTTCTCAAGACGGTTACGTATCCCCTTCGGCAAACGGCGATTGGACAAGAACCAGGATAAAGGAGAGAACCGCCTTCAAAAGGACCAGGCGCCCTCCTTTGGAGAGAATGGCCGACATCCAGCCTGCCAGCCTTGCTTCAAGCTTCTCAACCACCTTGAGCTAATCCCGCTGTTTCGTTCTTCCCACCGTTAGGGGCATCCCAAGATAGTCAATCGGAATATTCCGCACTCCGATCCTAAGGCTTGGCCACGCGCGTCTGCCTCCCCCACAGAGAGGCCGAAAGGAATGACCTTTGACTTATCTGCATTCTTGAAGAGACCAGACAACTCGCCGAAAATATCCAAGACCACGGCCATGCTCGAGGCCGCCGACACGCCCCCCTCAATGAAGAAGATAGTATCATCTGTGTATTGCAAAAGTGGGATCACTAAGGCATCCCTGGAGTAACCAGTCGAGAAACCGCAATCAACCACATGGTGCACAATGCGCGCCAGGACATCCGCAGCAATAATAAACAGTAGGGGAGCAAGGGGGCAGCCTTGACGCACGCCCCTACGAGGCTGAAAGAAGCCACCCTCCGGGCGGCCATTCACCATGACCGAGAAAGAGGACGTCGTCACACAACGCTTCATCCAAGATATCCAAATCTCCGGGAATCCTCTCCTCCGCCAGACTGACCAAAGGAACTTCCAATCTAAACTATCATAGGCCTTTGCAAAGTCTACCTTCCATAGAACACCTTATTTGTCCCTCCTCCAATCCGCAATGATTTCTGATGCAAGAGTAAGACAATCCGAGATTTGCCTACCCTGTATAAAAGCGGACTGGAGCGCGGACACAATATACTCAAGGACCCGATTGAGACGCGCTGTAAACACCTTCGCCACAATTAGGTATAGTGCGTTAGAGAGAGCAAGGGGCGGAAGTCCTTGATACGCTCCGTCGACGTGGACTTAGGAAGGAGAACAATCAGGGATTTATTTATCCTTTCGAAGTCCGCATTTCCCTCACAAAACTCGAAGATGATGTCCATAACCTCAGTGCCAACTAGATCCCGAAAATATCTATAGAAAGCCATCGGGAAACCATCAGGGCCCGGAGCCCCATCCGCGTTCAAGCTCCAAACTGCACCCTTAACTTCCTCCAAGGAGACAACCTGCGTCAGCTCCGCGCACATCGAGGGAGGCAAAAACGCAACCCCAAGCCCCGTCCATCTCCAAAGCCTGGGAATAGTCCTTGTCGAGAAATCCCTAAAGTGGCCGACAATCGCTTTCCCCATTTCTCTGTCGCCATCCACGCGCACACCATTCACTGGAATCGATCTCAAGGCATTATAACGATGCCTCTCGCTGGCAATGCGATGGAAGAATGCCGTGTTAGCGTCCCCCTCTTTGATCCAAGCACTCCTTGATCTTTGTCTCCATTCAGTGACACGCTTAAGGTCTTCAGACACGATTATTTTCCGAGCGAGCGATCGAGTTGCCAATTCATCCCCGATAGCTCCCTAAGATCCTCTTGCGCATCAAGTCTACTAACTCCTCCTCAGCCTCCATTCTAGCAACACATCTGGCAGCCTTGGTGTCCTTCTTGAAGGAGCTCAGCCTCGCGCGCATGAATCCTAGCTTCTGAACAAATCTAGATGCAGCCGAGCCAGAGACTTCCACATTGGACCAGTGTGAAACCACCATTTATCTAAAATTCTCCTCCAACAGCCAACACTTCTCATATCTGAAGAGCCCTCTTCGCTTAGGGGGATCATCGGAATCCCAACGGATTGGTGAGTGATCGGACAAGGCCCACGGGCGAGCCACCATGGAGGAGAAGCTCAACCGAAGCTAAAAATCTATCAATTCGAGAACGCGAGTTAGAATTCCTCCATGTATAAGCCAAGTCCCCCGCATCCATAACCTCCATGGCCAACGAGTCAACAACGTCAGCGAAATCATCTGAGTCCGGGTCCTGACCACCCCTGAAACGTGGTCTGTTCGTTGTTCGAAGAGTAACATTGAAATCGCCCCCTATGAGCCACGTGATACCGACGAAGGCCCTCCCCGCCTCGTGCAGGTCCTCCCACAGCTCCCTTCGCAAAATATGACAACAAGGCCCGTAAACACAGGAGACCGCAAGTGGCGTAGAGGAGTTAGCACAAACCAAGAGAACCGAGAGAACGTGTCTCCCACGCAGTATCGAGCTAAACGCCAAGGCCGAAGATCTCCACGCCACTGGCAACCCTCCAGATGCACCTACTGCATCCAGAGCTTTGAACTCATTAATTCCTCCAGCACCAAAAGACTTTCACACAACGTCAGAGATGGATTGAAGCTTCGTCTCCTGCAACATTACCACATCATAGCGCCACTCCAAGAAGCGCGAGCCAAGTATCCTCCTCTTGCCCAGATCCCCGAGCCCACGAACGTTCCAGGAGAGAATCTTCATGGAGAACAAGACTGATGTCTCTGAATGCGGATCACCCTAGAGGCCTCCGCGATGGATGCCTTCAGGGCCGAACACGGCTGAGGCTCGAAGAGCGCAGGTCGAGATCTACTCCGACGCTTGTACCTCTTATCGGATCTTTTGTCAGCAAACCCTTCAGCAGGACGAGCCCCATCTACTACATGGTAGGGCGAAGGAGGAGCAGCAGACGACAAAGCTCCCGGAGAGCGCCCCCCAGGCCGGCGGTCATGGCTGAGCTGGCGTCGGCGGAGGGTGAAGCGGAATTGCAAGAGGAGCCCCCAACAGATGACTCGATGGCACTGGAGTAGCACAACAACACGGGGGGGATATCATAAGCCATGGTCCATGACCCACAAGGAAGGCTAGGACTATCCCGCGGATAGATTATTTACTTCACAAACACCCAATCACCCGTTGACGTCCGAGACAAGCACGACGTGGGTCAGAGAGACCCATCGTGGAAGATAAAACCCGACTAGGCACAGGATTCGAGAAGCCCAAATCGCCTGACAAAAGAGATGCAAAAGGGTACGGAACCCCCTGTGACCGACCCACCAAAGAACCCGAATGGGCAACCAGAAGCTCGGGATCCGAAGACAAAAAGAGAGGCGGCGAAAAGAGAGCAGGTACCAACCCCGCCACCTCAGCAGACTGATAGAACTTTTGGTTGAGAAGGCATGAGACTCGAGGGGAGGCCCCCCAAAGGACACACCATATCATCCTCACGCGTCGATCCATGCAACGTGTCCCTCGGAAACCCCACCGCCAAAGCAGAAGGCGAATCGACACCCGGCAACATCGGGACCTCCGACGGAGGAGGTGGATCAACAATTCGCACCTCCACCCGGAAGCTGTACCGACCAACATCCAAGGACGCGAAGAAGACCGAACTACCAAGATCAACCGACAATGCCTTGCCGCACTCCAATAACACACGCGCGACCTCCGGATCCGATCCGGGCGATAACCCATCGTCGATCACCGCGAGAACCGTACCCCATCGTCGAAGGGCGCACCTCAAGCAATGAACCGTCCTGGACAAGAAAGGGACACCACGAACCAGTGCCACGCAAACCTGCATTTCCGTAACCGCTCCATCCGTAAAGCAAAGAGGTCGCCAACAAACATCGCCCATCCTGCCGCTTCAGAGAAGGCGCTCCCTCTACCCCGAAGACATGCCACGAACACAGCAACAATGAGCATCAAGAGACACGACGTCTCCCGTAAATCGCGGACCAAGGAATCCTAGCAGGTGCCCCTTCAACGCGTCAACAGAGATGCAGCTTCGCAATGCGTACCCAATCACTACATGGGTAACGGTGTCTTGCACGTCAACCTCCACACCACCCGCAGCCATCGTAATACCCGCAACCTTCGAATCACCCGCACCCTTCAAACTAACCGCAACCTTCGAAACATCCGCAACCTCCGCAACTCCCGCTACCACATTCGCGAAACTACGATACCTCTGGCAATCATCGGCCGCGGAGGACGAACGTTGCACCGAAGGCTCTTCAGAGCCATGCACCACAGCACTAGCGGAACGACGATCGGGACCAAACCAGCAGGTGGCACGACGATGTCCCACCCTCTCGCAGGAGAAACAAGTCGGAGGCAAAGTACAGGACGACGCAATGTGGCCCCTAAGCCCACAACGGAAGCACCTCTTCTCTGGTTTCTTGTGGGTAACAAGCACCCACTCCTCTCCCCCCCAACACCATGCACCACGCCGCCACCGCCGCTCCACAGCCCCCCTACCTCCCCACACTCCACCTGCTTCCCCTTCTTGACTTCATTACAACGACCCCTAGCGAACATGCCACCACCAACCCCCTCCAAGCCTCCCCTCCACGAGCACTTCACGCCCCTCTACAGCGATAGACCCCACGCCCACAACCCCCAACGAACTAGAGACCTCCCCCCCCCAGCGAGGAGCCCCCCGAAGCGACGAGGCCCCCCTCTACGAAGAACCAACCGGCTGCGACGAACCCCCTGCACTCTCGAACTTCGTACTCTCCACCACCGTTCCATCCCTCTCACCTCGATATGGCGAGACTTGTCCAGTAGGTATAGTAGAAATGCCAACATGAGGAGGTGTTGGACCAGTCTGTAGAGCCCTCCTGCTTACGACCACATCCGATCGTCCTGATGTCCTGAAACACAAGAGACGATGGGTCAAAGATGGCACAACACTGCAGATCCCTAGTAATCCGACTAATGGAAAGTAAATTCATATGAAAGTCAGGAGCAGATAAAACATTCTGAAGACGCATGGACGACGTCAAATGCACTTTTCCCCTTGTCCTGTAATAGGTAAGCGGTCACCATTGGCAAGGACAACCCATCTACTAGGTGGTATGGTCCTGTAGGACCTCAGCTGTGCTCTCTCTCCACACAGATGATGGGAAGCACCGGAGTCCATAATCCACGTTGTCATATCTGCACCATTATTACCAGTGAAAGTATAAGCGATACCTGAGGAGCTCGAAGAGGCTCTGGCTGTTGCAACTTGAGTCATGATCTCTCGAATATGAGAGACGATATCATCCATGCGAGTATTGACCTGGGAAGCAAGTGTATTTGAAGGTTCAATCTGTTATGCTACTTGACCAGAAACATGATATCCATGCTTCTGGTAGCATGTATCCTCTGCACGTACCGATTGATGACATAAGGTGCAAGGACCATGCAGACGTCCACCGCCTCTTCCGCGAGGAGTGTGTCCTCTAGACTAGATCGTCCCTCGGCCACGGAAAATGGCCATAATATATGATGCAGCGTGGACTCGACATATAGGGCCGTCTATTTATTTATTTAGATCATGGTAGTTAATTTTATTTACGTTTTTTAAGTTGTCGCAATTTTAATTTAAATAATTGAGATCGCCTGTGATCTCCAACATTTATTCGTAGATTTGATTTTAAATTTGATCAGTTAATTAGTTAGAGTCCAATTAGGATAAATAGTTGTAAATTTAAATTAGTTTACTATTTTTGTAAACTCATCTCTCCTATATAAAAGGATGAGGGTCCAATATTTTATTCAGTCAAGTATTAATGAAATATTGAGATTTATCTCTCTCCTTGCTCCTCTCCCTCTCTCTCCACGCGATCTCCGCGGTTCTCCTCCTTCAACCCCTCGTTCCCGACGAGTTTCTTCTTCTCAACCCCTCTATTTCTTCCACCCACCGTTCAAAAATAATTTTCCGATGCCACACCGAATTGCGTTTGCATCGATTGATATCAGAGTATGGCCTACAGATCGTCCTCACGATCTGACGATCCGTATCGACATGTGCGTCGACACGCGCTGACACACCATCGTTCATCCGAACGAACACGACGAGCCATCGCCACCATTGACGCCTGCTACAAGGAGACGGAGCACATGATACGTGACTTGCAAACCAACTTCAATTCCATGTTTCGAGATCTAATGGCTAACTTTGAGGCCTTCCGCGACGCCTAAACAAAGCCTCCACCCGTCGAAGCTGCTGCCGCGAGTTTTAACGACGAAAAACTCGCCATGGAAGACGATTTGGCCGCTGTCCAGCACCTTCCAAATCCTATTTCGCCACCGGAATTGCTTCCATCGGCCCCTCCGGCCGTCCCGGCGTTGCCCAAACTATCCCAGGTAACTCCCCTGCCTTCCTCCTCGACCACAACCCCCATCCTAGCCCCTTCCGCACCACCACTACCACCCGCTGCCCTCGTTGCCTCAACGCTCGACCCAGCCCCACCGCTGAAAATGTCCCCTACGACGGCTCCAGCACCCGTGCCACCCGGCCTTGGCAGTCCCGCATCCTTGGGACCCCTAACCATGCCCACAGCAACCCCAACCCAACCCCCAACCTCGCCGGCACCTTCCCCCACCCCCGTGTTTTCATCTCGCAACCCTAACGCACCCGCCGCCTCCTGCCTTCTCCCACATCGTCGGCCCCGCCACCCCTCCTCCCCCACCACGCCTCTCCTCCCCGCAGCCCCTCCTCGTTTCCCCACGGTCGCCTCCTGCGCCAACCATCCTCCCCACCGCCGCCTTTCGCATCCCCTCGCCTCTCTCTCCCTCTCGCCGCCAGCGCCCCTGCCCTTTCCCGCATCCTTTACACCGCCGCCTCCTTCCCTCGCTGGACACGCCCGTCCCCGCCAGCCGATCACCCCTCCCCTCACAACCACCATCGCCCTACACCTCTCAAGTCACAGCCACTCCGCTTCCTAGTCCTCCGCGTCGCCCAAACTGCGCCGCCTCCAGCCACGCGGACACCCTTCTACACAGCAGCCTTCCCCGCCACCTGCCCGCGCCTCCTCCTTCCCAGCGCCTCCACGATCTCGCCCCCCTCCGCGCCCGCGCCTCCTGCGCGAAAAGGATGCGGTCGTATGGACCCCCGTCGGCAACGCTTCCGTCAACCTCGGTCCCGCCGCCTTTTGCTGATGAAGAAAGGAACCCTAACTGGGGGTTCGAATGTTACTGGATGGCAATCCCACGAATTGTGGGGTGGGAGTTTAATTGGGAAAAATTGCAAGAAAGAACCCCCAAAACCCCATAATTGCAGAAGGGCCAAAATGAGTAGGAAGGCCAAGAAGATTGAAGGGGTGCGAAATTTGCACCCACACCCCTGACGGCCGAGATATTAAAAAAAGGTTACAAATCAGAAAACTGGAGATCCTCCTTATCCAAATAGGACTAGGGCCTTGGGCTTCCCATATAAAAGGACCTCATGGCTTCATTCCTTGGACACATCTCCTCTTCTCCTCTCCTTGTGTTATTACTTCGCTATGGATGCTCCGAAGGCCATGTTGTCCATGCCCCATCAATTCTTCGATCACCACAAAGAAGAAACCACAATCAGGAAGACGCCGCCGTTCGCGCCACACATGTTCTTCGACCACGACGACCGCGGCACCTACGCCCGCGTAGGGACTCCGTCGTTCGCTCCGCACTTATTCTTCCAGACAATGACTGAGCACGCTCGATCGACCTCCAAGCCTGCAGATCCAGCAATTTGTCGGGAGATGAATTTTTAAAAGCGGAGGAGAGTTGATGCAGCGTGGACTCGACATATAGGGCCGTCTATTTATTTATTTAGATCATGGTAGTTAATTTTATTTACGTTTTTTAAGTTGTCGTAATTTTAATTTAAATAATTGGATCGCCTGTGATCTCCAACATTTATTCGTAGATTTGATTTTAAATTTGGTTAGTTAATTAGTTAGAGTCCAATTAGGATAAATAGTTGTAAATTTAAATTAGTTTACTATTTTTGTAAACTCATCCCTCCTATATAAAGGGATGAGGGTCCAATGTTTTATTTAGTCAAGTATTAATGAAATATTGAGATTTATCTCTCTCCTTGCTCCTCTCCCTCTCTCTCCACGCGATCTCCGCGGTTCTCCTCCTTCAACCCCTCGTTCCCGACGAGTTTCTTCTTCTCAACCCCTCTATTTCTTCCACCAACAAATCCACCGTTCAAAAATAATTTTCCGACGCCACGCCGAATTGCGTTTGCATCAATATACGAGGGTTGTGGAGTGGTTGTAGGAGGCATGATAATTCGGTTGAGACAACTATAGGCCTTTTCCATGAGAGGTATGATAGATCCAGTAAGAAGCTGAGTACGAGCTGCATCATACTCTATATCAAGACCAACCACGAAAACTCCAACCATCGTGGAGTTCCTATATGCCTTCTTCTACTCAAGAGATGTCGTAATAGACATATAGTTATGAAGCTTCTCGAATATGGCACTGAGTGAACTGTTCTACACGTGTACATGATAGCGATTCTGCTTGGCGTTGTAGATGTCAAACTGTAGTTGAAGAATCTTGGCCTCATTCTTCGCTTGAGCATAGGTGGAAGCCAAAGTATCCCACATCGCCTTGGCGGTGGGCTTGTTCATAATATCATTGGCTATCTCTATGGTGAGGATTCCACATAGACAAACACACGCATACGCGCTATCTTGCTTCTAAGAAGCATTTGCCCCTGTCTTATCCGTTGGCTTTGGATCTGTCAGGATGTGCTCTTTGTTATTGCACTGCATGAGGGTGAGAAATTGCATGGACCGCAACTCCTAGTTGGTCCCATCCATCTTAGCGATCGGGACCGGGCCCTTGAAGGCTCTAGACAAAAAAATGCCACCGTTGTTGTCTGACATGATGATTAAACGATCGAACAACGGAACTCAATCGGGGAGTAGACCGATATAAACGAGTCTACACGATCATACAGAGGATTGGTTGTACGTGTAGACTCATACAACCATCCTCATCAATCTTCGTTGTTTGCTAGGACCGGAAAACATGATTTATAGGTTTGAAATCTCATTTTCCAATCAAGGTCAGACCGGTTCACACCGTAAAATGACTTGCAGAGGTGCACAATAGGGTTGACGATGGCCTGGGCGCCGGTCGAGCGGCTGTCGGAGGTGGGGGGCGGCCTGGGCGACTGTCGGAGGTGCCTGGGTGACGACCGGGCTGCTATCGGAGGGGTGGGGGTAGGGTCAGGGTTTGGTGGGATACATGAACTCTGGTTTAGGACCGTCGCTCTGATACCATGTAGAAGGAAAATAATTGATTGATTAATGAGAAGCTCTAGGGTTCTCTTCTGTAGGAGAGGAACCTATTGGACAAATTACAAGAAAAAGATAAAATAAATAGATAATATGAAAAACAATAAGGAAGATACCTCATATCTCAGCACCTTCCAACTTGCCAATCTTCTCTCAAGTTTTTAGAACAAACAACCCATCATCACGAGTCGAACTGAAACTAGGGATAATCCAAGATAAGTGAGTGGGATATTGTTGCATACGATTATTGTGCGGTAAATACATTTAATGCTTATATTTGATGCGCTTATTGTGTGATAAATACATTTAACGTTTATATGTCATGTATAAATATATGTTTAAGCTTATTTACAAAGTATGCCTTCTGTATTCCTATTTGATCCATTTACATTTTTAAGGATAAATGATGACATTCTTTTCCTATCAAGTTTTTAGAACGGATAAGTTTTTGCTTTCACCAATCATTCTCTTCATATCCATCCTTTTGCATCCCTGGTTGGACCCCACATGGGATCGTAGTGGGAGGGTGTCTATCACGGAATCAGCCAGGTAGATCCTAGCATCTTGGTTGACGTTATCACAAGTTTTTATCAGGATTACAAGAGGCCATGATAAGAAAAGGGTCACAGTTCGCCCGTGGTTTTGGTTCAGATGTTGAGGTTGAACTATCTAGAGGATGTGAATCTTAAGTGGGATCTCATTTTGGATCTGGTTGGTAAGATGTGTAGGGCTTTGAATATGGTAAAGGATGAAAATCTCATATTAGATGGTTGCAATCATTAACCCAAACTTACAATAAACAAACAACTTACTCACCATCTCACCCCATTACCATGAGATTATCTCACTATCAGTCTACCAGCTTATCCTTTCATCATCCAAACACAGCCTTACGTAAGATTTCGACATTAATAATTTAACTCTTATAAATTGCTGGTTTTTCTGCATCAAAGGTTCTTGTAGGTATTGACTGAGTTCAGTATACATACATTATGTTGGATGCTTCCCCGGATCCTTCTGATAGCTGTAACTTCTTATTCAGGGTATTTATTTTATAGTTTAGGTAAAATTACGAGAGTATTCATAGGAAAGAAAATACTAACATCACACATTTTCTGACATAAGCTTGTCTTTCTTGATTGATTTGCATTTTCTGTGGCTTTTATTGTATGCTATTTGAAAAGCTTGTTTCCTCTTGGTTGTTGTCCATGTTTCTACAGTAATAAGTTGGTTTTTTCAACAGGAAGAAGTTAGAACAAAGCTTTCTAAATTGGAGGTACTAATGGCGCAAGAACATGAAAAGTCAGCCGGTGCTATCCTTCAGATTGACAAACATGCAGAAGCAAGAAGGGGATTTGATAGGCAGTTAGATAATCAATATAGACGGAAAGTGTAGGTTATCGAACAGTTTTGCAACACTCATCTCATTTGAATCTTCTTATATTTCTCTTCCTCTCCATATAAGTTCCAAAGTATTTTTCTTTCTTCCGCTTACAGGCTTTGTTGTTGTTGTTGTTATTGATGAAGCTGTAGAGATGACTCTTTTTCTGCCAGCATTGCCTCTCTTTTTTGTATGAAGCTGTAACACTGATTCTCTTGTCTTGTAACTTGGATCCTTCGTAAGCCTCTGCATTTCGTTATGTCAAAAAAACAAGAGCATCTTCATATTTCCCACCCAAAACCACATCTAAAGTGGGGTTGCCTACATGGGCATCCACTTGTAACGCATCTAGAGTCGTGGTTCAATGTATTCTTAAATAAGTAAGCTCACACCTAATGGCTCGTGGTTCAATGTATTCTTAAATAAGTAAGCTCACACCTAATGGTTTTCTTTTAATGTTTTAATGCTTCCCGACCTTGTATCCGAAAGGTAGCCAAAGAAATGTTAGGCGAGTCAAAGGGAGGAGCCCCAAGTCAAAAGGAGGCTTGGTAGTGGAGTGAAGCGATGCAAGAGCAGCTAAAAATTAAAAGAGCATGCTTTAAGGCTATGTCTAAGGATAAAACAAAGGAAACGATCACAAACTACAAAATAGCGAAGAAGGAAGAAAGAAGACTGTAAGCGAAGCTAAGTCAAAAGCTTATGAAGTTTTGTATAAAAATCTCGACTCTAAGGAGGGCCAGAAGGATATATTCAGGTTGGCCAAAGCAAGAGAAAGAAAGACCAAAGACCTTTCTCAAGTGAGATGCATTAAGGACGAGGAGGGTCACGCACTTGTTACTCATAATGATATAAAGACTACATGGGAGCAGTACTTCCATAAACTTTTCATTGGGGAAGGAAATAAAGAGATCACTTTGGGTGATCTAGCTAGTAGTGAAAGTTACATGAATCGTGCAAGCTATAGACGGATTCAAAGAAAGGAAGTAGAGGAGGCTTTGAAGGTTATGAGACCTGGGAAAGGTGTAGGATCGGATGACATCCCTATAGAAGTATGGAGAGTTTTAGGTGAGCGCGATTTGACTTGGCTTACAAATCTATTCAACGTTATTTGGCGAAGTAAGAAAATGCCTGAAAATTGGAGGAGTATCGCGGTGCCTCTTTATAAGAATGAGACATTCAAAATTATTCTAATTACAGAGGTATCAAGCTGATGAGTCACACTATGAAAATTTGGGAACGTGTGATCGAAGGAAGGTTGAGGCAAGTTTCCAACGTAAAAGAAAACCAATTCGGATTCATGCCAGGTCGCTCAACTATTGAAGCCATCCATTTGCTAAGGAGAACAATGGAGATTTATAGAGCTAAAAGGAAGAACCTCCATATGATCTTTATTGATTTGGAGAAGGCTTATGGTTTTGTCCCACGAGAGATATTGTTGAGAGTTTTGGAGAAGAGACAAGTACATTTACCTCATAAAGGACATGTATGATAGGGCTTTATCTTGTGTAAGGATCCCGTATGGGAAGACTGGCTATTTTGACATCAACATTGGTTTACATCAAGGTTCAGCTTTGAGTCCATTTCTTTTTACTTTGATTATAGACGAGTTGACAAGTCACATTCAGGATGAGTTACCTTGGTGTATGTTATTTGCTGATGATATTGTGTTGATTGACGAGACTAGAGATGGAGTAAATGAGAAACTTGAGGTATGGAGACATGAGTTGGAGAGTAAAGGATTTCGTATAAGTAGGGCTAAGACGGAAGATATGGAGTGCACCTTTGATGGAAGCAATGGACCAATGGTGAAGGAATCGAGGTGAAGATTGGTGATGATAGCATTCGAAAGATAGATTCTTTTAGATATCTGGGATATATTTTGCAACATGACGGGGAAATTGATGGAGATGTTACTAATAGAATAAGTGCAGCGTGGCTAAAGTGGAGAGGAGCCTCTGTTGTTCTCTGTGATAAGAAAATTCCTTTAAAAATTAAAGGAAAGTTTTACAAAGCAGCTGTGAGACTTGCTATGCGCTATGGATCTGAATGTTGGCCTGTGAACCTTAGACATGTGCAGAGAATGGCTGTAGCAGAAATGAAAATGCTAAGGTGAATGTGTGGACACGCGTAAAGATCGGATTCAGAATGATGCAATTAGAAAGAAAGTTGGTGTAGCTCCGATCGAGGATAAGATGCGAAAAACCGCTTAAGATGGTTTGGTCATTTGCAAAGAAAATCAACTGATGCACCGGTTTGGAGATGCGAGTGTTGGGTTGTTGAGCCAGCTAAGAGAGGGCGGGGACGGCCCAAGAAGTGTTGGAAAGAAACCATACGAAGGGATCTTAGTTTTATGGATATAAGCCCGGGATTGACCCAAGATAGATCTGAATGGAGGCGAACAATCCATGTAGCCGACCCTATTTAATTGTGGGAAAAGGCTTTGTTGTTGTTGTATCCACTTAACCAGATCATCAACTGGCCCTCTTATTATGAGATCGGCCAGCATTTGCTCTTCCATATTCTAGCCAAGGCCCTAAATGTTGGTTTCGGTCACCATTTCGGTGACCGACCGAAACAAAATTTCGGTCGAAATTCGACCGAAATTTCGGTCATTTCGGTCATTTTTTGTATCAAGGCCCCCCTATACTTCGATCATTTCAGCCATTTCGGTCGAATTTCGGTAACTTGTCAAAACCGAAATTCGACCGAAATTCGGCTGCATTTCGCTGAAATTTGAGGCCATGAGCTCCACCCTAGATAAATGTGGGTTTTATTCAGTGTAAAAAAGCAGATATTCTTTTAAAGTACCGAGTCTTTTAAGGGGGAAGAAAAATAAGTTGCTTAAACTGATTTACTTTTTTTTTAGTGCAGAAGAGCTTGATCATCACCTAGCCATCGTTCAAAGACATCATGCACAAAGATCCCAGGCTGAAGAAATGAGAATAAGAAAAGATGCAGCTGTTGAGGAGGCTAAAAGAAAAGAAAAAGCCCTTCAAGAGGAACAAATAAAACTCGAGAAAGCAAAGGCAGAAGCTGAAGTGAGTGTTCCTTATCACTGAAGTTGCAGCTGGTTTTCCTTCTATGTACCAATTATATATAATACGATGACAACCCTTCTAAGGCGTTGCTGTTAAGGGTACTCACTGCAATCAATGCAGTTCTTTTCTGAAGCCTCTATAATCAATTATACGGGGTTCGGCTCCTATAAATTATATGATATATTTCTTCGTTGGGGATGATGTTTGCTTGTATATCTGTATAGTTTCAAGAGCAAAGCAAGAAAGAAAATTGGTAAAAAATGCTTTAATCGGGCAGGATGGATCTGGAATCGGGTGTAAATGTCACCAAAATAGTTGATTTACTCTATCATCATAAACTTACCTGGTTACATGATAGAACAACCTCTTAATTTGATGCAACCCGTTTTTTCATTGGATTGAGTGCAAGTCATCTGTTCTCTCTATCTAGTCCTTTTTCCATAAATTATAAGAAGTAACTCAATGCAATCAATTACGATTTCATCTGATTTGCAGTCTGATCGGATCTTGCTATGGAGTTCATCTGATCTTTATGCACTCCAATAACCTACTAATGAATGCCATTTTTAAAGGCAAGAAAGGAGGCTGCAAGGATAGAGGAAGAGGTCAAAAAGTCTGCTTTAGATGCTGAACAAAGGGCTTTAAAAGAAGCTGCCGAGAAGGAAAATAATCGAATCGGCCAGATTGCTTCTAATGTGGTACAAACCAATGTTGAAGATGCGGTTATCAGTGAAGTATCTGGTGATGGTTCGATATCACATCAACCGGATAATGATTCAAGGAAAAGCGGAGGCCTTGCAGGTATCAATTTATGGATACCAAATATTTTGAGCTTTCCTTTAAGTTTTTGTATCCATTTGCATATTTTTATTATTTGCAGTTGTTCTTGTGACATGAATTCCTATTACAGTTGGCAAAATCATTTTAATAGCTTATAAACCTAAATCCAGCCTCTTCCTATGTTGATTGAGGCCAGCTTCTCTATTAGGTGGGGGGTACAATGAAGGAAGGTTAGACCTCTTTCAGTTCTATTTTCTGCAGTCTTACATCTACATTGCATTTTTAGATGTGGCCGTCTCCGTCGAAACATGACCTCTTCTTCGAGTCACACCAAAACTTATAGCTTATAAAATAAAAAAATGGTGACGTCTTCTCCCACTTTAAGTAGGGTCAAATCCATGTTGAAAGATCCGACTATTATACCGGCTGTCAGCTACCTAACACAACTAACACAAGGAGGGATTTGAACCTTGTTCTTTTGGGTGATAGGCAAACTGCACTACCACCAGCCCATTGAAGGGGATTGTGATTAAAGAAAATACAAAATCTCTTGAAATAAATAAATATATCACCTGCATTTAAACCATTTACATTGTATTCCTAGTTTAACTTATCTGTTTCTTCTGAATATTGTTTCATATGGTTTTACTTTTTATTGTATTGTCAGATTTTGTTGTGATTTATTACTGTGATGTCCTATTAGTTTACTACTGAATCACTCTCAATGCTAGATGTCTAGACTCCCATTATTATCCTTATATTTTTCAGTAAAAAATCATGTATTTGTACTGCGGTCTCCCATTTATAGTGATCCTTGATATAGAACAGGCTGGCGATTTCTAATAAAGTCAGGGGTTTTATTTCAAATACCCTAGAAACTCTAGAATTTACGAACATACTTGCGTAAATGTTGTTTTAAAAGAAGTAACATGTCACGTTTGTTGGTGAACAAAATACCATCCTTTAGTGCACAGTAAATAATGGTGTTAACTTCAAATTTTATTGAATAAAATTCTATTTTTTTGTTTTTATACACAATTTATCCTTCTCTTCTTCCCAAGTACACTCGATCCTCCCTCCACCGTTTCTCTTTAACTAGAGGTATATGGGGTTTTGTTGTAGCACAAGGGATATTTTTTTCCCATATGATAACAACGAGTCGGGGGATGCTCATGGACGTTTGTGTCGATACGCTAAAACTAGGACTTTCTTCCAAGTAACAGTTTTTAACCTTAAACTTCACAAATTCGAAGTAACCACACAACATAAACAAAGCTTATCTCCAAGAAACCAACCTACAATCGAGTTGTTATCAAAGACTAGTCTTGACAACTTGTTGGGCTTGGACCTGAACATAACCATTAATGAGGCCAAAATTGCTTAAGACCAAGTAAGGGGTATACCTTCACTTGTATAACTTACACTTGGTGTTGTATTCTATATTGTATTACTTTGGGATGTATCATTTTGCTCTTTACATTTATATTCACAGCATCTTCATTGGGACATGATCCGAAATTCTCCCAATAATGTGGCCGCTCCACCTTTGGGTAGCACTTTCTATGATTAAAGAGGACCTCTTTGCGGCCATTTGTAAATGTAGAAGGTAATGCGCATTATATTGAATGGCGTGCGTTAGGCCTCTTTCTATAGGGAGGTTAGGGTTACAACTAATAGTAAGGGCCTTTCCATTTGGGCTGAGTTATTTAAAAGAAAGAAAGAGAGAGAAAGGAGGGTCGTGAGGTTTAAAAAAATGAAAAAATCGAAAAAAGGGGGCATGTACAAAGAAAAGCCGTACGCAATGATTTTTTTCTTTTAAAAAAAGGAATTGCTAAAAAAAGGAGGAAGAAAAGGCGCGTACAAAGAAAAAAAACGGTACGCATATTTAAAAAAATAAAAAAATGTTTGAAAAGCCGAAAGGAAAAAATATAATTGGCTAATTGGTTTTGTTTCTCCCCACCTTACTTGTCTTCTCCCAACTTTGTCAATATTCTTTTTCCAACAAGTATGGGAGAAAGGGGGAGTATTATGTAGAGTCACAGGTCTTGTTCCATCTTCAGAGGTCAGATTCAGATATTCTCCAGAGTAGCCAGATGATCAGACTCTACATATTCAGTTATTCAGACTCGATGTCAGATATTTCCGAGTCTCCAGTTTCTGACACACACATGGATGCGGTCTTGTTTCAGATGAGCACATGTATGCCATCTTTTGTAGTGGTCCGCATCTTTTCTTGTTGTCGGTTAGAGTTTTCATGTGAGCCATAGGGACTCTAGAGTAGAGGACCATTCCCTATGCCATGTTGGCAAGGGTTTTCATGTGGTATCATAGGTACTCCAAAGTAGTGTACCATTCTCTGAGCCAGATGGGAGAGAATAGTTCTCCGACGAGGAGACTTCTTTCAGACTCTATTTTCCAGCGACCGTGGACTCCGACGAGGATTGCACTTCCACGGCCTTTTCCTGTTCGGCCCTTTTCAGAGATGGAGCAGTTGTCCACATGTTGTGGCGGACCAGAGTACTTCGACGAGGAGATTCAGCAGACTCACGCTCTAGCCCGTTCGTCCTCCTCACCTGCACGACATGAGAAGCAACGTTCTCGACAGCAACTGACAGTTATGCGCGTTGAGTTGATATTGTCTGTAGTGTCTTGTAGCGTGGGTTGAGTGTCTTTTTGTTTGTCCAAGCTGAGCATTGCATGCTCTAGCTTGATGGAGAGTGTTGGAGTATTTGGTTGTGCGTCATATGAGTTGTAGAGGGTAAATGGATCCTGGAGAAGATCCATTTACCTCATCCACTTGTTTAGTCCCACATCGACCAGTGGTGGGACTTGGAGGCTCTGTGGAGGTTATATAAGGAGCCTCAGACCTTCTATATCCATTGAGAAAAAGCAATAGAGCATACGCCCCTTTGAGGGCTTCTCCCGTGGTTTCACCCCGCCCCTTAGGGAGTAGGGTTCCACGTTAAATCCCGCTATTCTTCGTTGTTCTTTATCTTTTTCCATGTTCGCTTCCGCATGTTTATTTTCTAACAATATACATATACATATACATATACATATACATATTAACAAATGATTCGATCCACGATTTGTTGTCCCAAACCCCAAGCTTAGTCTCCTACAAGCGAGGAGGGAAGTTGATTTGAACATGCAACAACCACTCTTGTTGAGTGCATAGGATGCTATATTAATTTCTCATGAGTCGAAATCTAGAAGAAAACAAATTGTAGACATACTGGATTATCTAAATGGAGATCATTGATGGGAGGAAACCTCTTGATTGTAGAAAAAGGATTCCTGATTCTAAATACTAGAAACATGATAACTGCTACCGTGCCAGTTAGTTTTCAATGTACATGAATGATTTGATAACCGGAGTAGGTCTATTGTCTTATAAGTGAAGTATATATTGATAAGTTTTCTTCCCATTCTCATATATATATATATATATTAAAAGTTATAATGATGCTCTTGATAGACTGATATATAGATAACCACGATAAGGATGATGATTCCATCTGATGGAGACCAGCTTTCTATTTTGCCAAAGTATGCTATTAGGAGAAATGAACCTTATGATCATACTTTGCGTCTTTTGATAATTTAATACACGGTTAATTTAGGATCAACTTAAAGGATCCTTTTGATTTGAACTATAAGAATATATATATATACTAATATAACATTTGCATCCATTATTAAGGATTTAACCTCCTATTGTCCAGCAAACATGTGACTGAATTTAAAACAATTGTATATTGGTATCCAGTTGTTTTTAAAAGAATCTAACCATTTCCATTATTGTTACCTACCAATAATCCAAATTCTTGACAGCCTTATGGTCAATAAAATGTATGCAAATAAAGAGTGAAAAACGAGATGTTTTGCATGTTTAAGATTGGTCATTTGACCTCAATTTTTTTTAATCACATGATGCATCACAGAATTTTTAAGTGACCCTTGTAAAGACATGCATCCATGATGTAAATAGTTGTAATCGATCAGATTGGAAATTATTCGTATGGACTAAGATAATAATTGATGACTGTACTGAGATACTTCAGGAATCTAAAACTAAAAAAAATTCGTTATTACATTATAGAATCAACATTTGGTGTAAACTAACCAGATTACAACAGTATCTAAATATAGATTCGAAATGAGAAATTTTAGAAATGGTGAAATCCAGAGGGGACAAAAGATGATTATATGTATAGCAGCAATTTGCTTATTAGAGATCCAACTTCATATAATTGTTCCCCCCAAATTCCCATTATATATTACACAAGAAAATGCATCAAGATGTGTAAATCATCATGCATGGCAGCAATAGAGGCTAAGGGTCCTTCCATGCAGTTCTGGAATTCTGGAGCAGCACAACAGGTTGTTAGGACTTTTTCTCTCGTTAGATCTTGAGAGAAGTTGGCAAGAATTAAGGAGGGAGAGTGAGATATGGGGCTCCTACGTTTGAATTTTTTAGAGGGGAATAGGAATGGGCAAAAAGGAAGTGGGAATGGTTATATAACCAAAGAAGGAATGACTGATGTAAGCAGCGACTGCTGCCTTTTATTTATTATTATTATTTTTGCAAATTAGACAGTGACAGTAGCTTATCAGGAAATTTTAAACTTTTATTTTATTTTATTATATATATACCTTTACAGCAATTAAGTAGAGTGTTGTCTGCTACCGATTAAAAAAAAATATATTTTAAAAAAATCTCTCCTTATTCGACATACATAAAGTTGGCCGTAATCACACCTCGAGCATCGGATTCCAATGTGCAATATCTCGATCTGACCATCTCTGAACGATGATCAATATGAATAAATATTGATGTACTTTTGATCGGGTTTGGATCCCCAAACTTTTCGAGATGCGGTTGTTGTTTTAGGGTTAAATTTTGTGAAAATAAAATACCAGACGATCTTCAATTGACAAACGGTCGATTCCGTTGGTTTATTTCATCGAATCGGATTTTATGACGGTCACGTTTTGTTTTGCGGTTTTCCGAATTTGCGTCGTGGCTTGTTCGGTCATGCATTATGATACAATTGATTTTTGGTCGATTTCATTCGAACGACCTTTGATTTACGATCACCCAAATCGAATCAGATTCAGGTTTGATTGAAACCCAGATGTTACAAAAGATGTGGCCGACGACGGCTCATTTGGGGGTACGTCCCGACTTGCGGCTCCGACGTCTCTACCAAGCCATGCAGATGGGGTTTTGGCGAATAGGATGGAGGTAATGATGAAAGGGGCCTGGATGGAGTGCCCCCTGGAAGGTTTGTTGATTGGGGAAGGGGATGCTTCTGTCGTGGAGACGATGGCCTTCTGTCTTTGCACAGCTGGGTCCGGCGTTGTCGACGTCATCCAATTGTCGAACCATTTGTGTGCGGGGTTTAGCATCTACCGGGGTGATGATGGTCCTTCAGGGGAGCTGGAGGAGGGGCTCCCGCCAGAGCTCAGGGGGAAGATGCGGTGGCAGAGGACCCGTTAGTTTGATGGAGCTTCAGTGTCCTTGATGCCACCATAAAAGCTTGGAGTCATTGGTGTTTCGTTGAGATACAAAGACTTCGAGACCATTAAGGTGGCGCTGGCAAAGGTTGGTGCAGTGCGGGAGCTGTTATGCTCAGGAATTAAACTTAGTAAAGGCATGGATGTGTTGGTGTTGATTGAATTTTCAAGCTGTCGATGCCCGCTAACGTGGGGTTGCGGATCGGGAGGAGATATGTAGAGCTGTGTCTGGAGGAGCTGGAGATGCTTGCTGAGGGTGGAGAAGCCTGGTGCGATGAGAACTAGGCGGTGAGTGACCGTATGGCTGGACGAGAATGGAAGTGTTGTGGCAATCGCCAAAGCTGGAGAGCTGTCAAAAGCTGTAGAGTCGCCGGAAGCTGAGGTAGCGTAGAAGGCAATGTGCGGGGGAAACCCTAGGTAGGGCGTTTCGACTTTTTCTTGAATCGAACGCCTCCTCGCTTTCCCACTCAATGATTTTACCCCAAGGTCATTTATGGCGGCGCTTTGGGGGGGTGGGGGTTCATCTTTCATGCTGAATGCCGTCGGGTTGGGTCCTCTTTAGGATCCGTTGGCTCTAATCGTCAAGGCTTTTTGGGGGCTCATTTCCAGAGCCCTTTTATTCCATTTGGGTCGCCCAATCTTTCGACCCATTCCTCCTAGTGGATCCAGTGTCCCTCGCTCGGGAGACAACTCCCCGTCTCAGTGCCGACACAACCATTAAGCAGAGGGATCTGACCCCTTCCTCGGGCAGTGACAACCCGAAGCCGGTGGGGCTTTCGTGGTCACCCTCGTTGGTGGTGGTGCGGTCTTGGGGCTCTAGATCTCCTGCTGGCGGTACCGGGTCTGTGGGTAAAAGGGTTGGGTTGGTTGAGGTTTTAAAGGAATTGCAGTGCGACGAATCGTGCAACAAGGTGGAAATGGAGCAGGGGGAGCTCTACTCTACGAGCGGGGCACACAAACACATGCACCCAACACATAAGCAACGTCGTGTGAAAGGGGAGGAAAATGCAATACAATGATCCTGCATGGTAAGAATTTGGAGGCGTCACCCGCTTGCAATGGAAGGCGAGGTAGACGTCAACTAAATTTGCTTCACGCAAGCGCATGCATGCGATTCAGAGGTTATGCATAGTGAGCTATGCCATACGACAGAGCACATGGATCTGCCTACGAGGGACCTTGCTTTGTCCTTGGGGATATGTCTTGGCAGTATTGAGGGAGCAGATAGCTTGGTCTTTGAGGAAGGAGATGGCATTTAGTAAGGTCAGAATGAGTCTGACAAACGGGGCGACATTAATGGGGAAGAAGCAGACTCGGAAAGACTGGCTTTCAAGATGGTGGTGGCACAAGTGGTTGGAGTCAAGATGGCAATGGTCTCCTCTTCGGTTACCAAATGAAAATCACATCATGAAATGTTCGAGGGCTAGGTCAACCGGAAAAGCAGTTCACGATCAACTCTCTATCGGTCGCTTAGAAGGCGGATGTTGCTTGCGTGCAGGAGACGAAGGTTGTGTTGTGGCGGTCGGTGAGGTGGGCTCTGTGTCCGATCCCCATCTCACGGAGTTCAGATCTGTACCTGCCATTGGGAGCTCAGGCGGAATTGTAATTGCGTGGAACACCGATCTTTTTACGCTGGTTGATGAGATTAGATTGACACACTCGGTTACAGTGGTTCTTGATAGTAGGAGGGAACATTCACGAGTTATGGTCTCATCAGTGTATGGCATTGTAGGTGCGTCGATGGATGAGGTCTTGTAGGATGAGATGAGGGAGATCGAGAGCCGTTTTCCTTCAGAGGCATGGATGATGGGTGGTGACTTTAATGTTACCCTGTTTGTTGAGGATAGACCTAGAAATAGAGGGGCACAAGATCCTGGCTCCAATATATTCTTTGCGGTGGTGGGGGAGTTGGCTTTGGAGGTGGTTGATGCGGCTAACTGCAAGTACACTTGGAGGAGCTCCTCTTTTCGATCGCACATCGACTGTTTCCTGTTGTCTGTCGAGGTGTTGGAGTGTTTCAGTCTGTCGGCGGTTACTTCCATTCCGAGATCGAGGTTGGATCATACACCTCTTTGCTTGGACACCTGCAGTGGGTGGGGAGCATCATCATATTTCAGTTTCGAGCGCTGTTGGTTACTGGAGGATGGTTTTCATGAGATCGTCACCTCTTTCTGGAGAGGGCCTGAGGTGGAGGGTTCAACCACAGTCAGGCTAGCATTGATGCTGGTTGCGCTTCGACGGATGTCGGCGGGGTTCATGAGGGAGTCTCGTATGACTTTGGAGTGGCAGAGATCGGAGGCAGGAGGGGGTGGTGAGGCTTGATAGGGCGGATGACTACCGTGAGCTGGATGAGGAGTTGGCGAGCGTGGGGATTTTGCAGAAGATCTTTAAGGAAGAAGACAAAAAAAGGAGCTAGAGTGGAGGTAGAGATTTTCGACAGAAGTGGCTGAAGGCGGGAGACGCCAACACTAGATTTTTTCATGCAATTGCCAGTGGAAGGTGAAGGAGGAACATGATCCATGAGGTCGAGGTTGGGTGGGGGATGCTCAACGAAGAAGAGGAGGCTGCTGCAGCAGTACGGGGTATTTTAGGTGCATGAGTAGATGATCCACACACTATGGCTCTCATTGGATGGGGATCGGGGTGAATCATATATCCACGCATGATTATGATGCATTGACGAGGCCCTTCTCTTTCCAGGAGGTGCGTGAGGCAGTTTTTGGGTTGAATGTTGATGACTGCCATGGGCCGTACGGTTTTTCAGTTTTCTTCTTTAGGGAATTCTAGGATGTGGTTGGGAGGGAGGTTATGGAGATGATTGCTGAGTTTGGTGAGGGAAATCGGGGTTTCGAGTGCCTAAACAAGTCCTTCATTTTTTGCTTCCCAAGCAGGATGCTCCTGTATGAATTGAAGACAACTGCCCAATTGCTCTCTCCAACGTGGTTTATCTGATAGTGCCAAAGACTCTGGCAAATCGGCTTCGGGGGGTGCTTGGCGATGTTATTTCGCCTATGTAGAGATCTTTCTTACATGGCACACAACTCATGGACAATGTGGTCATGGCATCAGAAATCGTTGCTGACTGGCGCTAAAGGAAGGCGAAAGAAGTTTTTTGGAAGTTGGACTTCTCGAAGGCTTATGATTACATAGACTAGCGATTTATCTGAGCATCGCTACACGAGCGTGGGTTTTCTGATCTCTGGATAACATGGATGAAAAGATGCATCACGACTAGGTCTTGCGCAGTGCTGGTGAACATACCCCAAAGAAGGGTTATTTTCAATCCCAGCGTGGGGGTACGTCGGGGATGCCCACTGACCCCTTTGCCTTTTATTCTTGTGATGCATGATTTGACGACAATGATTGGTCGTGCAATGAACAGGGGTCTGCGCCACGATTACCGTAAGGATGGGATATCAGTGCTCGTCCTCCAATACGCAGAATATACGATTTTTTTCGCAGAGGGGGGAGTTGAGAATTGTGAGGCTATATCTATGGTTCTTGGCTCTTCGGGTCTGTTACTGGTCGGAGGCTCAACATGGAGAAGTCTGAGTTCATAACCTTCAACTTGGATGAGGCGGAGATGGACCGATGTGCGGGTTTTCTTGGTCTCCTAAAAGGGCACTGCCGCTAAGATACCTTGACATGCCCTTGGTTGCTGGGCGAATGCACTCGTGTGATTGGCTGCTGGAAATTGAAAAGCTGGAGTAAAAGCTCACGGGATGGAAATCTAGGAGTCTATCCAGAGGGGGCACACTTGTGTTGCTGAATTCAGTGTTGTCAGCGATCTCCATTTTCTTCTTATCACCCAATATTTTACCGGTGGGGGTCCAAAAAAGGATAGAGGGTATCATGGGATGCTTCTTCTGGTATTCTTCTGGTGGCGATATGCCTTTAGTAGAGTGGAAAACCGTTACCTATGCGACGGAGGATGGTGGACTTTGGAGTGTGCAACTTGGAGGAGATGGATAAGGCTTCTTAGCAAGTGGGTAACACGTATCTGGGGCTATTGTGATAGTCTGGTTTGCAGGTTGGTTAGGAAGATTCATGGCTCCGGTGCCACCCTTCTTGGCCCCGGAGAAGTGGAGCGTTCCCCCTTTTCTTCTGGCTTGGTATTTGCTGAGTGGTGCAGGATATTCGTCCCTTCCTGCGGCATGTTGTGGTGGATGGAGCTGGTTTCAGGTTTTGGACGAACGACTGGAGTGAGAACAAAGTGCTTGGGGTGAGGGTTCCGCGTCTTATGGCGATGGCTTCTGATCCGGGTTGCTCGAAGGCGGATCTTTGGGACGACCACTCTTACTTCCCTCATTTCAGAGAAGATATTTCTGATCAGTGTTTGGAGGAGCTTATGGAAATAGTGACGGAATTGGGTAGGATCGCTGGGCCTACTGCAGGTCGGGACCATTGGACTTGGTATGACACGTGTAAGGAAGGCATACAAGGAATTGAATGGTCCAATGATTTTTGACCCTAGAGGATGTGTGGCAGATTGCATGGGCATCTGGAGCTGGAAGATTTTTGTGAGAATTAAGGTGTTTCTATGGCTATTCAGAAGAGGGAGACTACTTACGAGCAGGAGACTTGCTAGGTTTGTCCAGGGCTTAGCCCCACTTGCCCTCGGTGCCATGCGGACATCGAAGAGGCGGATCATCTATTTTTCACATGCGAGGGCTCTACGGAGGCACAAACTCTGTTTGGTAGCAAGAAAACTTCTTATGGTGGCATCGCAGAATTCTGGGCATATTATGGCAACAACTGACGTGGCACGGAGCAAGAGTGATTGGTTTGCATTGCTCTTGTTTGGGTAATTTGGTTGGCCATAAATGGAGTCATTTTTCGATAGGAAAGATTCTTCGCCGCAAATGTCGTAGCTCACGCTAGGGCCTTAGCAGCATCTACTGTAACTCTATTTTCTCACTTCCTGATAGCTGATTATAGGCGTGTAATTTTTTTAATGGTGATAAATGGTGAAGTTTTTGGGCACACACCTACACGGTGGAAGCCCTTTTTCTTTAAAAAAACATTCTGCTGCATCATCAACCGAACTTTGACGCGAGCGTAGCTTGTGCTGTGGTCTTGCCAATTGACTGTGCTATCCGTTCCTTATGTTTCAGAGTATGTAAATTATGTTTGCAAGTACAGTTTGTATTGTTCCGTCTTTAAATTTATTAGCTTTGATTTAATGGGGACAGAAGTTTTGTAAGCTTTTGAAATCATTGCAATACTGAGTTTGAATCATGATTGTAGGCATAAGAGTTAAAGCTTCTACCCGTGCTATCAATGCAGAGGAAAGCAGACTCATAAAGCATAGAGAGCTGGTTGAAAACAATGCACACTGGATGCTAAACTATAGGAAGGTATTATATTGCATAGCAAAAAAATTGCGTGATTATTTGCATTTTACATCAACATCAGCTGCACCATTTCTCACATTAAGCGGGGTTAGTTACAGGTGTTCATTGTGCCCTTAGAGATCTACTGAGATTATAGTTGGTATATGATATGAATAAACACATTATCCTTGATTGTTTCTGGCTGGAACTTCATCTTCTTCGTCCTCACTTGCAAGTTCTTTTGGAAAGTGCCAATTTTAGTAATTTATGTCAAGTAAAAGCTGCTTACTGATTTTGTGGTGTAGTCCTATTTTTTTTATTACCATACATGGGCTATTTAATGATTTTATTGCACTAGAAAGCGATTCATAGCCGTCTCGTATGTGGTCTTTTAGATGGCCACCCCTGATAAAGGAGGTTATTGGGAAATGACTGTAGATCAGGAACTTGGAATGCACTTTCCAAAATATGATAGACTTTGATGTGTTGCATTGAGTTATATCGTAACTGTTACAAGGCGTGCATAGTGTTGGGTTTAGTGAGCCCATATTGTTCTTTTTTTGATGTTTCTTTTCTTTTCTTGTCTCAAGTGTTTTACTCTTTTATTTTACCATAACCCTTCCTCTTATACAAGGGGTGCCTTATCGATGTGATTATGAAAATTAAAAAACCAATCCCTTTAAAATGGTGTCAGAGCCCCAGGAGTGACCTTGTAATCAATGCTGCCTAATCCGCTTACACAACTCCTATCTGGGGAACATGCAACCAAAGCTTTAAGGGGCATTTTCCCTAGTTAATGCTTGTGAAGATCATCACTACTTCATCTTAGGTTGTCTGAGTTGCCACCACATGGTTTGCCATCATTGCTCCAGGTCCTGTTAACCCAATGCTGCTGCACCTGACCCATCGTCATCGCCCATGCTCTAGTTCTGCTAAACCCTTCTTCCGCCTCGGAATCTGATCGTCGACCTGGTGAGCTCGGCATGGACCTTCATTACCTACACCAAATTTTGCTTCGCCTTCATTGCATCCCTTGTCTACTAGGTTCTGTAATCATGCTATGCTCTGCCACCAAATGCTGTCTTTCTGGAATCATGCATCACCGTAGTTCATTGCATACTTGATGTATCTACTGCTACTTGGGGAGGAGTCCATATAGGTTTCATTATCACCTCGGTGGATTGTGCTTCGAGCGTGCCACGATTATGTATCCATCGTTATGGTATCTCTTGGATCAACCGCTGTCACGGTATGATATCTACTGTTAAAGTATTTTTTCCTGGGTTTCAAAAATTGTGAAATATGTCGAAGGTTGTCAATTCATCATCCACAGTGAGGGGGAAGTGAAGAACTCCTTTGATCCCATAAAAAAGGTTATATGGGAGTAATTATGATGGACACGACAAAGAACATATTGAGGAATTAGTTGAGAAGGTTGGAAAATTGTGAAGTGAAAGGAAGATGATGTCAGGGTGGAAACATGGGTTATGAACTTGTGTATTTGGAGGATTACCATAGATATTGTGCATCACTAACCCCACAAAAATGTGGCAGATTCTTAAGTTGACTATACTCTGAAGAGAAGAATTATGCTTGCATTATGCAGATTTGTTTAATGTTTAAAATGAAGCAGAGCACCCAGCCTTTAGCTGAATACTGCTGTGTTAGGAATTCTAGTTTTAAAAGGCTAAATTCTTACATACACATCTGTATATGTGCAACACATGGACTGTTCAGATATCCATTGATTGTCGTTTTTTTTCTTCCGGATCTAGAATCTCCGTATGAGGTTGTGCTGTCATGAAGGATTACCACATCAAAGATTTCTTCTATTTAGGAGGCATGGCCTCAAATTTCAGCGAAATTCGGTTGAATTTCTGTGAAATATCGATATCCAGTCGAAATCGAAATTTGACCGAAATATGGGGGTCCTAGTACAAAAAATGTCCGAAATGACAGAAATTCCGGTCGAAATTCCACCGAAATTCCATCGAAATTCCGTTTTGGTCGATACCGAAATGGTGACCGAAACCGACAATTAGGGCCTTGTTAGGAGGTACATAGTAAGTTGAGTATATTATCTATATTATTTCATACATCTAAGAAAGGTGAGACCACCTCTGCCATGGTTGCTTCTTCTAGGTGGGACAGATTAGGTCCACTCATGCCCACAATTGTATTTGTTTTATACCGAGATGAGCCACGTATTATTTTACTTTTCTAGATGTAGTGGCCATAGAGAGGATTGTTGCTGGTTAAAGCATAATAAACTTGTAGCTCATCAAATAGTCTTTTGAGATGTTGATGATACTATGATTCTATGTATACCATCTTTAGAGCTAAGTTTGATGACCTTCTTTAGCAAGGAGTAAGCAGCGCAAACATGAAAGTAGGTCCAAGCTGGTCGCTGCTTACCGCAGAACGTCAGATTCGTCGATTGGATTAGTCACATTCGCCTTTCTCCAAGACATGGACTTCTCTCAAGATTCCGGGGTTGTGAACTTTCGTTTAGAATGAATGCAAGAAAGGTCAGTATTATCTTATAGGGGGGGTAGACAAGCAATATATGACGAAAGGTGGATCAACCAGGCTAAGGCAGGCCATCTTCTTAGATGGGGTTGACTGATTGAACTTCTTCCGACGGTGTGTTCTTCATTATTGTTGTATATCCTTACATTAAACTCTAGTTCCAGTGGCCCTTACACAGAACATGATATCACTGCCTTTACCGACCCTTATGTATATCTCATAACGGTTTTGCATAATGCATGCTATGATATTTCTCTCTTCAAATTTTGTTACAGACTCAGGTGCATCCAATACAGTGCTTCCTAGCTTTCTCCATGTGGGACGCAAGACAGAAATTTTAAACCTAATCTACATGGAATGCAACGAGGAAATCACCCTAGAACATGAGTTACTATCTTGAGGAACCTTGTTCAATTTGACTAGATCCAAACGATAGAGACTATAGGTGAAAGAATTCTTTCAGAGCTTTGGACCTAATTTTATCGAACAATCAGTGCTAACGATATAAAGGCTCATTCCACAAGACGTAAACAAAAAGAAGGCGGAAAACACAAATCATGGAAAATAAGAAAAAATAAAAGGAAAATAGGGAGACTTAATGTAGAAGGCAATGGAAAACATGGAAAACCGGATTCTTTTCAGCCTAACCCACTAGGCGTACTATTCTTGTTGCAAATGGAAGACAATTACCTATTACTGGCCAGGTTGATTTTCATGTTCCTAACATTCTCTAGAGAATGTTCTTATGGCTCCTGAGTTCCATATGAGTTTTTTCTCATTTTGTTTAGTTACCATGGAGTTAAATGACCAATAAAATTTTGATCCTTTTTCTCTTATTTTTTACTTGATATCTTGACGAAGGAGGTGATTGAATGTAGTCGTGAAGAAGGGGCTGTTTACGATCTGATCGGATATTTTTTTGCTAGCTATGTGTCTACTATTAATGGGTGTTCTTTGCTTATTTTTGGCATCTTCACCTCGGTCACCTTCCTTTACCAAAAACACGGAGAATTCTACCATCAGTTCTAGCCTCATCTTCCATTAGTTGTGAGGCATGCCAACTTGGAAAACATCGTAAGAGTTCATTTGCATGTATGCATCTTTGAGCTTCCAAGTCTATTGTGGAATTAGTTCATTTGATGCATAGGGAGGTAGTTATGTGCCGAATTATTTCAGGCACATGTTTTATCTTGTTGCAATTATGATTTTTTAGTGTGTTATGCTTTTCTTGTTGAAATGAAAGGTTGAATTGGGTAGTGCTGCCAAGAATTTTCTGGTTGAAGTGAATAAAATTTCTTATTTCCACGTAGAGATTGTTCGGTTGTTGATATGGCTATTGATTTTTCTAACCATACGTTAGGTTCCTTCTTCAATGAGAATGCCATTATTTGTAATACCTCATGTTCCTACACTTCTTAACAATTACCTTAAATACCACGACATATATCGCTGATATGCCGGTATAGGTGAGATGATGAATATGATACCAACCCCTATATTTTTTTCTTAAAGATTGGTGAAATTTTGATGATATATCGACGTATGATGAATAGTGAAAATTCTCAATGTATATTTTTATGTTTATTCACCTGACATCATCGATACATGCTTTCTTTTTCCATATTTTTGTTTCGAGTTACTGCCAATTAGCATTTTTTGTGATTTTGAATCTTTGGGAAGTTCTTGAAGGCTTGCCTATGGTATGCGTTATCTTATGTCATCCTGTCTAGATCCAGCCTTGTTACTCGGGGGTTCGTACTTGCATCATCAAATTCTAACCGAAGATCCTTGTAGCCATTCAACGATGAGTATAATAAAATACCATTTGTATTTCCTTTTTTCCCTTTGCATATAACTTAATGCATTTCACGACACATATATAAGAGTAAGAAATTACATTGTTTAAAATATCCATATACATGCGAAGACCACATTGGTAGAGGTTATTTACATTGTTTTTCGCAATAGAATGTACACAATTTCACAACTTGGCCACCTTATTGGTAGTTCACTGGTCCAAGTAATTAGCTACAAATGGTTCGATTTGTTTGTTTGTATCACAGATTGTTACTTGTGAACAAAATTTCCTAGCTAAGATTTAGTAGTGTTTCATCACTAGGAGTTCTAGACTTGGTGACTTTTCCATCTATCCTTATAACAACAATTTCTTAAGCTTTCACAAGTGTGAAATTTCATGAACTCAAGTATGGCTTAAGAGTCATGGAAATACAACTCATTCACGAAATCATATGTGTTTACTATGTTTAAATTGTATAGTTTTTAGTATAATTTAATATGCGGAATTCAAGCTCAGAAAACATAGGTTACAAGACATCTTTGTTATGAAGTTAACTTGTAATCTACTTATCTCTTAGCAAAGGGCACTAAGTAGACTTTCATCCCATTTCAACATTCATGGAGTATCATATGTTATTGATAAAAACTTTCCTCGTGGGAAATCCATCTTATATTCCCTTAGCAATCCTTCGAGGTATAATCCATAGTTCATCATATGCGGTACAACTTAATCGTTGATACTTCACCTCAATACCCTTGGAGTTAATTACTTTCCTTGATTTTCATTGCAATTACCAAATCCACATTGTTGGAATATGTAATAGAGGGGTAATTGGATCTCTAGAGATGCAATTACCCCCACTTATGTTTAGTCCAACGTGGATGAATGGCGGGGTTCCGATTTGTCAGTGGGCCTATATAAGGAGCTGGCGCAATCCGTGCCCAACATTGAGGATTTATATGCAACTTTCAGCAATAAAAAATGTCCAAGAGTACGTTTGTCATTATACACCTCTCTAGGGGCTTCCATGTAATTTTTGTTTGTCCTTTTCTTTGGAGCTTACGGTTTGGAAAGGACTGCGCACCTTCTATGGTGCAGCCCATGCAATTTTGGATTTTTTGTATGTTTAAAGGGGGCAGCCTGTTATAAAAGGGGTGCCCGGGGAAGAGTAGAAGGAAGATCCGGAGAAGAAACCCATACGGGCCTTACCTCCTCTCTTTGTCCTCATCCCGATTTCTTCTCCCCTCCCTTCCTTCTTCTTCCCTCCTCCTAGCTTCTGCCTCCTCTCCTTAGCCTTACCGAAACCCTCCAGCTTTTGCCCATTCTTCTATCTTTCCCCAGCTCCCTTCCTCTTCTCTCCAGTAACCCGACAACCCTCTCGACTCTCCATATCCTCCTATCTCTCTTCTATCCCTCTCCCAATTCCGCATCTCATCTTTCTTCTTTCTCACCAACAGCTCCATTTGCCCCTCTCCATTCCCCAACTCTCCTTCCCAGCCCCATCCACTCCCTCTCTAGCAACCGCCATCCCTCTCCGTCCTTCTCCTATCTCACAATTCTTATTTTAGATATTTGGTTTAATAGTTTCAATTAGATTTATCTTTGTTTGAGTGCCCATGTAAGAGTCCGATTATGCTATCATCTTGTTATGAATCAAAGTCTAAATTAATTTTCAGCATGTTCTGAAATCATGAACCTAGAATGTTTATTTTTCACTGTTTATGTTCATTCATTTCCCCAAAGGTCACTCAAATTTGTTTTCACTCAGAGTCATTTATTTGGTGAAGGGTTGATATATTATTGATCGCAACTCATATATATGTGTTTGTGTTGCTAGTTTGCCTCCATGAATACTAGCAATTGTTCCCAGCACTAGTCTGATTATTTACTTGTTTGACCAATATCAACACAACAACAGATTAATATATTTGTGCATCTAGTTGGTTAGCAGGACCCGTCATAGTTTTATGCATGTATGTTAGTCAATTATTTAAGGAGTTGTCAGATTGCATCAAAGTGGTATCACAACCAAATCGATTCGTAAATAGAAAAAAATCTCATTTCCTTTTGCACTTGCATTCCATCCAACATTTTTTTTATTTTTGTGTGGCTTGTATTTTTAATTTCTGCAAGTGTAGGGCTCTGCCTACCTTTTTGTTTTCTGCCAGTTGTCAGGCATTGCTTACCTTTTTATTTTCTGTACTTTGTATGGATCTGCTGACTGCCTTTTATTTTCATGCTTGTTGTTCAGCTCTGCCAACCATCTTTATTGTCCTACTTATTGTATATGGCTTTGTTGACTATTTTGTTTATCTTTATTTGCAAGTACACGCTTTGATTTCTTTTATTTCATAGTTTTATGTTAAAAAAATCATTGTGCATTGTTATTTCATTTTACATATGAGCTGTGAATTGAAAAAAAATCATCATGCATCTTTCTTTCTTTCTTTTTTATTGTTTTACATATTAGTTTTTCCTTGCAAAAAAAGTTCAGTCGTGCATTTTCTGTCCTCACATCTTTGTACCATTGGGAACTGATCATTAATGGCTCGTCAACCTAGCTCTCATTCTGTAACACATCTAGAAGCCATGATAACTAGCCTTGGTAGTGAGATCCATTCGTACTAGAACCCGATTAGGAAATATAGAGAGAAGAGTGGCTAAGGATACCCAACAGTTGGAAGTCATGATACCAAACAAGATAGAGAGGCAATATAAACATGATTACAACTTAAGTGTTTCTAAGAAATCATCGAAAACTAGATATCCTAGTTCCCATGATCGTCACTGTCGCCTACAAGATCACATGGTAGCTGATCCTAGATCAGGGAGTTGCACACAATCCCTAAATTGGGAATCACCGCACACCTCAGGTGGTAAAAATGAAATACATCGAGATGCCCACAAGCGACGCTAAGAGACCAAGAAAAAGAGAACACATTCCTCAGAGTCGACAACAAAATCCATTACATGACTCCAAATGGGATCGCAATATTTGGATTAACGTGGGTAATTTGAAGGACAACATGACCCTGACCTCTTCTTAGACTGGATGGATCAATTAGACCATTTCTTTGTTCAGAAGGATTTGTCGAGTGAGCATAGAGTCCACATTGCCCCCCCCCCCCCCCTAAAGTTAAAAGGATATGCATTGAATTGGTGGAAGCAGCTTCAGGAGGAGCGCCACCATCATGGTAAGGAATGCGTTCGTTCTTGGACCAAAATGCAACTGAAGCATCAAGAAAAATTCCTACTGGAGGAATACCATCACAACCTCCCCAACTGACTTCAAAATATTTGCCAAGAGATGCAAACCATCAATGCGTACATCGAAGAGTTCTAAGTTTTGGTAACCAGAAATAATCTGAAGGAAGATGACTCCCAACTTGTCGCTCAATACACACGGATTGCAAACTGATGTCCAAACTGGACTATACATATGTGACTTCCATACGAAGGACATGACCTGTGATAGAGTTGTATGGGTTGGGGCCAAGTTACCTAAAAAATCCAGCCAACTCATAACAACCGTAGTCACTTCTGATGTCCCCACCACCATACCGAACAGCTCCATTGGACTAACTAAGATTGGCTCACAGTCCACTGTCAAATCAGTTGCCTTTGAATCTCGCACCACTCTTCGATATATAACCGCCCACTTCCAATCCTCTTATAATGGATATGGAATCCTAGACATTTGAGCCATCGTGAGACTAGAATCTTGCTGCAGATGCCTACCCAAGAGTCCCAATCTCGCATAACAAGCACGCACTTAGTGTACGATGAGTCGAGTGATGAGACCACCCCCAATGGTGATGTTGGACCAGAAATGATAGATGCCAATGAAGTTTGTGAGAGTAACAATGTCAACAATGATGCTAACAGACCTTTTCTCTTGAGTAAACACAATGACTTTGATGGAAAATATAGTGCGGCAACAGAGGTTGTGCAACAATTCATGATAGCACTCAAAATTGAGAGTGGAAAGGCTTGGATACACAAGAGCATCTTTTGTATCCCATGTACCCTCAGTGATCGTTGTTGCGGTGCGTTAAAAAATCATTAGCAGAAAATATCATTTTCCTAAAAAAAGTCTATTCAGTGAACTAAGTAACATAAAGTCCATTCATTAAATTTTTACAAGGCGTTTATCATTCAGCGTCCATTCATTAATATAACTATGCTACAAACAGTTCTTTATTGAAATAATATGAGATACATTTTTTTAAATAAACAGCTGCTCTAATTACATTTAAATACGCAGATGCAGTAGTTTCAACTAAATAAACGACTTTTATCTAAATAAGTGATAGTGCAAAGAGAATATTATAAACCTATTATAAACATCAGACAATGACTTGTTTCAATTCGATTTCACATAAATATCCACCGATAACTTCAATTCATTCACTTTAATATAGCAGCGTATCTTTTCTTTCAATTTAAAACGAGGCATTTAACAAAAACACATGCGTATGTCCTTAAAAAAATTGTAACAATACTTTTCATGGATTTCAACATGCGTTGTTTATAGGGATCAATGAGGCTGCCCCTGCCCCTGCCTCATTTTCAGCATTTTTTTGTTTTTCAAAAATATCATCATGTATAGTTATCTACATGAGTTCAATGGGGGCTTCCCTTGGGGGGAGCTAACTTGGCTCCCCCCACTTCACCCGATTTTTTTTATTTTTTTTGAAAATTTCTTTCGTGGAATTTCATTACCATATTCCTATATTATGTCATTAAAGTTTCATGCGATACAGATACTTCGACGGCCTTCATCCAACAATCATTTTCTAATGATAACAGAATTGCTAAAAACGATCCTGTTTGGATGGAGGCCGTATGAGGCTCTGTTTTGCACGAAATTTTAATGAGATAATACAGGGATATATTGATGAAAATCTACGGAAGAAATTTTCAAAAAAAAAATAAAAAATCGGGCGAAAATGGGCGGGGGGAGTCAAGTTAGCTCCCCCCATGGGGGCAACCCCCATTTTATCCTATCTATATATCCCTCCTATATGTCATTTGAATTTCGTTAGAAACAGAAACTCTTATGCCCTTCATCTAGAACAAGTCGCAACAATGCTTAGACCGTTAAAATTACCTGTTCTAGGTGGAGGGCATAGGAGTCTTTGTTTCTGACGAAATTCGAATGACATATTGGAGGGATATATAGATAAATATATATGGTTATATTTTTCAAAAAAATAAATAATTATGGAAAATAGGGACATGGCAGACCAAATTTTTCCTTGTTTATAACATTATGGCAATGTTATCATATATATACTATATACTAAAGCTGGGTTCTTCCAACTTTAGCCCTTACATTGACAGGTGGATAGGCTCTAATATGGGAACGTGGCATGCCCTTTCTTGCCCCTTTTCTGAGCTCTCTCTCTCCTTCTCACACTCTCCCCCCTCTCTACCACGATCTCCCCTTCCCTCCCCCTTTTCTCTCTGTGTGCATATTCTCTCTCCCTCTTTCATATCCTCTCTCTCTCTTCATAAAATAGGTCGTTACACCCCTCTCCTTCCGTTACTCTCTCTGCAAAATTGCAAATAAGGTCTTCTCTCTCCTCTCACCATTCATGACATATAGGAGGAATATTATTATTATAAAAATAATAAACTTAGCCATGGATGGTCCCAAGCTGGTTAAATGAGGAGGGTTGCGTTAGATAGCCAGCAACCAACGTAAGACAGTCGGAGACAACTTCCTAAATATTTTTTAAAATATACTATTTAGGAGGTTGTCCCATGAAAGTCGTATCTTTTCAACATGGATTTAAGCAAACATACATATTTCGTTGGGGCGTTCGCTACTTGCGACGCGCTGCATCGCCCGAATGCAATGAAAAATTGGCAAGGGCCGCTGCATCGCAGCCTGGATGTAGTTCAAAATTTGCAAGGGTTCTCGCATGAGGAATGCATGCGGGTAATTAAGCTAGTTCCGCTGCATCACCGCCCGGATGCAATCTATAATTTGCAAGGGTTCTCAAATAATGGACGCATGCGAGTAAAGAAGCTACTAGTCCAAAAGAGATTGCAACGGAAGTTGCGGATTGGTAGTTGTAATATTGGTACTTTAACTGGAAATTTGATGGAGATAGTGGATACAATGGAAAGAAGGAAGATCCATATACTATGTCTTCAAGAGACTAAATGGGTTGGAGAGAAAGCAAGGGAGATCGAGAAGACATGTTTTAACTTTGAGATTCAGGTAAAGACAAGGGTAGAAACGGTGTTGGAGTGGTTGTTCATAAGGATTTGAAGGATTGTGTGGTTAAGGTGCAAAGATTTGGGGATCGGATTATTTTGCTAAAATTGGCGCTTGAAGAAGAATTTCTGAATATCATCTCAATTTATGTACCACAAATTGGTTTAGATGAAAGGACTAAACAAGCTTTTTGGGAGGATCTGGATAATATTTTACAAGGAATCCCACAAAGAGAGATGATTTGCATAGGATGAGATCTTAATGAACATGTGAGAAAGGATGCTTTAGGGTATGCTAGTGTTCATAGAGGACATGCTTTTGGGGATAGAAATGAAGAGGGAAAATTCATTCTGTATTTTGTAACGGAATATGATCTTTTTATAGCAAATGGTCTCTTCAAGAAGAGGGAGGAGCATTTAGTTACTTATAAGAGTGGGCCAACTAGAACACAAATAGATTACTTTGTGTTGAGGAGAAGAGATCGGTTGTGTTGTAAAGACTGCAAAGTAATCCCAAGAGAGAGTTTGACAACCCAACATCGTTTGTTAGTCTTGGATTTGCAAATAAAAGGGTTGGTCAAGAAAAAGGAGGGTTCCTAAGATCACTAGAACTAGATGGTGGAATCTTCCACTGAAGCAGTCGAGCTTTAGGGAGAAGGTTTTAGAAGACTTATCTTGGGATTATAGCGGAAGTGCAGACGAGATGTGGGAGACATCGTCATCTTGTATCCGAAAGGTAGCCAAAGCGATGCTAGGCGAGTCAAAGGGAGGAGCTCCAGGTCAAAAGGAGGCTTGGTGGTGGAGTGAAGGGGTGTAAGAGAAGATAAAACTTAGAAGAGCATGCTTTAAAGCTATATCTAAGGATAAAACAGAGGAAATTGTTACAAACTACAAAATAATGAAGGAAGCAAAGAAGGCTGTAAGCGAAGCTAAGTCAAAAGCTTATGGAGTTTTGTATAAAAATCTCGACTTTAAGGAGGGTCAGAAGGATATATTCAGGTTGGTCAAAGGAAGAGAAAGAAAGACCAAAGACCTTTCTCAAGTGAGATGCATTAAGGACGAGGAAGGTCAGTGCTCCTTTTGGTGTTGACCCTCCTTACGTTTTTAAAGAAACTAAGAAAAAGATAGGTTTGCATGATGGAAAGATGTGCATCTTGTTGAATGTGGTTCTCATAGATGTCATAGCATCTTCCGAAGGCTATCAATATATAGGTTGGGGGAGATTTAGATGGGTTCCCTTCCACATATTTTCAAGGGTTTCAATCAAGCTTGCACTTGATCAGACCTCGCTACATTACTTGATGCCTTAATGCACTTAAACTTCATAAATGATGTATATATTTGTAATTTAACATGTATATTATATTATTCTATATTACCAATACATATTATAAAATATAAAATATATAACACATACTTTTGAATAAGCATATAAGTATTTGCTAATTATTAAAAAAAGTTTTAGTAGTATAGATAAATGCATGCATAAGTCATACATATTTCTTTATAATGAATTAGCCATTGTATATTATAATGATTATATCACTCCATAAATTGTATAATTGTATGTATTATAATATTTACATGTTTTACATGTTCATTTTTACTTACTACATTTTATAATTGTTGAAATAAATAATACCGAAGCGGTATCGATAATCAACTCAAGAACATAAAAATATAAAGTGGAACATTCTGGATTTTACAAGCAACCCTACTCCATACAGAGTGGGATGAAGCTATGGGAGAAGGTCTTTGAGGGCTGGATAATCTATTATATTTTTCTCAAAATATAGTTGCCCTAGTCAGGTCCCAAATGCACCTTTTTTTTCTTTATGCTGTCGTGCAAGGTCTCGTAGGGCCAAAGTAATTTTTATAATATAAGAGAAGCTTGAGGTTTGGAGACATGCATTAGAGACTAAGGATTCCGTATAAGTAGGGCTAATACTTAATATATGAAATATACATTTGATGGAAGAAGTGGTGATGAAATCTAGGTGAAGATTGGTGATGTAACATTAAGAAGAAAGATTCTTTTAGATAGTTGGGATCTATTTTCGAACGTGATGGGGTTGTTACTCGTAGAATAAATGCAGATTGACTAAAGTGCAGAGGAACCTATGTTCTATGTGATAAGAAAATTTCTCTGAAAATTAAATGAAAGTTTTCAAAGCAGCTGTGAAACCTGCTATGATCCATTGATCTGAATGCTGGCTTATGAACCATAGGCATGCACATAGAATGACAGTACCAGAAATGAAAATGCTAAGGTGGATGTGTGCTCATACATATCAAGATCAGATTCGGAATGATGTGATCATAAGGAAAGTTGTAGCTCCGATAAAGGATAAGATGAGAGAAACTGCTTAAGATGATTTGGCCATTTGCAAAGGATGTTGGCTGATGCACCAATTAGAAAATACGAGTTTTAGGATGTTGAGTCCGCTAATAGAGGGTGAGGAATGCCCAATAAGTGTTGGAATGAGACTCTATCCAAAGGGATCTTAGTTTTTTGGATCTAAGCCCGAGAATGACCTAAGATAGATCTGAATGGAGGCAAAGAATCCATATAGCCCACTGTACTTAGTGTGGGAAAAGGCTTTGTTGTTGTATAAGAGAAGTGGTATCCATCCCCCTTCCCTTCTCCTTCATTTGACCAGGGTTCCAGTAGGAGGAAAGAATCCATCTGTTTCACTCTGGAGCACCACCGCGGCCATGGTTTCTTGGAGAAGGGGTGTTGTTGCACGGAGTTGGAGACAAGGCACTAAATATCAGTTTCGATCACCATTTCGGTGACTGAACGAAACGGAATTTCAGTCGAATTTTGATCGAATTTCGATTGAAATTTCGGTCATTTCGGTTATTTTTTGTAATGGGCCCCCCATATTTCGATCATTTCGATCGAATTTCGATTTCGATAGGATATCGATATTCGACAGAAATTCGACCAAATTTCGTTGAAATTTGAGGCCATGGTTGAAGAGGGGTCGTATCGATGAATGAGTGTCATTTGCCACTCTGATTGGAGGAGGGTCTGGAGAGGGCGACGCCTGTAGGTTGCTAGAGAGGGCGTTGCCCAGAGGAAGGTCTGGAGGGGTTCTCGGACTTCTCCTTTTTTTCTAAAATAGTGGCGGTAAGAGGATCCGATCGTTGTTGCCCTATCCCTATATGGAGATAGTGACGGTGATCGGAGATGAGTTGCACACGAGGGCCGTTCTGGCTAGGGAGGAAGGCTCGTTTGAGGAAATCTGGTCATCCATGTACGCCTGGGGGAATGCATATAGAGAAAAACCTCGTTGGGGCTAGGACCTGGAGATCTTCTACGTTGGGATTGAGGGGATCTTGTGCATTGGTGGGGGCCGAGTTCTGATAGGGGAACCATTGCTCCATGATTTTAGAAGACATAAAATAATATCGTGGTAATCGAAACAACCATAATTCAAACAAATTATAATTAAAATTTTAAGGAACAAACCCTAGAATTGATTGCTCTGATATCGTGTTGAAATAAATAATGCAGAAGCGGAATCGACTATTAAGTCAGGAATGAAAAGATATAAAGTGGAACGTTCCTGATTTTACGTGGAACCCTACTCCAAAAGAGCGGGATAAAATCACGGGAGACGGCTTCTGAGGGCTTACATTTTTTTCAAGATTAACCATTTTATATGAAATAAGAAGCATACCGAACTTGTTTTTTTTTAAATTAATTGTTGTATCATTTTATTTGGATGGTCTCAAAGCGCCTTAGCAAGTCTCGATTCCAAAATCTTGGTGCTTTTATGTGGACTCTCCTTTTCAAATTTTAAAGGATAAAAATAATATCTTTCTAAGTAATGGATCGCATGGTAATACTGGATGGTAAAAATGAAACAAATCAAACCAAAGTAATCTTTTAGTCATGGATTCTTCGCCTCTAAAAAGACGAAATATTTTTAAGATTTCTATCCCATTCTTTCCCTAGATATGCAATATTACAGTGCATGTAGACTGGAAATGACTAAAATGAACGAACCCACAATTTGGAATAGGATACATGCATTTTAGCCGGTGCTCTATGTGTAGAATGGTGAACAATGGGAAAGAAAAATATAATATATCTTCACATGATCTAGGATTCCCACATTCTGAATCGATTTTATGATGCAGGAATTTATGTGGTTGTTCAGATCAAGCCATGGTTTGTGATATCGTGATATATCGATGATACATCGCCAATATATCGTATCAACAAGATGGAGGTACCCGTATCAATATGTATATTCTTTTATAGGATATCGATCGATATTTCATGAGATATCAACGATATATCGGCATATCTTGCCATATTGCTCAAAATTGATCGGTTTCAGTACAAGCTTTCTCAGGTATCAACTAATATCGTTAATAATTTGCCGCTATCTATGTATATTATGACATTACACATGTGATCTTGATTTCACTATTTATTTAGCTACTGCCATCGGGACCTCGTTTGATGGATATGGTGCGACTGGGAGGGGGGTGTACGAGTGTTCTTCAACTTGGGGGGCTTCACACACCTTTTGGTAATGAATGTGAAACAACTCTAAAGATGATCAAGTTAGAATCATATATCCGAATATACTCCAATTGATATTGTTGGGAGAAAAGAGCGAATTGTTTATTCTAGAGGACCCTAGGATCTCTTATATAGAGAAGGCCTATGGTTAAATTACATAAGATGGATAAAGAAACTAAACATAACAGAAAAAGTACATCGAGTCTAGAAATATCTCTATGCTCCTCCTCAAAATGGAGCATAGATGTCAATCATGCTCAGCTTGGAAGAACACTTCTGGAATGGTCCTATGAACAATGGCTTCGTAAAGATGTCTGCAGTATGCTCTCCTGAATTGACATGGGAAGTAGAAACCAACCCCTTTTGAATCATATCTCTAGTATAGGGGCAATATACCCCACTATGCTTTGTTCTTTCATGAAATGCATAATTATTAGCAATGAATAACGCTGCTTGATTATCACATTGTAATTGCATGGGTAGAGGTAAATCTATATGCAAATCTTCTAGCACAGCTCGAACCCACATCATCTCTGTACTTGCTTGTGCCATGTCCATGTACTCAGATTTAGCCACCACTGTTTGTTTCTTGCTTTTCTAAGAAACCAAAGAACTACCAACAAACACTGTAAAACCTGAAGTAGACTTCTAATCCTTAGGGCATCCTGAATAATCCGCATCAGCACATGCATATACAGAGATATTTGTTTCTTTCCTGAAAAGTAATCCTGCGCCTGGAGACGGCTTTAGATATCTCAGTATCATGTATATGGCATTCATATGTACTTGTCTGGGCTGTTCCATGAATTGAATCACCCGACTCACTGCAAAAGCTATGTTAGGTCTAAGATAGTAATATAGAGAAGCTCACCATTTCTCTATATCTTCTCTTGTCAACCTCATCTGTATCATTTTCATATAACCTCATTCTAAGATCCATGGGAGTAGTCGAGGGTTGACAGCCGATCATGCCCGTCTCAACAAGCATGTCTGTAATGTACTTCCTTTGGGTCATCACAAGACCCTGCACATTCCCAGCAAATTCCATCCCCAGAAAATATCGCACGGTAACAAACTAGTGGTCTAGAAATGCTTTTGCCATTTTAATCCCTTGCATATCGTCTCATATAACAAATATATCATCAACATTCACCATGATAGCAACAATACCTCTAGGAGTCTTCTGAACAAACAAAGAGTGATCTGCATTTCATCTTTTGAACCCTTGCTTCTGAATTAGATCAGAAAGCTTCTGAAACCACGCCCGCGGGCTTCGTTTAAGACCATAAGGCATTCTTAAAATCAAGCTGAAATAAGGGCCAATCATGTACCACGACAACTGAAAGAAGGACACATAGAGTGGAATGACTTGCAACTGGAGAGAATGTGTCCATATAATCCATGCCATATATTTAAGTGAACCCACGTGCCACTAGCCTTGCTTTGTAACGATCAAGGTTGCCATCTGCATGATATTTGACAGTAAATACCCATTTACAACTGACAACAGACACTCCTGGGGGTGCAGAAACCAAGCTCCAACTACCACGCCACCGCAGAGCAATCATTTCCTCCACCATGGCTAAATGCGAACAATTCTCCTTTAAAGCGTCCTGATAATTCCGTGTTATTTCCACGATAGATAAGGTCACAAGAACCTCTGAAAATCACCAGTGACAGTGAGGCGATGTAGTGAAACTTGTGAAGCAAGCGGATATGATGCACCATTACACTTCGGCTTTCGTAAGGTAATAGGTACATCGAAATCATCAACAACAGTACTCGTCAGTATGCTAGTCTCCTGCAAAGACCCCTGCACTTGTACGGTTTCAGTCCCATCGTTAGTAATATTTCCTGGACAAACCTAAGGTGTGGTGGATGATTGACGAGCATGGCCTTAAATTTCGCCGAAATTCGGCCGAATTTCGGTCGAATTTAGGTTTCGGTAGGTGACCGAAATTCGGCCGAAATGGCTATATTGGTCGAGATTTGGGGGTGTCTAGTTCAAAAAACCACCGAAATGACCGAAATTTCGGTCGAATTTCGACCGAAATTCGGCCGAAATTTTGTTTCGGTCCCTCACCGAAACGAAATCGAAATCCGACTTTTAAGGCCTTGTTGACGAGTTCCATGAGCAAGGACATAACGACGGGTATAAAATCTCGGTAAAGGTGGCATGGGTGGTTATGGTTGTGGAGGTGGTGGTGGTGCTACAACAAGAGCTGGGATGGGAACAGACGGACGCAGGGGAGGAGGTGGCACATAAATCGCATCATCAGTAGTGGAGGAAGTCAATCGGTCACCTGTTGGGGAGAAATACATCGCAGACTCAAAGACGGTGACATCAACACTTACATAATATTTCCTGTTCAAAGGATCATAGCATCGGTAACGCTTCTGAGTGCGAGAGTACCCCACAAATACACACTTGACAGCCCTAGGTGAGAGCTTGTCAAGTCCTAGAGAGAGCTGATGAACGAAAGCAACACAACCAAAGACATGAGGCGTGAAGGAGAATAATTTCTTGTTAGGAAAGACAACTGAAAGAGGAACTTTCTCACCTAATACAGAGGATGGCATACAACTCACCGGATAACATGCCATAAGGATAGCATCCCCCAAAAAGGAATGGAAGCATAACCTTGGATAAGAAGAGTCCGAGTGATATCAAGAAGATGACGATGCTTTCGTTCTGTAATGCCATTTTATTGAAACGTGTAAACACATGTAGTTTGATGGATTATGCCGCAAGACAAGAAGAAGTGTAAAGAAGTATGAAATTCCAAGGCATTATCTGTACGCACAATTTTCACAGTAGATGAAAAAATATTCTACACTTCATTTATAAGATTTTTGATCACATCCCCTGCTTCAGGTTTATTCTTCAACAAAAACACACATGACAAGAGAGAAAAATCATCAACCACAACTAGGTAAAACGTGTTCCTGATGATCAGGGACACGGCTCGGACCCCAAATGTCAACATGAAATAATTCAAAAGGAGAGCTACTGATCCGAGACTGCTAACGAGGGAAAGTAGATCCGTGATGCTTTCCCAACTTACACGCTTCACACTAAAACGAAGAACTCGGTGAAATCTGAGGCAAGAGATGACACATCTTCTGAAGAGGGAAGTGTCCAAAGCATAGATGCCAAGTAAATGGAGAGAGGAGTCCATTGGACTGAGACGAGACACCAGCATAGGGGGTTCGGACCAAACGATAGAGGCCATCCTGCTCCCAAGGCCCTAAATGTCGGTTTCGGTCACCATTTCGGTATCGACCAAAATAGAATTTCGGTGTAATTTCGATTGAAATTTCGATCATTTCGGTCATTTTTTGTACTAGGACCCCCATATTTTGGTCATTTCGGTCATTTCGATCGAATTTTGATTTCGACTGGATATCGATATTCGATAGGAATTTGATCGAATTTCGTTGAAATTTGAGGCCATGTTGCTCACGGCCACAACCAATCACCTGCCCATAAGAATGTCCTGAAAAACAAGAGATGATGGGTCAAAAATAGCGTGAAAGTGCAAATCCTTCATAATCTGACTTATAGATAGTAACAAGGTTCAGGAAAGCGGTATGCGTATGCATTCGGACATGTTACTGAATAGCGATTAAGCGGTATGCGGGGGCCTATGCGGGGTATATGCGGTTCTAAGCGGTTTTCTATTTTTTATTTAAAAATAAATACATATCTACAAAAGTGACTACAACTAAACTGAATTTATGAATAAATGTGGTCCAACAGAAGATCTAAGAAAAATGATTTTCATGTAAAGCTCAAAATAGTACAACTAAATATCAAAATCATCAAAGATAGTATTACATAATCTAATTTAATATATAGAATCAAAATAATACAAGATCTGGATCTTAGATCCGGATTTGATGACCCAACTGGTCCTTTAACGGGCGCATGGAGCGCATATGCGCCCGCACAGCCTGCATATGCGGGCCATATATGTGCAAAGGGCTTATAAAGTGGGGCTTCAGGTAATGGGTGCGTTGAGGAGGCCGCTTAGGCATATGTGGCCGCATATGCGGCCGCTCGGACCGCTTTCATGAACAGAGGATAATAAATTCATAGAAAAATCTGAAGCTTGCAAGATGTTCTGTAGATGCATAGTGGGTGTCGGACTGATCACCCCATGTCTAGTGATGGGTGAATGGGTCCCATATGCTATCACGGTAGATTGCCCCAATGGAACCTCCCTGTAGGATGTAAGTTTATCTTTGTCTTGACAAAGATGATGTGTTGCGTCGGATTCCATAATCCATTCGGCAGAGGTTGAAGCAACTATGTCCGAGTGGCCTCTTGGAGATTCAGTAGAGGCATGAGGCATGATATCTCGCAGCCTTGCAACAAGTTCCTCAAACCTCTGGTATGAAGTAGATGTCTGTGGAGATGCAACATGGTCGGCTTCACGCGTCGATGTCGGAAAACCATGCTTAGAATAGCATGTCCCCTCATATGACTAGGGCGATGACATGTGCAGGGCTGACGGATGCGACCACCTTGACCACGAGGTTTACGACCACGGAATGAAGAAGAAGCTCTTCTGCCTCTGGAAGCTGCCATCGTCGAAGGAGGTTGAGTAGTAGCAGTAGACGGGACTGAAATTCTGCTGAGTCTACGCTAAACTTCCTTCATCAGAGGAATAGTCGGATCTGTAAGGATCTGCGAGCGAGCATCATCATATTCCGGGTCAAGTGCCGCTAGTTAGACCCCACCATGGTAGCATTCCGAAACGTCTTCTGCTGCTCGAGAGTTGCCGTAAGGGGAATGATACTATAGAGCTTCTCAAACATTCCCTGCAAGGACGTGTGTAACGAATGCATAGGCCGACGACTCTGCTTAACCGTAAATATGTCATGCTGCAGTTGAAGGATCTTGGTCTCGTTGCGCATCTGCGAGTATGTCACTGCAAGAATGTCCCACATCGCCTTAGCAATGGGCTGATGGAGTACATCATTTGCAATCTCCATTATCAGTGTGCCTGAAAGCAAGACTTTGACATACGAATCATCTGCTTCCCATGAGGCATAAACCCTAATTTTCTCTGCCGGCTCATCTTCGGTAAGAATGTGCTTCTTACCATTTGGCTTCATGGGACTCGTGAACTGCATAGCCCAGAGCTCGTAGTTCGTCTCATCTATCTTGACAATGGGCGCTGGACCTTTGATATCGCTTATAGAGGGCATGTCGACCTTGTTTTCTGACACTGTTGTCGGAGACGTAGAACTAGGGTTTGCAGACCAAGGAACAAATGTCTACATAACCATCCGAGGATTTGAGTGCATATGTAGACTTATGCACTTAAACCCATAGGTGAGGAGAGGTGAGATGAGAGGGAGAGGGTGCCGGCAACGGGGGGGGGGGGGGGGGGGGTAGTGGCGTCGACGAGAGAGAGAGAGAGAGGGGGGTGTGGGGAGGTGATGGAGCGGCATCGGTGTGAGAGGAGGGTGGAGGCGGAGAGAGGGGGCGGGACCGGCGGCGGAGAGGAGAGAAGGTGGGGGGCAGCAGCTAAGGTTTATGCTGCTAGGGTTTAGGGTGGTGGCTCTGATACTATGTTAGGAGAAAAGAGTGACTTGTTTGTTCCAGAGGACCCTAGGCTCTCTTATATAGAGAAGGCCTATGAGTAAATTGCATAAGATGGATAAAGGAAACTAAACATTACAGAAAAAGTATATAGATTCTAGAAATATCTCTACAGATATTAGTAACTATTACTAATATAATGATTCAGAAACATAACTCATGACATACTTCAATCGGTATTGATTTTCTTTAGTCCAGTTAGAAAAGTTGTCTTTACAAATCGATTTTTTTTCATCTTCTTTCATTCAAAATATTATTATTATGTTATGTTCTTAAAAAATAATATGTTATTATGCTTGTTTGGTTGTTTCATTTCTGATATACATGTCCTTTTTGCATAATATGTGATGTAATATAAACATAATATGTTAAATACATGTCATTTATGTCTATGAATTTCCTCATTTCCTTTCTAATATCTCCTGATAGTCAGCGGTCAACTGTCAGCATTGACAACCGATGATATGTGCTATATAATGTGCGCCGGTGGGCTAAATACACCTTATTCTTGCATATATGCATGCATTTGTATGTTATTTATTGTTTCAAGAACTATGATGATCTTAATTTGTGAAAAATCGATTTTTGCGCCATTTCGAGGTAGAATATCGTCAATATATCCCTTTTCGGGCTCTGACTGATTCAATATCGATGTTTCAAACCTTGGATCAAGCTATTGAAATTGGCCAATGTAGGAACGATTGGCCGAGGGAAGGCACAATTAGGGAGATGCACGATTAATTGGATATATCATAGGAATTAGCAAAATGGATAAGCGAAACTAAATTAATTGGATATCTGTTTCTTGGGGGGCATTTGATTCAGTAGTAGACCCCACTTTTGTGCGGAAATTTTTGGACCTGTTTTGGTATTAATTACATCAGAAATTAAGCCCTTTCTCACTGTAATTGGATTTGAATACACGATTTTTGTACTTTCAAACAGATCTAATTTATGTTATGCCCGGAATTAGTTCCATTTCCATGGTTAATTCTCACTCAAAAACCATTTTGAAGGCTTCATAAAACACATTTTGAAGTTTCGTTAACCATCACGTAGCATGCAGGATTTCAGCCCTGACCATGCTTCACTTCTATATTTACAGGAAGTTGACAACTGTGAACGCCAGATTAACAAGAGGGTCAGGCAGATAACTTACACTGTTGAGAATGTCAGGTTGGGTTATGATTTATCCAATTGCAGAGCTTTCTTTTATGGGATGTTATTAATTCAATTTCTTGGTTGGTAATGGATATATAGTAGTCAGTGGCAATCGATGCAGGATGGATAGCTGAATGCATAAGTTGTCGTTTTGTGTTTCACATATTTTTCCTCTTGATCTTGCAACTAGAGATATGGTGCCTTAGCTCTATTATTAGAGCAGTAAAGCATTAGAGATCAAAAAACACAATCCATTACTATATATTAAGCAGGGGGGTCTTGGCCCCCTACCTATTAATTTTTGGTCTCTACATTCCAGTTTTGCCCTCTTGTGATCTTTTGACAGCATATTCCAACTTTGCCCTGAATGATTTCATCAATGCCTTCTACGTCCATACTCATCCAAAAACTTGGGTTGTTGCCCCACCACCTCCTCCTTTATTGTCGGTTCACTTACCCCTTCGTCTCCTCTCTGATGCGCCCCACACTTCACAACGGTGACACCCGTACTACTTCCTGTGGTCTCCCGTTGTCGCCCTTGACTACAGCCCAGCCTCCCTCTTAGTCGAATGTAGAACCCTCTCCAGGAATAAGCCCTAGGATGAAAGACGACGTGAAGCAGATGCATCGCATGCCGCAAACGGCGACAAAGAAGCATCGCATGCCGCAAACGACGACAAAGAATGGATGGATGGCGAACTCCAATCAACTGTAGAGCCAAGACTCGAGATAGCAAATGGAGAGGCAACCGCCTCAGTTGGTGGTTGGCTGGTGGATTTTGGCGAGATGATGGCCGCTAAGGGTGGTAATCGTATAGGAGGCTCGGGCCCTCTAACTGGAGCTCAGGAGGAAGTTCTGTATCTTATAAGCGCCCGATCAAGGTCTTGCAACAACAGGTAGTAACATGAAGAGCGACGGAGATTGGGTGCATTCCCGCTGAAGTGGAATGAGGTGCTCGTGCTTCTAAAGTGAGGAGTATATGAATGCGTGCTGCCATTTTTTGGGCTCAACTTTCGGCTATCTTGAGATGGACCTAAAATTCATAAAATCAACATAAAAACTAAAAAAAGTGTAAGACTATTGCTAGATTAGAAGACACATGGATATATAATAATAAACGTGTTTATAGATTGTGATAAGACTTAGTTGGTATAACTTATATGTTTATGTATCTCTCTCTATACACGCACACATGCACACGCTTAGTTTGTATCCACGTTATAGTTCGAGAACAATGCATTGATACTGTGAGTGATCATAGTTATGGCAGCTAAGAGGTTGGAAAAAGAGTTGCCAAGTCTCTTTCGCAACTTCCAAGGTACATAATGACATGAAACAAATAAAAAATGAAATTGCATGATTATCGGTTCTATCAATTATAAAGATATTTAATTGGTTCTGCTTTGAGCTAAGTTGCAAAAACATCATCCAATCACGGTGAAAATACTTCATTCTAGATCAAAAGATGGAAATATTGGTATAATCCAATACATGTATTATTTTACAATCATACGTATATATCTGTATCTTAAAAAAGCAAAGAAAATAATATCAAAATCTGTATTTGCAAATGACAAAAATGAAAATGTATATCTTTTGTGTGGTAACCATATAAACTAAAAAGTGAAATTAAATTTGCATATCTATCCATACAAAAAATTCATATCAATATTTTGCTTGGAGATAAACTCACGTCTATATTGTAATCTTGATATGTATCCATGTTTATGCTTGCAAGAAATATGTACAATCATGTTTGTGTATATATATATATATCCTCAAATAAAAATGTAAATGGTTACATTAAAGATGAAAATCAATATCAATATTCGTAACCACCAGAAGCAGAACCTCGTATTTCTTCCAGAGAATCTCCTAATTGTTGCAGAACAACAAGAAATAGATTCTTTAACCAAAAAGAATTCAGTTCAGATGTAGGAAACCTATCCAGAAGTTTGAGCAACTCAATCATGTATGATTCCATTGGGATAATCTCAGATCCCTTGGCAATCAATCAGAGTATAGAGAATCAGACGTCTAAACGGGTCAAACTGCTAAGACAGAGGCTTGACAGAGCCCTTTAAAGCCTCAAACTAAGTATCAAATGAGAAGATAGACGTCGGGGATCCACTCCTAGAAAAAGAGAAAGGCAGCGTCACTATCCTCGGTCTATATATGGGATTGAACGTGGAGGGAAAAGTGACCTTCTCGCCCCCGTACCGTAAGTGGAGGACTCGAAGATAAACCCACGTCTATATTGTAATCTTGATATGTAACCATGTTTATGCTTGCAAGAAATATGTACTATCATGTGTGTATCTATATCCTCAAATAAAAATGTAAATGGTTACATTAAAGATGAAAATCAATATCATTATTCGTAGTCATGTTAAAAAAAAGGAGACGGACACCTTTATTCTTTATGAAAAAATAACGTATTAATATTCCACTTTTAAAGTGGATAGAATGTGAGAGAGATACACACATATCTATATACGATTGCATCCCTATTCAATGTATGAAGAAATTCGAATGGCATATAGGAGGGATATAGGGATGAATATACATGACGATATTTTTCAAAAAAAATAAAAAAATTGCCCAAAAATGGGGTGGGGTAGCTCCATCAACCCCATATATATATCAGTGAACTCTCTATTAGCTAAAGATCACATATTTGCATTTTAGTTGAAGATGTTAACAATAGCTAACGAATGTGCAAATATATCCATATTCGACTTTTCCATAATAAATCCATACTAATTTTAAAATATAGACATATATATCTCTTTCCGTGAGAAAATTAATAAACTATATTTGTATTTACATCATAAGACTAAGTAAAACGATGTCCATATATATATATATAAATATATATGTTGATTTTCAAAGTAAAAAAAGAAAATATATATGTACCCATGTCTAAAAAATGAAAAAAAAATCCGAATACATAAAGAAATAATCATATATGTATCTAGAAAATAAAATAAAACACATATCTTTAGCCATATTTGCCATATGTGACCAAATCCACAAAAAAGATATAAACAGTATTCATATACGAATCCAGAAAAAATTGAAAATGCATATCCTTATCCATATTCTTAACGCAAAAAAGGGAAGAAAATGAATTCTGATCTTATCCATCAATTTTCATGAAGGTGGATACAATAGAAGAAAAATTAAAATATATATGTATTTGATTGCATTTTAATAAACATAGTTCAAACTTAAAATTTATTCACTTACTCACCTGCATATTTGCAAGAAAAATTATTATCCATATCCTTCAAAGGGGATTATTACCCTCATAGCCCTTTATGCTTACATTATTAGGCTTATAACCCCTTATAATCATGAATTACATAGAGAACCTTATCCATACCAACATTTGAAAAAAACTAAAACACATATTTTTTACAAATATAGAAAAGTTTGTCAATCATATTACAATATGCTCAAATTTTGAAAACAATCCGAGTTACACCTTTGTTACCCTTGGTATATCCACGTTTTTTTAAATATAGTCTCTCTTCAACCACTACTTCACCAGTGATTCGATTCATCTTAAATTATGAACCTTCAATACAAAATTACGCTAAATTATATGATATTCTTTTCCTTTGAAATTTATTCCTAATAGCACTAGATATTTCCCAATGATGATATTATTGTACATAAATGTCTACATTGCACAAGACTGAAATGAACACAAGATGAATGTCAATAACCCAGTCGAAACACATATAGGGAGAGTTTCCATCGCATGTAAACTATTTACCAGAGTAGGATTGAATTATAGGATAGAATCACTTTACTATTGCGCTAGAAGTTTTTTTATCCGCAGTGAATGGAGGATAAAGTCATGCTCCCGTGCAATGCACGGGCTGCCCGCTAGTTTTTATTGTAAAGGGGGTTGTGTGGCATGTAGGATTGAATTGTGGATATTTCTTGTAGATGAGAAAAAAGTAAGATTGCCCATGATAGAACAAAATTGATAATAGATTTGGATACCATGCAAAGAACACTTTATCCTTGGAGGTTCCATTCTTATTACATCCACTGAATGTTTATATGACACAATTATGCCTAAAACTGTATAACTATGGTCAAATGGATAGTAACCCCTTAGATGATCATGAACTACGATGAAGAAAAGAAATCTCATCTCATTTGTATTTCTCAACTTTAAAACTAGAGACCTAATGAGCTTTCGATCTTTCTACGTCAAATAAAGCTCCAGGAAGCATTTTAAGGAGGACAAGAGCTGGAGGGAGCATCGAAGGTGGTGGTGGGTAGTCAAAGGGGGACTACGCATAAAGATTCATGCACGTGCTTCTACTATGGAGGTCGAGACCACCTTGCACGTACATGCAGGGGTACGATGGGTGGTTTGCCGCGTTATAGGTTACATAAATTTTGGATGTTCAAGTAAGCAACAATGCGGTGTTGGCATCAGTTATGATGGTATTGCACGAGGGGGGGATGTCATGGTAGCGGTGATATTCCCAATTTGGACGCCACTTTGGAGTGGGGGCAATGGGAATCTATTTGCTCACCATGGTTGGAGAGTGCTTTAATCAAGGATGTGTATGGAGAACATCCTAGTTTTGGGGGTCACTCGATCGATAGTGGCAATCGAGGTTTGATGGAGGGTGCGATTCACACATGTCTCCTCGTCTTACATACTTTGCAGGAAGGGAATTTAGAGAGTAATTTAGAGCATCCTCAAGGCGTGTTCGTAGTTATGAAATCCGATTGCTCATAGAGACATCTTAAGCCTTTTCTGCATTGTAGGGATGAGCCTAAACATTAACCTTTGGTGGATACAGGGGATCGCAATACTTATTAGTATTCCAAATGGATCGTAACATGGAGTTTTTTTGTTAGATTATGGTTTTCTCATTCTTGCATTGACGGTGAAATCCGAGCCTAGGGTTGGTTTCTATTGAAGATCTGATTTGGGGAGGGAAGGGGAGGGGATTGCGTCTTGTTTCAAGAGTGTACGGATCTGAGAGTTGGGTTGTCCCTGTTAGCTTTCGTTGGAGACTTGTTTTTTGGGAGGATATAAATTAGTGAATACTGTTAGAAAATATATACAGAAGTGTATCAGAGAAATAAAGATAAAGACATGAAGAACAACGGGATTTTAACGTGGAACCCTACTCCCTAAGGAGCAGGATGAAACTACGGGAGAACGTCTCAAAGGGCTGATTTATAAATTACACTTTCTCCCTTGGGTCTTCTTATATAGCCTCCTGATGAATCTCGTATTCATCATGCTAAAATTGGTCAATTAGGCTATGTTCCCCAAGATTCACATGTATTTAATCATTAATAGAGCATTATTAGCATTCATACATGTGTGAATAATATTTGCATTTCATCATGCATAATTGCATTAAAAATTCCATTTATAAATTAGTCCCAAAAGTCACTAACTTCTCACATTTGTAATTAATTCATCCTAACTCCGATTGACCCAAAACCACCTCCATTGTGTAGATATTACTAACAAGAATAAATAAAAAATACAAAAAAATTACTAACACAAATAAGTGTCAAATAATCCCAAAGTCTGATTTCATATCTGACGGACTAAAACGAGCATATCTCCCTCATACAGTGTCTGATTTTGGTCTACTCACTTTTAAAGTACTCTATTTTCAAATACCTTCAAAACAAGACCAATTTCGTAAAATTCGGAGCTCATATGTGAAAGTTAGTTTTGGGCCTTTTTTGTGTATTTTGACTTTTTGCTATTTTTGACCTGAGTTTTTATGTACATAATTAACCCTTTTAATTTTATTTCTTCTTCATTCATGTTCTTTAATGAAAGTTTTATTAAGCGACGCAAAAATCCAAATCCAGATTAAAACTGAAATCAAAGAAACTGACTGAGTCCAAGTGTCCGTTGTGAGTCTGTACAAAAATTGTGGGTTTCTTATTTTTATTTTATTTTCCTATTTTCTTATTTATTAAAAATTCAAAAAAATTAGATTAGTGTGTAATTATTTTTCTTATATTTTATCGTATTTTTTTTATAGATTTTTATCCTCTCTAAAATCACCAAAAAAATTTACAAAACTCCAAACAACCGGTTTTCTATACACATGGAGAACCACCAAAAATACAACTTCGCACAGGTGACCTCTTTTGCTCCCGGGTCCTTCATGAAAGCTGTAGATCTCGTCGAGGCGAATAACTTTCGTGAAGGAAATTTTTCGATCCGAGGTCTCCTTCTATCTCTTTTCTGTTTTTATTTATCTTTAAATTTTAAATTTTTTTTGGGGGCGCCACGTAGCAGCTCCAGAGCGTGACATGTGGCAACCCCACCTGCCACACCCTTCTCTCTCGCACGTGCCATGCACGTGCCGCCATCCCCTCCTGCACGCACGTGCATGTCACGTGACCTCCGCCCCTTCTCCTTCCCTGCGCCACCCCCCTCCTCGTCCTCTCCTCCTCCCTCGTAACGCCTGCTACCGCCTCACCATGGCCTCTGGTCGTTACACCCTCCGCGTAATGCTCCACCTCGCCTCCTATAAAGAGCCGCCCTCGCAGCCGCTCCCCTCATCCGCCATCTGCAACAGGAGCAAGGACGTCAACTCGGCTGGTGATAACATCTGGTCACTGCAACCCCTCTGACCGGCATGATCCAAGGAGGTGTCCTCTATGTAGCTGCTCTCCGCGAATAGCCGAGCTACGTCGTGCTCAGCTCACGACTGGGGCGAAGGATGGAGCCGAGGCACCCTCCTCTCTCCAGGTACTTCTTCCCCTGCCGAACCTACTCCGCCCTCTCATTTCCTCTCCGATCATCCATCTCGACTCTTGCAAAGAGTCGAACCCCTCGTCCTCCGCCGACCCACTCCTTCGTTCACACCGTCGCGCACAACGCCGCTCGACCATCTCCGTTGCACAGCCTTCGCCTCCGTGTTTGCTAAACTCCTGCAGGAAGATCGTCTCCACTGCCGTTCCTTTCCTGCGCCCTTGCCACTGCTTGAGCTCCGCCAGTCGATTTCCGTGCCTCCGTGCATCTTCTGTGCTCGGCTGCTCAGCCGCCACTCTCTACGTCAACCACCCACGCCTTAAGTATCCCCAACGCCTCCGTCTCCAGGCAGAGAGGCGCTCCGCCTGCTGCGTCCCGCCATCGCCACGTACAGTCACCGTCGGATCGGCAACTGGCCCTTGATCCGATGGCCCAAAGGCCGCCCGCGTCTCCGACTCCTGCCGCCGTTGGATCGGGCGGTGGCCCTTGATCCAACGGCCCTGATCAGGTCATGACAGCCTACCCGAGCCTCGGCCCCAGCCTCGAGGCTCGGGTCATCCGAAGCATCCAAGGTCCACCACGTAGGCCCGCCACAACATGTGGACAACAACTCCATCTCTAAAAGGGCCGAACTAAAAAGTCGTGGAAAACATCCTCGTTGGAGTTCACGATCTCTAGAGAATGGAGTCCGAAAAGTCTCCTCGTCAGAGAACTGGGTCTCTTCCATACTGACTCAGCGAAGGAGATCTTTACTCCGAACTCCCTATGAAACCAAATGAAACCCTAGCCCACATGGCATAGGGAATGAGATCTCTACGTTGGAGACCCTATGGAACACATGAAAACTCTGACCAAAATAAAAGATGGAGACCACAAACAAATGATTGCAAACATGTGCACATTTGAATAGGACTCGGACTTTGATCGTCGAGTCTGGAAAATTAAACTGTAGAGTTTGAATATCTGGCTGGTTTGGAATCTGACATCTAAATTTGGAATAGACCCGCTACTCTACACAATACTCCCACTTTCTCCCATACTTGTCATAAAAAGTGACTTCCACAAAGTTGAGAGAAGATAAGATAATGGGGAGAAAAAACATCAAATAACCTGTTCATCATCCTTTTTTTCCTGGCTTTTCCTCTCTTTTTTTTCTCGCGTACGATTTTTTTTGTATGTACGCACCTCTTTTTTTTGAACAAACCTCTTCCTTCTTTTTTTCCTCAAATAATGCCAATTCATTTTTTCGCGGCCTTCCTCTCTCTTCTTGTTTTTTTTAATTTACACGACCCACTTGGGTCCAAGACTAATTGCAGTTTTTTTTAAAACTGAAGCTGTGCCCGCTCAGCCTAAAGAAATCAAGAAGACAAACCTTTATTTAGGGTTCCCAACCAGGGCCCCCACTTTGCAACGATAGGGCTTCATCGGAATTTGGTGCCATTGCCACTCCTATGGGGCTCTGCTCTTGCCGCCTCTCGATGGGGGGATTTCTTCACTTGCCACCGTTGCTGGACCAAGTTCCGCCATTGATGACACTCGTGGTGCTGCTCGTGAGCCTAGAGGAGGCGAGGAGGGGTCACACTGCTGGAGGTGCTCGACAACAAAGTCTGGAGATGAAGGCGCCTGCCCTACCAGCACGAGAGGGGGGACACAATGGGCTTCGCTTCCCAAAGGAGGTGTCGCCTGGAGGTTCTGCACCTCATGGAGCTCGTGCTCGGAAGAGGCGACGCGTGGAGGTGAACCGGGAGTGTCAAAGAGGTGCCCAGATCTCGTGTCGACGAGAGATAGAGATGGGTGTGGATAAGCTCCAGATCGCCGCAGAGCGTTTTCATTGTCGGGAGATGTGCTGTGCAAGGATCCCCTTCTTACCGTCACTGGCATCGAATTTGAAGACCGTGTACAGGAATCTGAAGGGTCGAGCACTGGACGATGTGGGGTTGCAGGTACGGATGTCGAGGAGGTTGGGAACTCCAGATCTGATGGAAAAATGCGGCTAATTGTAGCGAGAACATGGCTCCAAAGACCTAATCTTGATTCTCCGACTGTACCTATGATGAGTCACATGCGTTGCTGTAGCGGTGGAGATCTGTCGCTGATGCATGATCTCTCTGGAACTTGAATCGAATCTCAAATCAAACCAAAAAATATATGGCGATGATCTTCAGATCTTGGATATACAATAATAGTCTTCAATAACAAATCGCCAAGATCAAATCGTTAGGGTTTTAAACTTTTAACAAAACCTTGGAACCAAATCTTGAAAATAAAGAACTTGAAGCCTTCGAGAATTAAACCCTCTTTGATACCATGTTAGGAAATATAATGCGGAAGTATATCAGAGAAATAAAGATAAAGACATGAAGAACACTTAGATTTTAACGTGGAACCCTACTCCCTAAGGAGCGGGATGAAACCACGGTAGAACGCCTCAAAGGGTTGATTTATGCATTGCACTTTCTCAATGGATACATGAGGTATGGGGCTTCTTATATAGCCTCCTCAGACCCTCCAAATCCCAACACTGATAGATGTGGGACTAAACACTGGATGGGGTAAATGGATCTTGGAAGCATCTATTTACTCATCTTGCATATGAATGGCACATAATCTAACAAATACAAAGTCTGTTCAAGGCCATAATAAGAGTGATCAAGTGAACATAGAATCTTGGAGAAGATGGGGATGATTATCAAGTTGCACAAGCGGATCTTTTGAATGAGATATCATTTTTTGAAAGTCCATAGTATAAGTGACGGGGTTGGTCCTAGCTTCAAGGGAGAAAGCTTTCAAATGAGAAAGTAATCTCAAGTTCGTCGGGGTGTCGTTGGTGGTGTGGAGTCCCAAGATCTCGTGCTGTTGTAGGTGGTCGGAGCTTTATGATATTATCCGGTGGTCTATGATGGAGCATCCCTTCTATGGTGCTTGATCAGGGCGTTCGTTGCAGAGATCTTGTTAATAGGGAGGATTAGGGTTAAGAGTTTTGTTGGGTTTTTTTTGTTGCATGGTTGTAAAAAGGGTAATTCTTCGTTCTTATACTCTCCCAGAGTCTTGTCTTGTAAGTGCCTTTCTAAACCTTTTAATAAAATTTCTAGGGTGGACACCATTGCGTGTTTCTCCATCTTTTGTCTCAATAAATAAATAAATTAGTGAATATTTAGCTCCAAAATGTGGTTCCTCCTGCCCATGTCTCGATCTTTTTGGTGATAGAGTTTTCATGTCCAAATGCAAGGGGACACCACTATTTATGGTGGCGATGGAAGCTTCTAGTGATCGATAATGGAGGGTATGTTGTAACATGGGATTGAAGGCATAGACCGATGGTGACTTGAATATGGATATGAATATGGTTATAGACTTTTCAAGCGGATATAAATACCCATATTACCAAATCTGTGTATATATGTACCATAGGCCTATATTTGATATGTGTATCTAATACATATCTAAATATATTACAGGGTTACATGTAATATAATGTTTATTAAAGCCATATTCAAATGAAAAATATATATGGTAAATTACAAAAAGATTCCAATTATACCTCCAATTCCAATTTGAGCCTTATTTTTAATTGTAATAAAGTGATGTTCGATCTTTTTTTTTCTCAAATAGAGGCTTCTATAGGCTTTCACGACCCTTCTATGTTGATGTTGAAGCATTAAGTTGAGTTTTGTACATTCTTTATAACATCTCATAAACGATGTCCTTAATTGGGAATTTAAACATAGTTAGGACTCTCTTTTGGTAATTTACCCAACGTTATGTCTTATGTTTAATTATTTGTTATAAAAGTGATTAATTTAACATATTACTTTATTTTCTTTTTTATTTTATTATATCTGCAGTTTATATAAGTTTGATTTAACTATCCAGTCCAACTTGACAAAAGTATTCATATTGAATTTAAGTGCTAGGAAATATGTATTGTCCAAGCATAATCCGTACCTGTTTGTAAACTATTTATATCCGAATTATAATTATCCATTTCGATATATGTATCCATATTTAAGGATATGATTTGCAATTGGTAATATCAACAAGATATCTTTTTTTATCACCGTATTCATAGTTAGGTTTTAAAAAGGATTTGGATATTGTAACACCTATATCCATATCCGTATCCGTCCGTTTGCATCCCTAGTAAGCACTCTTTGAATGATCTTGTTCCTTCGAGCATGGCTTTTTCAATGAAATTCCACCGAATTTCTCGAATTTCCTTTTCTTTAGGTCACCGAAATAAAAACACCATTTTATTTCTTTTTCCAGGATTTCAATGAAATATCATCGAAATTTCATCGAAGTTGTGTTGAGTTCTTTACATTGTTTGAAGATGTTTTTTAGTTACTTTCTGAATTTTAGATCTAAATCTAAATCTCAATCAACTTAGTTAGCCACAACATTTAAGAGTTAAATTCAAGTTTTAACTGAAGAACTTTATTTTTTTGTTCTTCTTTATTTTGATATATATGTTTTATTAGTAGTTGTTATATGTGCTACCTCATTCTTATTGACAAGCTGATTATCATGGCTTTTGCTTCTAGTTTAGCATACAATTCTGACTCTAGGCAACACGTTGCGCTATACATCAATATGCGTGATGATTATGACGACAATATTACTTCAAAAGTTATATTTACAATTCTATTATACAAATAAATGTGCATTTCTATTTTTTTACTTAGGAGTAATAAAAATTTAGTTTTGGAAAAAAAGTCAAGTTTAGAGTAACTTCCAAGATTTCTGTTTTTATAACCGTATTCATATTTAGGTTTTAAAAAGGATTTGGATATTGTAACACCTATATCCATATCCGTATTCGTCCGTTTGCATCCCTAGTAAGCACTCTTTGAAAGATCTTGTTCCTTCGAGTTTGGCCTCAAATTTCAATGAAATTCCACCAAATTTCTCGAATTTCCTTTTCTCTAGGTTACCGAAATAAAAACACTACCTTATTTCTTTTTCCAGGATTTCAATGAAATATCAACGAAATTTCATTGAAGTTGTGTTGAGTTCTTTACATTGTTTGAAGATGTTTTTTAGTTAGTTTCTGAATTTTAGATCTAAATCTAAATCAACTTAGTTAGCCACCACATTTAAGAGTTAAATTCAAGTTTTAATTGAAGAACTTTATTTTTTTTTGTTCTTCTTTATTTTGATATATATGTTTTATTAGTAGTTGTTATATGTGCTACCTCATTCTTATTGACAAGATGATTATCATGGCTTTTGCTTCTAGTTTAGCATACAATTCTGACTCTAGGCAACACGTTGCGCTATACATCAATATGTGTTATGATTATGACGATAATATTACTTCAAAAGTTATATTTACAATTCTTTTATACAAATAAATGTGCATTTCTATTTTTTTACTTAGGAGTAATAAAAATCTTCATTTTGGAAAAAAGTCAAGTTTAGAGTAACTTCCAAGATTTCTGATGACTTCACCAAAATTCTTCGAAATTTCTCCTTTCGAACATGGCAAATCGAAATCGAAATCCGAAATTTAAGGCTTTGCATTCTTGTGGCTTCTCTCTACTGTAAGGAGTACGTACGACTGTGTGAGTGCTAGGTTGCTAGCAACATTCCAAATCTTATGACTGCAAGTATTTTGCTAATATCAGTTTGGATATAGATTGTGCTTTTGAATGCTATGCAGTTTCTTGGTGTTAATTGATTTGTTTATGTCTTGTATATCATATAATTTGCAATCGTAAACTATACAATGCATCTATTAAGCATACATATTAGAAAGATTTGTGTTTGTGCGTGTATTATTTTATTTCTAAAATTAAATCATTTTCTAAGTTGAAAGTATTTTGGTTAGATACAAGTCCAAGCTATCATTTCGATCCTTAATTTCTTACATAAGATAACATTTTGCTGGGTCTTTGTTGGCATATATTTTTCTCTTTTATTATTGCACGTGTCACCATTCTCTTCATATTCAAGAGCTAAAACTAATGACTTCTAACTTCGGTTCCAATCTGATTCTGATTTTGAGTTGTATACTACTTTTTTGATTATTGGAGCGATTGTATGGAAATTGAGTTTAACATATCATGTTAATATCTTACTATTAGAAAAAATATGTATTATATCTCGTTGAGTTAAAGATAGTTAGAAATCTTAATTTTTGAAAAAAATGTTTTTTCAAGTTATTTCCCCAATTTCCGGCCATTTCACCGAAATTCCACCGAATTTTCTTTCCAGTTTTTACAAAAACAAAATCAAAATCCAACATTTGAGGCCTTCCCTTCAAACACCATTCAACACTTGACTTCGTCTGCGAAGTGAAGTAAAGATCTTGACTTGCAGAGGGACCTTCTGGCTCAAGATCCTTTTGCTATCATGTGCAAATATTCCAAGGTCAAAAGTCACTGATTTGTAAAGAACTTATAGGCCTTCTTGACCGAGAATCTTCTAACATATAAAATCGAAGAATCACGACCCCCGGTGTCTCTTCAACAATAGAGAAAACTCAGAATTCCTCAAAAACTTCTCCAAGCTTTAATCGTAGAGCCTAGAGCGAACCAAAGAGGTCTAAACACCATTCAACCAACGCTTACTACCCACATTCGCTATTTGAGTTAAATGGAACATTAGTGTGAACAAATCGTAATGTGTTCTATCCATGGTTAGTCGTCTCGCTAAAAGCTGAAATCTCAGCAATCTCCCATCCCAGACCTCACTGAGGGTGTGTTAATTCATCTCAACCCAATTAGGCTTACAAAATTGGACCTCAATTTTTTTCCAAGCCCCTTTGTTTTTTCAATTCACTGCCTTCTCAGTTTTGCAATCAAGCTCCCTCCTCTTTTTAAATTGGTTGAAGCGCAATTGGGCCTTAAATAGCTGCCCAACTGGGCTTGAAATGAATAGCCTCCCCCTTTATTTTTAAAAAAGCAAAGCAATCGTGGGGGTCATAACTAGAGCCTCTTTTTTTTTTTAAATGCAAGAACAATCCCTCCTAAAGGGGGTATTAGGCCTTATTTCTTGCTTGTCTACAAGGTTAGGGATCCCATGGGGAGACCCATAACGGATGCCACCACAGGCGCCTGGAGATAGCAAGAGGTTGATCGGCATTGCACGTGGCATAATATCTTGGATACGCGATAATGCTGCCGTTGCATTGGAGGAGGCGATTGGGGGTCTTTGTCGCTACCTCTTGGGAGTAATCGAGGCTAGAAGATGGAGCCCTTGTGTGCGAAGATGATGGCGTAGATGGATGCATAGTTGAGGGTGACTAGCTCCAAGATTTGAAGCCTCCTTGGCGTTGCTTGGGGCAGAGGAAAGTGGAGTAGGTGGTTTCCTCTCGCGTTGGGGAGACCTCTAGGACCCCTCTATCGAACATGGATCATAGAGATGCGATTTGACGATGTTGATAGGGAATATGGAAGACCTCTTCACCGCTTGATTTGGAGGGCCGTGGTACGACGAGAATGGCAGCGCTAATCGGAAGATTGACACTACACGTCCCCCTGCAGTTGCTTTTGATCGAACTGTGCTGTCTTTGATCACGATTGTGGATGGTTTTTCATGTTCTTGTGTTGCGTACACCATGGATTGAAATTTCGTGAAAACGTTCGTCGAAATTTCAATTTCGAGAGGTCATGGGTATCGAAACTCCTATATATGTTGATTTCCCACATTTCGATCGAAATTTCTGTATTTCGACATATCGACCCCTTTCGGTTGAAATTCGTGGGTTTTAGTACGAAATTTCCTTGATTTCGACCAATATCGGTGAAATGTTGCCGATATCTGTGTATCAACGATATTATCTATGTGAGCTTGATTTTACTACTTATTTACCTATTCCCAATATTAAAGCACATAATGATTTCTATATTTTGTTTCGGCAAGTCCCCCGTCTGGTAGGCTATGGTGCGACATCGGGGTACATACGACGATTATTCAACTTGGGGAGTTTCCTCCCCTTTGAATTTAAGCAATGGAGATGAAACAACTATATAGCTTCTATATATCTTATATAGCTTGTTTGTTTCATTCGTTTGTCATTTATTTTCGTAAATAGACGCATCTTTATTGTAAGTCTGTAAATAGTTCTGTAATTCTGTAATTCATTAGAACTTTGTCCATGACAGTTATTGCTATGAATAAAATATTATTTAATTAATCATTATCTATATTTTAGAATTGAAATGCTCGTCTGTGTTTATATGAACAAAAGATATTTTCTAAATGTAGTCAACTTAGTTATTTTGATTTCCATTTCCACTATCTATTAGTTTGCTCGACAATATGTCTCATATAACCAATATGGTGTGATATAAGGCGTACATATGAGAGATGTGCGTGATAAGTGTACATTGTAAGCTGTTGTTGTTTTATGATCTTGGATTGGATGATATCAATTTCCAGTATGTATCAGCCAAGAATCAACATTGGTATCGGTTTGGTCGATATGATTGATATGACTGATATGTGCGATATAATGGGCATATGTGAGCAATATGTGTGATATATGTGTGTATTTGTAAGTTATTTATTTTTGAAATAGCTTGAAAGATTTTAATTTTCGAAAATGGTCAAAAAATGGCTTTTTTGAGCCATTTTCGACATTTCCACCGAAACGGTCGAAATTTAGAGGACCAGAACGAAATCGAAATCGAGATTTTGAACCTTGGCGCACACATGATTTATGATGGGAAGGATTTGCACACGTGAAACTCAGGGTGGAGATATCTGTGATTAGGGTTTCGGAAAGAACCCTCGAGGAATCTTGCTCGTCAAGCTTGTGCTGGCATAGAATTAGGGTTTCAAGAAAAGCCTAGCTGTGTGGAACTTCATGACTCTTCATAAGCACGAATCTTCAGAACTTTGAATCTTTAGAATTTCAATGACGGTCTTAGAAATATGTAGATATTATGGTTTCAGAAGAAACCCTAGAATTAACTTAAACTTGAACAATATGAATAGATCTTTGAACATAATCATGAGCATAATAATTTTTTCATGAAAAAATTATCAAAATCGAACTCGCTTTGATACCATGTAGAAATGCACTCTGATTCTATGTAGAAAATGATTTTGCAGAAGCGTATCAGAGATAAAGAAATATAGAACGGTGGAAAGAACACCGGAATTTTACGTGGAACCCTACTCCATTAGGAGTGAGATGAAACCACATGAGAAGGCCTCTTAACAGGTTTGATACTTTATTGTTCCTTTCTCTTTCATAAATGATACATTGGTTGTGGGGCTTCTTATATTGCCCACATATAGACCGTAGTCCCACTAACAGTAGATATGGAACTACACATGTGGATGCGGTAATTGGACCTTGGAGGGATCGAATTACCCATCTTTACATGTGACACATACTATAACAACATCAAACAAAACTTCTAAGTTTCCACGATCTGGTATGATCTGGTGCATCAGGCTTTGTAATGCTATAAACTTAGTTGCAAACCTTATGATCCAAGGCTTGACAAGTTCCTTGTTGCACATCCTCCTCATTAACACAAAAATCTTTTAAACAATTGTAAATGATTGTGATGATCGTTTGGGATTGATCCACTATCTTTGCCACAAGTTTCCCTTAACTAACTCCTTCAAGATTAGATCCGTACAATATGCATCACATGATATCTAAAAAATACTGTAGTTGCTGGAAGCCATGATCATTTAATTTGCTTTCTTGAAATTGCTGCCATTGTCTATAACCATATACACGATGTTATATTTCCTAACTTATTGATATTTGTATTTATTAACTTCAGCATGTACTTGTGTTCTTTCACATGTGAAGATGGATCAACATATTTCAAGAACACCATCTTCCCATTACAATGCATGATCATGTTTATGGTCTGCTTATGTAACTTGTCCAACCATTACACATCTAAGGTCACCTTATACTCTGGCCACCTTCGTTTCAACTACTGGATGTACTCATTCATCTTTTCCTTTTTTATGCTAGATACTTATTCATGATCTCTTATGTTGTAAGGGCTTTTACTTCCTTTCCTAAAGCATCGATGTCACTGATTGCATGTTGCAAAAAAAGTTCATTAGCAATGTTTGCAGGAATGCTCTCTCTAAAAAAACTTGCTAATAACCCTTTCGTCCCTCTCGTAGACATAGGGAAACATGCACTTACTGTCTTCTATCTTGGATTCTTGCTTGGGTTGTACCCCATGAAGCAACTCCTCTTCAAGGTCTCGGCTCCCTTCCCTTTGTGTTTTTTCATGGATGGTGGTAATGGTGCACCTCCAGAGACAACTCATTGAATTCTTTATCCCTTCTCGTCCTCTGTTTATCCTTCTCCTTTTTCGTTCCAAATTGGCCTTCATGTGCTCTATAACATCACTTGGATAATGTATGTACTTGACAAAATTCTTGTTGTTGCCAACAAGAAGATGCTTTGACCCAGTGACCCCCCCCCCCCTTGAGTCTCTTCCCACAAAAGTTGTATTGCAGCTTAGTTATTTTGTCGTATAGTGCAATGCCATATCACCGTCCAATCTCCCCCTCGTCACTTTGAGCATCCTATGCCTCATATTTCGTCGATCCCTAACATATCGTTGTATATCGATTATATCGCGACATCTCAGTCCATAGCAGTGACTAGTAAGCTACCACCAATTGAATTCTATGAACCATGGGTTTGATAACAACCATCATAGTATTCTTTTAAAACAACATTTTTCATCATAGTATCAAAGGAAAAATGAAATCAATGGTTGGTTGAGTGTCTTGAGACATCTTTCCTTACCATTGGGAAGAGAGCAACCGAAGAAGAGAGAATCTATATTCTTCTTATCTGCGCTAAAATGTCTGCAGGTAATGTCGAACTCAGTGGCCCATCGATTTTTTAAAATATTCGAGTATGATCCCCCATCGCTAGCTACACCATATTCTTAACTTTTAAAGGAGCCTTAACCTTTCCAATGCATTCATGGATCAAGGCCAGGTTGTTCTCCTCCTGAAGTGGCTTTTATGCAAGATTCATAGAAAATGAACCATCAACCAATTCCAATCTGTGAATTCAGCTAATGATGGCTGGTGTACCTCCAAAACGATCACGGGAGAAAATCCTTGACCTATTATTTACAAAGCAGGGATGTGTGAAGCCCTTTGATCTGGGTTACCCGTTTACACATGATTTGCAACATTGTATTCGCAATGGATCACATTATGTTATCGAAGTTGTGGGGAACTTTTTTGTTTCGAAATGACATTCACATTTAATGTTAATAACCACAGAGCCGACAAGAATTGTCACTAATTCACATTTCATAAATTTCCATATATATTACATGTACAAAGAAATTGACAGTGTATACATGTCTCCTAAAATACAACAGAAGAGAAAGAAAAGTGTTGGAAAAACAAAAGAGTTGTTTATTACATGAATCCTAGGTTCTCTTATATAGGAGAGTAGCCTATAGATAAATTATATAAGACATCATAAGAGCAGAGAAATAAGTAGTAGTACGGAAATATGGAATAAATACTGCAACAACTATATCTCTACACTCCTCAAGATGGAGCATAGATGTCGATCATGCTTAGCTTGGACGAGCACTTCTGAAAAGGTCCTCTGAGTAAGGCTTTGGTGAAGATATCTGCAGTCTGATCCCCCGAGGTAACATGAGATGTGGAAATAAACCCCTTCCGAATCATATCTCGTATATAGTGACAATCAACCTCGATGTGCTTAGTGCGCTCATGAAATGCTGGATTATTTGCAATAAATATAGCAGCCTGATTGTCACATTCCAGTACCATTGGAATGGGAACCTCTCTATATATAGGTCTGTAATAACAATACGAACCCACATCATTTCTATACTAACCTGGGCCATAGCCCTATATTCAGACTCATCACTAGATCTGGCTACAATAGTTTGCTTCTTACTCCTCCATGAGACAAGGGAATCTCCAACATATACAACAAATCTAGTGGTGGACTTCCTATCCTTTGGGCAACCTGCATAATCTGTATCTACACATGCTGAGATGGTGGTCTCCTTGCCTTTTTAAATAGTAGACCTGCACCTGGAGATGATTTAAGATACCCGAGTATCAATTGTATAGCATCCATATGGACCTGACGTGGTTGCTCCATGAACTGGCGTACCTGACTAATAGCAAAAGAAATATCGGGTCTAGTAATGGTAACATAAAGGAGCTTTCCTTCAAGTTCTCTGCATCTCCTCTTATCAACCTCATCGGTATCATCATCATATAGTTTCATGCTTGGATCCATGAGTGTGGTGGTAGGTCGACATCCAAGCATTTCTGTGTCACTTAGCACGTTAGTGACGTATTTCCTCTAGGTCATTACATGATTTCTGGAAAACTCCAATCCCAGAAGTATCTAAGAGCTCCAAGATCCTTTGTGACAAATTCACGACTCAAAAGTTCTTTTGCCCTCTTGATTCCTTGTATGTCATCTCCTTTAATAAAAATATCATCAACATACACCATAATAACGATCATACCTTTGGATGTTTTCTGTATAAAAAGGGAATGATCTGCATTCGAATGTTTGTACCCTTGTTTCTCAGACAAGTCTGACAGCTTCTGGAACCAAGCTCTAGGGCTCTACTTAAGGGCATAGATCGCCTTATGAAGTCTATAAACCCGTGAACACTCACCCTCAACAACAAATCCAGGTGGTTGTTGCATGTAGACTTTCTCTTGAAGATCACTAAACAAAAATGCATTCTTGACATCTAACTAAAACAACGGACAATCCCGAATTACGACAATAGAGAGAAGAATCCGTACGGTGGAATGACTAGCAACTGGTGAGAATGCGTTGAGATAATCACCCTGTATGTCTGTGTAAACCCTCGCGCAACCAGTCGTGCCTTGTATCTGTCGATGCTACCATCTGCATTGTGCTTAACTGTAAACACCCATTTACAGCTTATTGTAGACAAGCCAGCAGGAGCTGGGACAAGGCTCTAAGTGCCTCTTGACTGAAGAGCATCCATCACTTTTTCCATAGCCAAACACCATCGACTGTCCTTCAGAGCCTCTTGATAATTTTGTGGAATGACTACGATTGATAATGCAACTGCAAAATTCCTGAAATCGCTCGTCAAGTGATCAAAGGAGACCACGAATGCTATAGGATGTGACACATAACTACGCTCCTGCTTTCGAAGTGCAATAGGGAGATCCAAATCTGCAGCATCTACATCTGCCTCAGGTAAAGAATCCTGCTTAGGTAGACCATTAGACCCATAATTAGAAACTGTATTACCAGAACATACATCATGCATGCTAGATTATTAGTATTGGCCATGAACGGAAGCAGGTCGACGGGTATAATGGTGTGACAATGGTGGAATTGGGACCTGTATAGTAGGTGAAGCTGGTGGTGGTGGTAGTAAAGTAGGTGGTGGTGGTGGAGGTGTGTGAGGTAATGGTGGTGGTGGTGGCATATGTATGTCATCATTAGTATCTGAAGACGTCAACATATCACCTTTTGGAGTAAAATACATCACGGACTCTAAAAAGGTGACATCGACGCTAACATCATACTTCTGCGCAGTGGATCATAACACATGTCTCCTTTATGTGTCCTGTAGTACCCAACAAAGACATACTTGATAGCTCTAGGAGAGAGCTTGTCAATACTTCGAGGCAACTGGTGGACAAAGGTTACTGAGCCAAACACACGAGGATTGAGTGAAAACAATTCCTTTTCAGGAAAAGGCAAGAGAGAAATGAATTTTCTCACCCAAGACTGATGAGAGCATGCGATTAATAAGATAACATGTTGTTTGAACAACATCGCTCCAAAAAGAATGAGGAGCACGCCTCTGAATGAGAAGTGTCCTAGCAACATCAAGCAAATGATGATGCTTTCTTTGTGCAATACCATTTTGTTGGGAAGTATAGGCACATGATGTTTGATAAGTAATTCACTTTGTAGAAACATAATTGGAGAGGTTATTTGTACAAAATTCCAAGGCATTATCAATTCGGACAATTTTCACATTAGCAGAAAATACATTTCAGTGTTCAGGAAATCGGCCGAGTATACCGCATACTCGGCCGTATACTCGTATTCGGTAGCCTTGGCGCACCGAGTATGGTCAAATCGGCATCTAGGCGGGTCAGGCCGCATACTCGATCGAGTATACCGTATATGCGACCGTTTATGCGGCCGATTTTCGAATAAACTTTTTTTAAAACCTTAACCTAAATTCGGACATCCGACTTAACGCTCTTTCAATTGATGTTTTTGCTCACTTGACTCTATTATCCCAATAGTTTTGTTCTTTGTACCTTCAATTCTTTATTATTATAATCAAGAATATAATATTTAGAGGATATTAACATGATATTAAAAATTTATTTATATTTTTAATAAAAAAATACCAAATCGCATAAAACCGCATACTCCCCGCATATATTACATTTTGTACTTTGGTCAAGAAATTTTTAATAACATCTCCAGCTTCAGATTTATTCTTTAATAAAAAGACCCAAGACAGATGAGAGAAATCATCAACAATGACTAGATAAAACCTGTGCCCTGGTGATCAGGAACACGACTAAGACCCCAAATATCTAAATGAAATAACTTAAACATGGAGCTACTACTCCGACTCTGATGATTGGGAAAGGCAGAGCGATGATGCTTTCCCAACTGACATGCCTCACATTGAAAGGATGTGTGAGGCGAGATCTGAGGTTGAACACGACACAATTTCCGGAGTTGGAGATGACCAAAACGCATGTGCCACATAAATGGTGAGGTAGGTCTAGCAAATAGTGTGGAGATTCCAGCATAGAGAGTTCGGATTAGGCGATAGAGACCGCCCTACTCATGACCACAACTAATCACCTTGTCCGTAAGGATGTCTTGAAAATCAAGAGAAGATGGGTCAAAAATGGCTTGACAATGTAAATCCCTTGTAATCTGACTAAAGGACAACAAATTCATAGAGAAGTCAGGTGCATGTAACACATTCTGTAGATGCATAGAGGGTGTCAAGCTAATCTCCCCCTATCCATTAATTGGGGAATGTGTCCCATTTGAAATAACCACAGTTCGACCTGGAGAAACCTGCCTGTAGGCTGTAAGTTGTCCCCTGTCTCCACACAAATGATGTGTGGCACCGGAGTCCATAATCCATTCTATAACATCATGTCTACTAGTAGTGAGTGCAAAAGTGCTACCTGAGGTATTGGAGGAGGATAAAACAACTCCATCTGAATGACTCCCAAGGGTTGATGAAGATATTACAGAACCAGAAGGATGTATAATGCCCCTTAATCATGCTACGAGATCTTCAAAACCTTGATCCAAAGAAGATGCTGCTGGAGGCTCAATCTGTTCAGCTACTCGAGCAGAGCAGGAAATCCATGCTTAAAGTATCATGTGTCTTCAGTATGTCCGGATTGATGGCATAAGGTGCAGGGTTGACGAACACGACCTCCTCTTCCGCGAGGTCCTTGTCCACGAAACTGTGAGGAGCCGCCTCTACCTCGAGAGACAGCCATAGCTAAAGAGATATGACTAGTAGAGGAAGATGGAACGGTGATCCGACTGAGCCTATGAAAGGCTTCCTCCATTGGAGGAATGGTAGAGTCTGCCAGAATCTGAGAATGGGCCGCCTCATACTTAGGATCAAGAGCAACTAGGAACACACCAACCATGGTAGCATTCCCATAGGTCTTTTGCTGCTCAAGGGTGGATGTCAGAGGCATGAAGCTATAAAGCTTCTCAAACATCCCACACAAGGATGTATATAGAGAGTGAAGAGGACGTTCATTCTGCTTGATCATAAAGATATCATGCTGGAGCTGTAGAATCTTCATCTCATTCTTCGCCTGTGAATAAATGACAGCAAGAATATCCCACATCGCCTTGGCTATGGGCTTATGAAGTATATTATTGACGATCTCTAATGCCAATGTTCCTGAAAGCCAAACCTTGGCATAAGCATCATCTGCCTCCCATGAGGTGTTAACTCCGGTCTTCTTGGTTGGTTCTTCTTTGGTAAGAATGTGTTTCTTACCTGTAGACTTCATTATACTCATGGACTGCATAACCCACTGTTCATAGTTAGACCCATCCATTTTTACTATAGGCGTAGGACCTCCGAATGCACCTATGGAGGGAACGTCGACCTTTCTTATGACATGGTGGCTCGAGAAGACTAGGAGTGAAGTTTAGACACGAGCTTGTTTACACTGACATAGAGAGATATGGTTGCATGTGTAGACTCATGCAACTAATCTCATCAAACACAGAGAACCTCGACTACAACATTCAACCCTCGTGGAAGAGTGGGGCTTGCTAGGGCTTCGACGAGCTGCTACGAAGCTCCTAAGCGGAGATCAGGGGCTGGGCTGGTGCCAGCAGGGGCTGCGGGGGCCTGGCAGTGTCCGGGCGGTGATGGCGGCGCCCAAGCAAGGGCCTGACTAAGGTTATGGAGGCCTGGCTGCGCCCAAGCATGCTTTGCGGCACCCAGGCGAGGCCTGGCAGGAGCTGCGCAGGCTTGGCGGCGGCTAGGCAAGGCCCGACAGGAGCCGCGGTGAGACTTGGTGAGGCTGGCAAGATGGGGGCTTGGGTTAAGGTTAGGGTTTCAGAGCTCCGATCTAGGACTGTCGCTCTGATACCATGTTGGAAAAAACAAAAGAGTTGTTATTCCGTGAACCCTAGGCTCTCTTTATATGAGAGTAGCCTATGGTTAAATTACATAAGACATTCATAAGAACAAGGAATTAAGAAGTAGTATGGAAATAGGAAATAAATATTGTAAATAAATACATCTCTACAAAAAACATATATAATATTATGTGCATAAACTGTAGCAAGTGTACCGTCGAGTATAACAACGGATGCTCGGAATGATCAACCAACTACTTCGACGCATGCGCTTTGCCTGCCGCACATGCAAGGGACAAAAGATTGTCAACAATTGTTGCATACAATCCATCATATTAAACTTAACAGATAATTTAGTGGTTTCAAAAGAAAGCTATTTGATATGTATTGATATCTAAAAATAACAATTTAATTGCGTGGAAAATGGTTTTCAAGCTGCTCTGTATGTAAAACCCATGTTCACCCATCACCCCATAATTTTCCATATATACGCTTCATATATTAATTGATGACTTGTGTGTATGTGATTATCTTTTGTCACTTAGAGATCATGTTCATGGATCTTGATAGTGAGAATGATGAGTTTCTGATCCGATTCTTCATTCTACCTAATTTCTCAATTCTAGTGGATAGTCTGTGGTCTTGATTTGAGGGGGATCTCATACTATGACTTTAAGGCGTGAAGATTTCCTTAGGATTGGGGTGCCTTCGTAGGCATGTGGTGGAGTGGTATGCATACTAACTAAGTTCCCAACACGTCCACTAGCTTATCTTATAACTCATAGTAGTAGTTCCAAGATCCGATTAATTGTCGATGCTTGTTTTGATGATTAATGATTCTGTACCGAGCTCTCTTTAGCCAACTCAACTGTAACCCTCTCTAAGCTCAACTGTAACACATCACCTAGCCTATTGGCAGAACAATAACCAAAACTCAAGCGGTGAGGAAGTCTCCTAAGAGACCCTTTCGTCTCGTCCTCTAAGTGGAAGTGCGGTCCAGTAGAGAAATAGATCTACTCCAAAACAACGCCACGGGTGGAAGAAACTCTCTGGATGAGTCACTCAAAAAATCAGCCCCACCTGTACAGGCTGACGAGCTCGTAAGAAAAACTAAAAGCAAAGGCCCCAACCCAAGTACCCTAAGAATAAAGGGTCTGCAGAACTAGTCAAAAATCGGGATTCCAACGAAGTGTAAAAAGACTACGAGCTCACGTAAAAAACGTAAAAAGGACTGGGATCCTAGACCTACGTTATTGGCGACCGTTGCCCTAACTAGGTTCCTATCTCCGGTCCAGCTGATGCCACTCCCTCGTACAGTCAGGTGTGAGAGTCACTTGACCGACACTATTAATTATCTGTCATCACCGTCATTTGTTGACAACCTTATTCAATAGTGATTCATAGTTAGTTACTCGTGCTTAAAGGATTGATCATGAAATCAGAGATTTCAGTCACTGATTGCAAATTTTCTTATTTTTAAAATTACGAGATTAGAAGTCATTTATTGGATATAGATCTAAGTTCAATTCTAATTTATACAATAATTAGTCACAAACTCCAACTTTTCATTTGATATGAATTTTAGAGTCTAGATCTTATGTACTTCTTGCTATTCACTACAAGATAACATTGTCCTTTGTAATTTAGCTTTATATCCTTATCTTTAGGCTTAATAACTACCAACGAAGTATTTATACACAACTAACCGTTGTCAAAACTATAGATTACTTAGTACTTGCTAATTGCTACATATTTTATTTCCTCAAGTAAACTAGTCCAATTATCATCATCTAGTTCTGCGTATTTAATTAAAAATTTATCTTCATCCCTTAAAACCCCCATCTTACCTCCAATAAGTGTACTTCCTACAGATCTCTGCATATATGAAGCATCTCTCTCGCAGAACTTAAACTCAAGCAACTAACCATCTTCAGAACCCAGTTACTACTTTACCTTGATAATTACTCTTCAATTTATTAATAAGTCCACTTCTTGTCCCCTAATTCCAGGTACTTAGTCCAAATTATCTTCATGTAAAATTCTTAGCTCACGTAAGAAAACTCTATAGATCTCTGCTTTACGCATGACCCACCAAATCTGAGTACTGTATCGCAACTCCTACTTATGGGCAATCCTAGATCATTCCAAACTTTGAAAGTAGGGGGATTTCTCTTTTCTTTTTATAGAGTGATTTTAGACGTCGAAGGATGATCGTCCAGCCTTAATGTCATTCAAATTTTATTAAATCAGCATGCTTTCAACTCGACAGTACAATACACGACACATATAATGATTTTATGCTGGGCACCACATCACAAATGCCATATATAAGAATGTCTTGCTTCTAAAGAAAATTGATTGTCTTAATTTTCTTGAGTTCAATGTCTTTATTTCTAATATACAGAACATGAGAAGGATAAACATATTCAACTGTATATCACTTTCAATCACCTGTATGTCGTCAGAGTTGTCGTGATTTTACAAAACACATTATATAAGTTTATTTTCAGTCTCAAGAAATTTTACATTTTATCATTATTTCAAGGATCAAAATTATTGACCATGGTGGAAACAATGTAAGGATAAAAAATGTGTCAAATATGACGTGCAAGGCAACAAGAGGTAGGGTAAGATTGTACCTCTTTTTGGATCAACTGCATGCAGCAGCTTCTTGAATTTGGAGCAGCAAATGGTTGATCCAAGAACAAGAACAACAGCTCCAGTGGCTGTTTGGAGGCTCTAGAGGGCTTCCAGCAGGTCTTGAGCACCTCCAGCTGCTGCCTTGAGCATCACAAGTAGTAGTATTACTATTGCTACTTCATGCAACAACAGTAGGGTTCCCTTTTTGATTAGTACAGCAGCTCCAATGAGAGTGGCTGCACATGCAGCAACAGGAGGAGGGGGCTTGCTGCCTTGAAGCAGCAACAAGCTGTAACAATCAAAGGAGAGGGGGAAAAGAGAAGGGGTTTGGGAATTTGGGAGGGGAAAATAGGAAGGGTTTTGGGTGATATATATTTATATATATAAGGGGAGGAGTATATTAGTTGTTTACCAAATGGAGGGAGGAAATCAAACCAAGTGGCTGAGAAAAAAGGGCCAAATGGCTGTACTTTACACTGTCGTTTGGAATAAAAAATTGTAATTTATTATTTTACCTATTTTCTCTTCTTTTATTTGAGATATTAAAGTTGACCGTATTTGCATCTCGAGTCTCTGTCATCTCTATATGAAGATCAAAATGATTATAATATTCATATACTTTTGGATTGGTATAAATTCCCAAAATTCTCGAGATACGATTTTGGCTTGTGATTAAATTTGTGATTTTAAAATATCAAACGAATTCTGATCGACAAACGATCGATTCTGTTGGTCTTATTTCATCGAATCAGATTTTTTGGGTGGTCTTGATTTGTTTTGCGGTTTTCAAATTTATGTCACGGCTTTTCCGATGGCACACTTTACGAAGCAATCGATTTTTGATCGATTGATCCCAAACAACTTTTGATTTACGATCTATTGATCAATTTAGATTATTTAATATTGGTCGATAGTTTTATCGGATCAAATGGACCCTAATCGAATCGGGTTCAGGTTTATTTGAATCCGGATGTCACAAGATGAAGGTAAGCAACAATGTTCTATCTTTGCCACTTTGCTGCACCAATAATATTCCACTGAGGACATACGCCATGGGCAAATCGGCCAATATAGGAGCAACTCCCCAGAATGCACCGCTGAATCAGAAATGGAAATATTTGCTAGTCACCATCTATCCTTGCACATTATCAGCGATACACCAATCATATAAAACCCATTCTTTCTCGTCAAATGGAAACTAACCAGATAAAATGATGCTACCCTTTAGGATTGGAAGTTATCACGCAAATTGTCACACCCTTTTATATTTGGTTGAAGTCATTTTTCTAGCGTAGTTGTCTGTACGAACATTTTTCCCAAACTTTACTTCTATACATTTTCAGTAACTGTTTTTTCGTGATTTATTACCCCCATGTAGGTCCAAAGCTAGTGAACTGCTTAAGATTTTAAAAGACCCAGGATATCCTCCTTCAATTTCTTTGATGATGTTTGCAAAGAAGGTACTTTTTTAATCATCTATGGAATCTATTCGGTGATTGCCTCTCAAATTTCACAAGGTTCTAGACAACTATCTCCTTACTGCAAAAGCTTTCCACAGCCTAGTAATATGCGTAGTACTATTCTTCGTCTGGTTGCTAATGTTTTTTAATTAAAATCTGGTGCATATTTTGTTCATCCTTTCTGATTTCAGGTTGTTGGCTTATGCGAGAATCCAAGTGGTAGCTTCGAGGGTATTGCTTATGCTTGTGGTCATGTCATTCTATTGGTTGCATCTCAGGTTTGTTTGAGTTTCAGATTGACATGTGTTGTGTATACTGAATACACCAGTGGGGATTTTGTGAATGCATTTCCTGCATCTGAATATTAACAGAGTCGATGACTGAACTAATGCTGAAACCGTATTCTATGATTATTGGTATGAATGTTTTTAGACTTGAGAGTCACTACTAGGCACCAAGGGTCCAAAAATGATTAATGTGCTAAACGCTCTTAAGGCGCTCACGCTTATATTTTGTGTGTGTGTATAACTTTTAGATGAATGTAAAAATACATAATTTATTTGTGTATATGACTTCGAACGATAATATAATGATATTTACAACTTTAAAAATGGGTGAAATATGAATTCAATTATGCAGACACCTATAAATGCATGTGCAAATTATGTATGGTTTTATCTTCACAAAAAAATCACATATATTTTACAGCATGAGTTTTCAGTTTACAACAACACAATATATGTTACACAATGTGTTTTTATGTATCCTCAGTACTTAAAATCGAAAGACGGTTTCCTTAAAAGTCAGGCATATGGATTTATGAAATAGAAATAAGAAATAAATATGTACAAATGAGGATGAAAATCCTTGAAATTAGGAAAGTTCATTTTATTAAAATAGCAACCATCGATAAATTTATGTAGTTTTGTATCGACCGATTAATCTAAACTGTTAGAAAAATAATATAGCTCTGATACCATGTTAGAAAATAGCGAATGTGGAAGCAAATGATCAACATAGCATAATAATATAAAGATAAAACATGAAGAACATGATTTTTACGTGGAACCGTCCTTCCTAAGGAGCGGGATGAAACCATGGAGAAGCCCTCAAAGGGACGGATATTGCATTCCTTTTTCTCATCTGACTACATGGGTGTGGGGGTCTATATGTAGGCCCCACTGAGTCTCCACATCTCCAAACCGGTAGATGTGGGACTAAAGATTGGATGTGGTAAATGGATCCTGGAGGTATCCATTTACCCATCTACAACATAAGAGGCACACATCCAAATACTCCAACACTCCCCCTCAAGCTGGAGCATGCAATGCTTAGCTTGGACAAATAAAAAGAAACTCAATTCACATTATATGACACTACAGACAATATCAACTCAACACGCACAACTGTTGGCTGCTGTTGAGGATGTTGCTTCTCATGCCGTGTAGGTGAGGAGGACGAACGGGTTAGAGTGTGAGTCAACTGAATCTCCTCGGCGGAGAGCATGTGCTATGTACTGCACCTGTCATAGTCACTGCAACTGGAAATGAGTCTCCTCGTCGGAGTACTCTGGCCCACCACATATGGACAACTACTCCATATCTGAAAAGGATCAAAGTGAAAAGGGTGTGGAAGTGCAATCCTCGTCGGAGTCCACGATCGCTGAAGAATGAAGTCTGAAAGTCTCCTCGTCGGAGAACTGGGTGTCTCCCATCTGGCACAGAGAATGATACCCTACTTTGGAGTCCCTATGATACCACATGAAAACCCTTGTCAATATGGCATAGGGAATGGTCCTCTACTCTGGAGTCCCTATGGCTCACATGAAAACTCTGGCCGAAAAAACAAGAAAAGATGGGGACCACTACAAAAGATGGCAAACATGTGCACATATGAAAAGACCGCATACATGTGCGTGTATGGAACTGGAGACTCGAAAACATCTGACGTCGAGTCTGAATATCTGTTGTAGAGTTTGAACAATCCAGGTGGTCTGACGAAATTGACACCCGAATATGGAACAAGACATGTGACTTTACACAATATTCCCCCTGTCTCCCATACTAGTCGGAGTACATGATATCTACTATGTTGGAGAAGACAATAAAATGGAGATACAAAACATCAATGTAAGCCGCCACAATCTTTCTCAGCTCTTTTTTGGCTATTTCCCTTTTTTAATAGCTGTCCAATGTTTTTATAAGCGTTCCTTTTTTTCGTCTATTCTCCTCTTTTTTTTCTCTTTTTTGTTTGCGTACAACTTTTCTTCTTCGTCTTCTTCCTCTTTTTTTGTGCGCGTCTTTTTTAAATCAAATTCCTCTCCTTTTTCTAACCAACTATTTCCTTTTTTAATGAGGCTATTCTCTCTCTCTCTCTCTTCCTTTTTTTGTTTATACTTGGGCCGCACAACACAAGCCCACTTGGGCCGTTTATAAAAAAAACTTTTTTTTAAAATAAACCCACATGGCTCATTTAGGGTTCCTCATCGATTGGGAACCCCTCTTTTCCCTGTGCCGCCCTCGATGGGGGACCTGCTTACACGCAGGCGTCGTCAAGAGATAGAGGAGGGGCTTCGTGGACGGAGGAGCTCGGCAGGCCAAGAGGCTCAGAGCGGGGTCGCCGCAGCGTGGAGCACGGAGCGGCTCTGCTTGAAAGCATCACCTGCAACAGCCTCGCCTAGAGAGGGCCGGGGCTCTGCCTGAGCCATCACCCGTGGGGTTACGCTAATCTGGAGGTTGCACCTGGGGTCTTGCCTGGATAGGAAGAAGCGCGCAGATGGTGTGCGCGGGAAGGAGCACCGTCGATGGTGCTCGCGTGCGGGAAGAGAGCATCGCTTGTATATGCTCCAGAACTCCCAAGGACCCTCACGACTTACCGGGACTGCGCATGCTTGACGAATCTCACTCCGCCTGTGTAGAGGGCGACGATGTGTTGTGCCTTGGAGCGCCGCATGCAGGGAGCTTTTGCGGGGAGGGAGATCGCGCTAGGGGATGTCGCCTGGGAGGTTCGACGTTGCCTGGGAGGCAGTCTCGCCTGGGAGAGTCGCAGCACCGTGCCTGGATGCGCATCCGTTGGAGATGATGTGCAACATCTGGAGCGCCGCCTGGATGCACGCAAAGGATCGCTCCACTGTGATGCTGGAGCCTGTGCGATGGAACCCCATGATTAGGGTTTCCAAAGAAGCCCTAGAAATCAAACTTAACCAAAATCTTATCTTCATAAAACATGATCTTCAGGAATGAACATTAATCGAATCTCGAACAACATAGATCGCGAAGTCCTTGAGAATCGAACCTGCTCTGATACCATGTTAGAAAAATAACATAGCTCGGATACCATGTTAGAAAATAGAGAACGCGAAAGTGAATGATAAACATAACATAAGAATAGAAAGATAAAACATGAAGAACAAGATTTTTACGTGGAACCCTACTCCTTAAGGAGCGAGATGAAACCATGGGAGAAGCCCTCAAAGAGGTGGATATTGCATTCCTGTTTCTCATCTGACTACAAGGGTGTGGGAGTCTATACATAGCCCCCACTTAGTCTCCACATCTCCAAACTGGTAGATGTGAGACTAAAGTCTGGATGTGGTAAATGGATCTTGGAGGTATCCATTTACCCATCTACAACATAAAAGGCGCACAACCAAATACTCCAACACTCCCCCTCAAGCTGGAGCATGTAATGCTCAGCTTGGACAAACAAAAAGATACTCAACTCACGCTACATGATACTACAGACAATATCAACTCAACGCGCACAATTGTCTGTTGTTGTCGAGGACGTTGCTTCTCATGTCGTGTAGGAGAGGAGGACGAACGGGCTGGAGTGTGAGTCAACTGAATCTCCTCGTCGGAGAGCATGTGCTTTGTACTGCGCCTATTAGAGTCACAACTGGAAATGAGTCTCCTCGTCGGAGTACTCTGGCCTGCCACAACATTTGGACAACTGCTCCATCTCTGAAAAGGGTCGAAATGAAAAGGCCATGGAAGTGCAATCCTCGTCGAAGTCCACGGTCGCTGGAGAACGGTGTCTGAAAGTCTCCTCGTCGGAGAACTGAGTCTCTCCTATCCGGCACAGAGAATGGTGCCCTACTCTGGAGTCCCTATGATACTACATGAAAACCCACACAATATGGCTTAGGGAATGGTCCTCTACTCTTGAGTCCCTATGGCTCACATGAAAATCTGGCCGAAAAAACAAGAAAAGATGGGGACCACTACAAAAGATGGTAAATATGCGCGCATCTGAAAAGACCGCATACATGTGCGTGTTTGAAACTGGAGACTCGGAAGCATATGACGTCAAGTCTGAATATCTGTTGTAGAGTCTGAACAATCCCGATGATCTGACGAAAATGACATCCGAATCTGAAACAAGACCTATGACTCTACACAATACTCTCCCTTTCTCCCGTACTAGTCAGAATACATGACATCAACTATGTTGAGAGAAGACAATAAAGTGGGGATACAAAACATCGATGTTAGACGTCACATTTTTTCTCGTCTCCCTTTTTTCGGTTATTTCCCCTTTTTTTAATAGCTGTCCAAATTTTTATTAGCCGTTCCTTTTTTCCGGCTATTCTGTTCTCATTTTTTTACTCTTTTTCTGATTGCTTACATCTTTTCTTCTTCCTCCTCTTTTTTTTGTACGCGCCTTTTTTAAAAATCAAATTCCTCTCCTTTTTCAACAAACTTCTTCCATTTTCTAATGAGGCTAGTCTCTCTCCCTTTTTATGTTTATACTTGGGTCGCACTCCACAAGCCTACTTGGGTTGTTTATAAAAAAACTTTTTTTAAATAAACCCACAAGGCTCATTTAGGGTTCCCCATCGGTTGGGAACCCCTCTTTTTCCTGTGCCACCCCCGATGAGGGACATGCTCATGCGCGGGCACCGCCAAGAGATGGAGGAGGGGTTTCGTGCACTGAGGAGCTCGCCTAGCCAAGAGGCTCGGAGCGGGATTGCCACATCTTGGAGCACAGAGCGGCTCCACCTACAACTGCGTTGCCTGGAGAGGGCTGGGGCATTGCGTGAACCACCACCTGAGGGGTTGCGTTGATCTGGAGGTTGCGCCTGGGGTCTTGTCTGGATAGGAAGAAGCGCGCGAATGGTGCGTGCGGGAAGGAGCGTCGCCGATGGTGCTCGCGTGCGGGAGGAGAGCAACACCCATATATGCTCCAGAACTCCCAAGGACCCCCACGACTTATCGGGACTGCGTTTGGGAGGGCAGTCTCGCCTGGGAGAGTCGCAACATCGCGTCTGGATGCGTGGCCTCTGGAGATGATGTGCGACATCAGGAGCGCGACCTAGATGGACGCAAAGGATCGCTCCACCGTGATGCTGGAGCCTATGTGGCTGAACCCCATGATTAGGGTTTAGAAAGAAACCCTATAAATCAAACTTAAATAAAATCATATCTTCATAAAAAATTGATCTTCAAGAATGAAAATTAATCGAATCTCGAACAACAAAGAACGTGAAATCCTCGAGAATCGAACCTGCTCTAATACAATGTTCGAAAAATAATATAGCTTGGATACCATGTTAGAAAATAGAGAACGCGGAAGCGAATGATAAACAGAACATAAGAATAGAAGGATAAAACATGAAGAACAAGATTTTTACGTGGAACCCTACTCCTTAAGGAGCGAGATGAAACCACGGGAGAAGTCCTCAAAGAGTTGGATATTGCATTCCTTTTTCTCATCTGATTACAGGGGTGTGAGGGTCTATATATAGCCCCCACTGAGTCCTTACATCTCCAAACTGGTAGATGTAGGACTAAAGAGTAAGGACTGTATGTGCTAAATGGATCCTAGAGGTATCCATTTACCCATCTACAACATAAGAGGCGCACAACCAAATACTCCAATATAAACCTATGTGGCTTTCATAATCCTTAAAAAATTTCCACCTCATGCTAAGGTATCCCTATATATAACCTAATAAAGAAATAAATGTTAAAATACAAGCCGAGATCATATGTTTTTCTTCGATTGAGTGATTAATGCTCGTTGATTTGACCTCATCAGTGTTGTCTAAAGCTCTCTGGGTGCTCGCGTAGGTACCCAAGCGAGGGCCTAGCGCGTTGCCTCCCTCCAAGCGAGGCATTTTGTGTCGAGCGCTTGGATACTCAAGGCAAGCGCTTGAGGCAAAAGTAGGGCTTTTCGTCCACTTTTTGTGATTTTTATCCATGTTTATGTTTTTACATGAGATACATATTAGTTCCAAGTATCACTAACACACATACTTATACATATGCATAGACATGTATTTGTGATTTACATACATACTTTCGTTACCTATATGTATACATATACATCCATGTTTTTGTTTTAAATATTACATATACATTTGACTTAAAAAAGTATATATTCTTCTACATTTTCATATACATACACACACACACATATATATACATATATTAATTTAAAGTGTAAACAAAACCCACGTATAAAGCAAACATACACATGTATATGTAGGCATGCACACATTTATAAATACAGATTCACATGCATACAAATATCTACACATACATACATGTGAATACACACACAAACACAATATTTAATACATATCATACAAATATACGAATGTACATGCATAAATTACACATACAACAACAACAACAAAGCCTTTTCCCACAATTAAGTAGGGTCGGCTACATGGATTCTTCGCCTCCATTCAGATCTATCTTGGGTCAATCCCGGGTTTATATCCATAAAACTAAGATCCCTTCATATAGTTTCTTTCCAACACTTCTTGGGTTGTCCTCGCCCTCTCTTTACCGGCTCAACATCCCAACACTCGCATCTCCTAACTGGTGCATCAGCTGATCTTCTTTGCAAATGACCAAACCATCTTAAGCGGTTTTCTCGCATCTTATCCTTGATCGGAGCTACACCAACTTTCTTTCTGATTGCATCATTCCGAATCCGATCTTTACGTGTGTGTCCACACATCCACCTTAGCATTTTCATTTCTGCTACAACCATTCTCTGCACATGTCTATGGTTCACAGGCCAACATTCAGATCCATAGAGCACAACAAGTCTCACAGCTGCTTTGTAAAACTTTCCTTTAATTTTTAAAGGAATTTTCTTATCACAGAGAACAACAGAGGCTCCTCTCCACTTTAGCCACCCTGCATTTATTCTATTAGTAACATCTCCATCAATTTCCCTATGATGTTGCAAAATAGATCCCAGATATCTAAAAGAATCTCTCTTCCGAATGTTATCATCACCAATCTTCACCTCGATTCCTTCACCATTGCTTCCATCAAAGGAGCACTCCATATATTCTGTCTTACCCCTACTTATACGAAATCCTTTATTCTCCAACTCATGTCTCCAAACCTCAAGCTTCTCATTTACTCCATCTCTAGTCTCGTCAATCAACACAATATCATCAGCAAATAACATACACCAAGGTAACTCATCTTGAATGTGACTTGTCAACTCGTCCATAATCAAAGTAAAAAGAAATGGACTCAAAGCTGAACCTTGATGTAAACCAATGTTGATGTAAAAATAGCCAGTCTTCCCAGACGGGATCCTTACACAAGATAAAGCCCTATCATGCATGTCCTTTATGAGGTTAATGTATAGGACATGTACTTGTCTCTTTTCCAAAACTCTCCACAATATCTCTCGTGGGACAGAATCATAAGCCTTCTCCAAATCAATAAAGATCATATGGAGGTTCTTCCTTTTAGCTATATAAATCTCCATTGTTCTCCTCAACAAATGGATGGCTTCAATAGTTGAGCGACCTGGCATGAATCCGAATTGGTTTTCTTTTACGTTAGAAACTTGCCTCAACCTTCTTTCGATCACACGTTCCCAAATTTTCATAGTGTGACTCATCAGCTTGATACCTCTGTAATTAAAACAATTTTGAATGTCTCCTTTATTCTTATAAAGAGGCACCACGATACTCCTCCAACCTTTAGGCATTTTCTTGCTTCGCCAAATAACATTGAAAAGATTCGTAAGCCAAGTCAAACCGCGCTCACCTAAAACTCTCCAAACTTCTACAGGGATGTCATCCGGTCCTACACCTTTCCCAGGTCTCATAACCTTCAAAGCCTCCTCTACTTCCTTTCTTTGAATCCGTCTATAGCTTGCATGATTAAAGTAACTTTCACTACTAGCCAGATCACCCAAAGTGATCTCTCTATTTCCTTCCCCAATGAAAAGTTTATGAAAGTACTGCTCCATCTAGTCTCTATATCCTTCTGAGTAACAAGTACACAACCTTCCTCGTCCTTAATGCATCTCACTTGAGAAAGGTCTTTGGTCTTTCTTTCTCTTGCTTTGGCCAACCTGAATATATCCTTCTGGCCTTTCTTAGAGTCGAGATTTTTATACAAAACTTCATAAGCTTTTGACTTAGCCTCGCTTACAGCCTTCTTTGCTTCCTTCTTCGCTATTTTGTAGTTTGTGATCGTTTCCTCTGTTTTATCCTTAGACATAGCCTTAAAGCATGCTCTTTTAATTTTTAGCCTCTCTTGCACCCCTTCACTCCACCACCAAGCCTCCTTTTGTCCTGTCGCTCCTCCCTTTGACTCGCTTAACATCTCTTTGGCTACCTTTCAGATACAAGATGCTACTGCCTCCCACATCTCATTTGCACTTCCGCTACAATCCCAAGATAAGTCTTCTAAAACCTTCTCCCTGAAGCTCGATTGCTTTAGTGGAAGATTCCACCATCTAGTTCTAGTGATCTTAGGAACCCTCATTTTCTTTACCAACCCTTTTATTTGTACATCCAAGACTAACAAATGATGTTGAGTTGTCAAACTCTCTCCTGGGATTACTTTGCAGTCTTTACGACACAACCGATCTCTTCTCCTCAACGCAAAGTAATCTATCTGTGTTCTAGTTGGCCCACTCTTATAATTAATTAAATGCTCCTCCCTCTTCTTGAAGAGAGTGTTTGCTATGAACAGATTATATGCTGTTACAAAATCCAAGATGACTTTTCCCTCTTCATTTCTATCCCCAAAACCATATCCTCCATGAACACTAGCATACCCTGAAGCATCTTTTCCCACATGTCCATCAAGATCTCCACCTATGCAAATCATCTATCTTTGTGGGATTCCTTGTAAACTCTTATCTGGATCCTCCCAAAAAGCTTGTTTATTCCTTTCATCTAAACCAATTTGTGGTGCATAAACTGAGATTATATACAAAATTTCTTCTTCAAGCACCAATTTTAGCAGAATAATCCGATCCCCGAATCTTTGCACCTCAACCACACAATTCTTCAAATCCTTATGAACAACCACTCCAACACCGTTTCTACCCTTATCTTTCCTGAATACCAAAGCCTAAAGCCTGTCTTTTCAATCTCCCTTGCTTTCTCTCCAACCCATTTAGTCTCTTGAAGACAGTACATGAATCTTCCTTCTTTCCATCGTATCCGCTATCTCCATCAATTTTCCAGTTAAAGTGTCAAAATTCCAACTACCAATCCGCAACTTCCGTTGCAATCTCTTTTGGACTAACTTCTTTACTCACATGCATCCATTATGCGAGAACCCTTGTAAATTTTGGACTGCATGCAGAGGAACTAGCTTAATTACCCGCATGCGTTCCTTATGCAAGAACCCTTGCAAATTTTGAACTACATCCAGGCTGCGATGTAGCGACCCTTGCCAATTTTTCATTGCATTCGGGCGATGCAACGCGTCGCAAGTAGGGAACGCCCCAGTGAAATCTGTATGTTTGCTTAAATCCATGTTGAAAAGATCCGACTGTCATGAGGCAACTTTCTAAATAATATTTTTTTAAAAAAATATATTTAAGAAGTTGTCTCAGACTGTTTTACGCTGGCTGTCAGCTACCTAACGCAACCCTCCTCATTTACCCGGGCTTGGGACCGGCCATGGCTGAGTTAAAATATAAATACACATACACATATTAACAAATATTGAATTCATAATAAAATATAATTTGGTGATAGCATACATACACACACATATACATACACATACATATACATACACATGTACACATGCACATTTATATACGTGCATGTAAACACACTCAGCTATACTAGATTGGTCTTCGATTGAAATATAAGTTATACATACATATATTTGCAATTACACATACATACACATGTGTGTATGTGCACATATTATATAGACCCACATAAATTATTTATTTTTATATACGGTACTTGCTTTTCTCAGATGAGCATCTAGGTGAACGCCCAACGCTTTGGAGCGCCTCTTGCCTTTAACAACACTTGATCTCATGTAGCACTTCACTTGAGGCAAGGCAAGAGGTTGCTTTTTTTTCATTATGATAGTATTGAAAATATCCAAATCTATGTAAATATATAAGAATGTATGTAATATTCAGAATAATTAAAAACTACAAACCGACTAAATCTGATTAGTGGATTGACTGCCAGTTAAGTTTTAGGCAGTGACCTGACCGACTAAATACAGATAACCGACTTTAGTGCTAGGATGTTTCCAAATGCTCCCTTTTGTGCACTTAAAAAGAAGACCGGTGTCCTAGATTATCTGGATTGCCTTCTTTTTGTTGTTTCTGTCAAGTACCAACTTTTTGGAAAAATATTTTCAAGTTTAGGAATGATTTCACAACTTATTCCTAGACCATAGGCACCACCAGTGCACTAATTCAGTAGATCTTGCATAAGTGACCGGTCCATAAAACAGTTTCATAACTTATCAGTAGCCTTATTCCTAGACCATAGGCACCGGTACACTAATTCAGTAGATCTTGCATAAGTGACAAGTTCATAAAATAGTTTCACAACTTAAGCTTGGTGCTGAAGGTCCTTCTTACCGCAATGGGCATGTAAAGAGTTGGAGTCATTTATCAACTACTACAATGGTTATGTAAAGGTTTCGAGTCATTTATCAACTTTTTTTGTACATATATTGCGGGATGATATTATCAAGTTGGCGCACATGGGAAATATATTTAGCATATGTTCTTGTTAAACTTGAGTCATCTTATTCTTTGGTTGTCTGCATTTTTTAGTGCATTGGTCTTTTGTTAAAATAAAAATATTTGTATTGATTTCGTGTGTTCAATAGATACCTGCTGTGATGGACATCGTTCTTGGTGAGTTCCATAGTGTATGCATATACACCGTTCCAAAGCATATACAAGCGTCAGAGGTATGCTATAACTTCTGTTGCCTATTTGTTTACCTTTTAAAGTGTAATTCTGTACTTGAAAATATGAGAAAATCATTGAAAAACCTGTACAATTCACTGACGAGTTATCCTAGAATAGGCTGGTTTTTTCACATGTATCCCTTGTTTGGCTTTGGCCACAACGATTACTTTAATTGTAAAAGGGATTCTTACATGTCTTCCCCCTATAATCTTTACCTTATAATACTTGTAGTTAATCTTACTAATTCCTATGCAACTGCTCCTTGGGTTAACTTCCACCTAACAACATTGATATTTGGGTTACTCTAACATCTTACATTATTACCCTGATATGCATGGTTGCTTGTATGTTTATCGTACTAACTCTTACTGCTGACATGCTACAACATTTAAGATTTGAGGGTTTAATTCCCTCCAACCTTGCAGCCAAATGCACAGTATTTGTTTTTACCTCTTGTAGTCGCCCATGTTGCAGAAGTTGTTATTTGGTATTCAGTCGGATGTGTCAGTAAATAAATAAGATTCGGTATTCGGAGAATATTTGGAATTATTTGGTCATGTATTTTTTAATCATTTTCAATATAAAAATAATGTTTAATATATAAATTCTTTTATATTTATCAGTGTTTTTGAAACCGGACCGGACCGGCCGGTTCGACCGGACCGGACCGGTCGAACCGGCCCTGGTTAACTGGTTATGCCGGTTCGGTTTGATGGTCTAAATTTTAATTAAACCGCCCGATTCAACCTATTTTTTTGACCCGGTTTAACCAGGTTCAACCGAAGTTGAACCGCATTTAATTTTAAAATTATTTAAAAATATTGTTGATAGTGGGAGTTGAACCCATGACCTTTGGTTACCTTTTTTACACTCCCAACCAACTACACTAATACAACTTTTTGCATATGTTGGGTTTTAAAAATAATTAAACTATTATCATGTTATAGAGCATCTAGACCAAATAATATATATATATATATATATATATATATATATATATGATATGTATGATATTTGATGGTGTATAAGAAAAATACTTAATGTATACTGTGAAATATATACATTATCTATGTATTTTATATATATCTCAAGTATATTAAGTGTATATTATATATATATATTATTTCATTTCAGTTTGATTAGCCGGTTCAACCACTTTTTTTTCACCGGTCCGGTTTAATCCGATTTTAAATAATGATGACGTCATCATCCGGTTGAACCGGTTTGATTACATGATTTGACCCGATCCAACCATTTCAACAAGGTTTCCTGTTCGATGTCCGGTTCGGTTTCAAAAACCTTGATATTTATACATATATGATCATCAATCAATAAGAATCAAGATAAAAATACCAATTAACAAGTTACGTATATGTAGCTTTAATATTTTTGGTTATATTAGGATAAATGAGAACCTTTAAAAAGTAAAAAACCCAGTAGTATGTTGCAATAGTCGGCCATGCAAATATTCAGTCGAATATTCACGAATATTTTGGTTGGATCGAACATTGTGTGATTGGAAATAATCTTTTTGGTTGCCCCTCGAATAGAATATTCGGTTCAACTATTGCAACAATTTCCGCCAATATATCACCAAAAGTGGAGAAACTTGAGGGCATTTTTTAAAATTTATGGGTTGATTTTTCTAAAATATTTTTAATATTTTTGTCAATACACCATTAGTGCTCATTCAGATTATTTTTCTATTTGTTGAGAGTTTAACTTGTAACCTTAACACCAGGGGTATTCCGGTTATCTTCTCTTACTGGTGTTAACCTCTATTATAATCATAACCCTAGATCTCATTATATAAGATGCCCTAGGGTTCTATTCTTGATTAAGAAAATTGCAATTCTCCTATTCATCTTGGTGTCAGAGTCGCCATCCTGCCTTTTTCCCCGCCATCATCCTCTCCCTCTCCATCCTTCACCAAACGACATCGATGCCTCATTGCGAGAAGCATCGCCAGAAGCCCATATCAATGTCCCCACGAGAAGCCTCCTGCCTCCATCGCCCTGGCGCCTCCACGGGAAGGTTTCCGTCTCCTACAAATCCCCTGCTGATTCCCACATCCCCAGCTGATTCTGAAATCCCCAGCCAATTCCCACAACTTCCTCATCGCCCCAATCCCCAGCCGATTCCCACATCGCCCCATCACCCACATCCGATTCTTCCTAAACCCCCAATTGATTCCAATTCGCCAAATCCCTAGGAATCCTCGTCACCCACATTCGACTCTGCCCAAATCCCCAGATCCCATTCTGTTTCCCCCAAGTCTGTTTCCCAATTCCACGATATATATCGTCAATTTTTCCATCTGTTTCCCCCCTAAATCCACCATCCTTTGAAATCCATAAGGACGTATATCCCCAAATCCATTTCCCCTTAAAATCCACCATCCTTGTCCCCAATTCCCCCAGCTGTTAGCTTGCCGGGAGGATATCCCCAATTCCCCCATCTCAATCCCCAAACTTTGCCCTAGCATAAGCTGTGCCTGGATCCCCCATCTGTGTCCTACCCTGTAGGTGCAGTCGTGCATTCTCTTGCGCATCATTGTCCACCATAATAACCTGCTACCACCAACCGGCCTCGTCTTGATTCGGCAATTCCCCCTGGGTATGAAATGATTTAAGTTGCTCAATGTTTTAGCCTATTTTACTGCAACATGCCTGACGTCCTAGTCAGAGATGTCGGAATTTTAAGTGACTTTTCAAGGTTATGAGGGGAATAGTTCTCGCCTGCCCTCTTTCGGTTCGATCACCAAGTTAGATGAGACTAAGTACCTTAAGTGGTCTCGAATATTCCTCACGATCGTACAAGGATACGACAAGGAACCCATTTTCTTGGAGCCAAACCCTATTAACAAGTTTGGAAAATACCCCTCGTGGGTGAAAGATGACATGATGGTCAACTCTTAGATCATCTTCAACGTCATCCACATGATTGCTGTTGAGTTGATTTACTATACCATCTCTCACGACATGCAAACTTCTATCAAAACCACACATGGGCAGGAGAAGAACTCAAGTAGGATGTATCAGACTTACTTCGACGTGTTGAATATGAAGAAAGCAGTCCGCTCCCTGTCTGAATACTTCTCTATCCTCAAATCGTTATTTGAACTATACAATGCATGCATTCCTGGATGTAGCTTCCCTGAACAGAAGAAACACTGTCAATAAATGACTTGCTTGGTGTTTTTAGTGAGACTCGACTATGCCTATGTTGTGGCTTGTGATCAAATGATTGCTACTGCTGTTCTCCCTACCATTGAGGAGACCTATAATACTTTGAGCTATCTAGCTGTGCCTCACACAAGCATACAAGCAAACATTCACGGACAAGTTACTGCACTTGCTGCTCCATCAGGGTGAGGAACCTATAGATCATTTAGGAGCTATGGTCGAGGTCGCTTCAGTACATGCTGAGGTCAAAGCATAATTCAGTGCACATATTGTCACTAGTTCGGCCTTGTCGAGGCCGTCTACTACAACAAACATGGAATCATGCACCTACGGCTAGGACTCTTACTATTGATGGAGATGCACCTACAGTTGAAGTTCCTGGATGAGACTTCGAAGATATGATGCATCGCTTGAACAGGCTTCGCCTACGCGATTCTTTGCATCCGATGATTCTCAAGAAACTACAGTTGTCACTCGTACGGGTTTCTTGATTTCCTTCCTATAATTTTGCAAAATTGGAATGGTTGATTGGCATAGGAGCTTCTACTCACCTATGTGGAGAACAAATCCTACTATATCAGATGCACAAAGTGCCATCTGGTCGAGCAATACAAGTTACATATGTTCGTTATCGAGGGATGAGGGGATGTAAATCAAATGTTTACGATCTAATAATGCTTGAGAGTTTCTTTCTCATAATATGCCGTCTTTTCTATCGACCCATGTGATTTTACATCAAACTACTTGTTACCATACTTCACAATAGAATGATGTGGCTGAGCTCAAACATAGACATAATCTTGATATTGCAAGAACCCTTATTAGGCGATGCTCCAGTAGAGATGTCAATAGCCCTACAGAAGGCGGCCACAGTGTCCTTGATACAATACCAAGCATCTGAAATTATACAGAGGTACTTAGTGACTCCAGATGATGCTTAGCAATAGAAGAAGAGATGTCTGCCGGACACCTGGATGCTTGTTGATCCTTCTGATGACAACATGATTGGAGGATCTAGTTACAATCCAGACAGGTCCATTTCTTGCTACAAGGCAAGGCTTGTGGGAAAGGGGTTCACAATGGTGTTGACTTCTTTGACACTTTTTCTTCAGTTGCTCGTCTATCCACTGTACGGATCCTTGTGATAGTGGTTGTACAACTTGATTGGCCCTTGCATCAATTAGATGTGAAGAATGCCTTCCTTTATGAAGATCTTTAGGAGATTGTTTGTATACATCAATCTTATGGCTTTGAGGATCAAGACCGATATCAGAATGTGTGCCTACTATGCACGACCATATATACCCTCAAACAAATCCCTCATGCCTGGTTTTAGAAATTATTAGAGGTACTAGAGAATTTGGGCCTCATCCGATCTTTGGCAGACCATTCTTTGTTCATACGAAAGAATGAAAAAGGAACTGTGGCTATGCTTATCTAAGAATGGAAAAGAACTGTGGCTATGCTTATCTATGTGGATGACATCATCCTCACAGGAGATGACTTTGGTGGTATTCTAGAAGTGAAGGCGCAACTGGCAGAATTGTTTGTAATCAAAGACTTGGGGCCAATACGATATTTTTTAGGGATTGAAATTGCAAGATCCAAATGAGGATTAGTCAGGTCTTTATGGAAGTATGCCATTGACCTGTTTCAAGAAACATGAATGCTAGGATCCAAGCCAGCAAAAATAACCATGGATCCTAAAGGGCATATCTACGAGTAATTTGTAATCAAAGACTCAACTAGATATCTCTCTTGCTGTTGGTAAGTTGAGCCAATTCATGGACTCCCCTACTTAGCTCATTTCGATGCATGTATGACTGTTCTAAGGTACATCAAGTCCTCTCCAGCAAGAGTTCTACTATTCACCAAAGGCAACGACTTCGTCCTCATGGCCTATTCATATGCAAACTTTGAAGGATGCATGATATATAGAAAGTTCTCTACTGATTTTTGCATCTATTTGGCAGGAAATCTGGTTATGTAGAAAAATAAGAAACAAGCAATGGTTTCTCGTTTAAGTGCTAAGAGTGAATACAAAGCCACGACTCATGCTGCAACAGAATTAGTATGGATTCGATTCACATTCACATATCTTTATTTCACCCCCACCAATGTCATAGAGCTCATAAGCAGCAACCACACAACAAAGCACATAGCCAACAACTCCATGTTCCATGCACACACCAAACATGTGGAAGTTGACTGCCACTACACTAGAGATCTGATATAGAGAGGGTTACTTTGAATTCACAACGTACCTTTGACTGATAATACTGCAGATATGTTCACCAAGCCGCTTGCTCGCACATAGTTATAAGAAGGTTTAACAAGTTGAGCATGATTGATATATATACTCCAACTTGAAGGGGAGTGTTGAGAGTCTAACTTGTTACCCTAACACTAGGGGTATTCAGGGTATCTTCTCTTATTGGAGTTGACCTCTATTGTAACCCTAACTTTAGGTCTCCATATATAAAGAACCATGGCATTCTATTCATGATTAAGAAAATTACAATTCTCCGATTCATCTCTATTCCTAGTTTTGAAGGGCCATTCTACTCCACTGGAGGAAGGGGCCCCATGAGCTAGATCTTCATTATAAATTTATCAAAGGACACAAGAGGTGTTGGGCTCTTTATATGACTTCACCTAAACACCAAAGGCCTGTCACTAAGAGATGTGGGACTAAAACACGAGACTTCATCTACATTGTTGGAGTATTTGGTTATGTATCATCATTGTTTTTAAAATCGCGCCTCGAGGCGTTGAGACGTACGTCTCGAGGCGTTTTTCAAGGAAAAACGCTTCGAGGCTATAGCCTCATTCAACTTCAGTGAGGCGTGCGCCTCAAGGCTCATGAGGCGCGCCTCGAGGCGTACGCCTCATTTGTGTGCTGATTTTTTGATTTTTTTCCAGAATAATTTCTCTTTTCTTTTTAGTTGTGGGCTTTTTATCGTTCATAGACAAGTATTTTCAAGTCCTTAAGCTCACAATTCACCGAAATGCATTTTTTTAGTTTATTAAAGTATTAATCTTATTTTTACTTTGTTATGTATGTTCTTTATAAATCAACATGAACACAAAATTGAGTCTTGAGTCCTTAAATCTAATGCCTCTATTCTTTAGTGTGAATCAATCATAAATACTTTCTTTATTAAAATTTTTGTTCATAACATGCAATATTCCAAGTATCTTATCCCCCAATCCTTATTTTAAAGTAAAAAGTAATCACTGATTCACTTCTTACTCTCTTATCCTTCTCAACTGAATGACACATATCTCACCTAATTTTGAAAGTAATGTGTTGCATCTAGTCCCTTTAGTTTAATTTTATTCAAAACTTTAAATTTTGCAGAGAATTACCCATTATTGTGCTTGCATATCTATATTTACCTGACTCTTTACAGATTTAGAGTCCAAAAAAAGAGAGTTATATAACAACTTGGATGTTTAAACCTTGATGTTAGACTTGAAATGTCATGGAGTTATGTATTTAATCATAACTATTTAATTTCTAGAACTTGAAGATTGTAATTATGATTAATTATTATGTTTTATGAAAAAAATTCTTCCACGAGTGAGGCTTAAGCCTCGACGCCTCGAGGCGTAAAACGCCTCGATACGCCTCATGCTTTTTAAAACCTTGTGCGACACTTATGTGAGATATGGGTAAATGGATCTCTCCAAGATCCATTTATCCCATCCAATTGTTTAGTCCCACATCTACCGCTGTGGGATGTGGAGACTTAGTGGGGGCTATGTATAGACCCCCACACCCATTGTATCCAGTGAGAAAAGCAATAGACTATCAATCCTTTGAAGCGTTCTCCCGTGGTTTCATTCTGCTCCTTAGGGTGTAGGGTTCCACGTAAATCCCTGTGTTCTTACAAACTTTATATTTTATCTCTTGTTCGGCTTCTACATTCCTATTTTCTAACAAGGTATCGGAGCAGGTCGATTCTTGAGGAGTTGTATTCTTTATTTTTTTGTGTTCAAGATTCAAGATTCAATTATAGGGTTTCCATTAAAATACTAATTATCTTGTTCAAGATTAGGTTGAAGATTTCTTGTTCGATTCAAGTTCTGATTCTGTTGCACCAGCAAGTTGGTGTCGATGGCACCTCCATCGCATATTCCTCCAAGCGGCATGTGGTCGCAAGCCCTCACCAATGCATTATTTCTCGGTTCCAACTAGTCCTTGGTGCCTTGGGAGATATATGCCACCCAGATCTTGGCGATGCATAAGAATAGGACTGCACGCAGGCAAAGCCACCCCCCAATAAGCTTCTATTTCACAGGCAAGGTTTCGCCAGGAAGATCTCCAAGCACCTCCCGCATCTGCGCCCTTCAGCTGTTGCTCCAGTTGAGTCACACAACAGCCCCAACGGCAACGATCCCTCAGGCGAAGCTCTCCCCAACCTTGCTCCCTACATGCGATAGCAAGCTCCTGGCTCCCAGGCAGAACTGCCTCCACGGTCTTCCACGTCGCATCGCCTCCTTGTCATTTGGGCACCTCCACGCGAGTCCATGAGCACTCCTAGGCGGTGTTCCTCTCCTCGTGGCGACACCTCTTCGCCTTCTCCCATCGGGCCTAGTTGCTGCAGACGATTTCACACCTTCTCAGGTACTCCCAACCTCCAGGCAGAGGCAATATGTCCAAAACCCTCCTCCCTGACGCACATGCGATGGCACATGAGTAGGGCTGGTTATTGAGCTCAATGAGCCGAGCCAGACCCTGGCTCGGGCTCGAGCTCGGTGAGCTCGAGCCTCTTATCGAGCCAAATCAGGCTCGATAAGGCTCGAGTCGAGCCCGTTATCGAGCCTGGTCTGGGCTCGTTAAGGAAAATAAACAGTTTTTGGTGGAAAAGTGTTGTTACCTGCGCTCGAACTCGCAACCTCCTCTTTGAAGACTGCCTTCCTTACCAGTAAGCCACCATCCGAGTTGTATATAAAAGATAATTTGTAATATATATTGTAACATTCTATTTGCTTTTAAAAAAATTACTAATTATCTAATTATAACCTAGATTAACATTGATAAGTGTAGAAAATCCAAGTCTACAACATAACTACCAAATATTGTCGTTATAAATACCACATAGACACATAGCCAACATTCACAATGTTTCAAAACTAAAACAAATAAAAATAAACATCATTACAATTTCATAAATAGAATATATGTATTCCTTATCGAGCCCCTTGTTGAGTTATCGAGCCGAGTAGGGTTCGGCTTGAGCTCTGCTCATTAAGCTATCGAGCCTAAAAATATGGCTAGGGATCGGCTCATTAGCTTAATGAGCCAAGCTCACGAGCCCTTATCGAGCCGAGCCCGAGCTTGTCTCATCGAGTCATGACTCAATATCCAGCCCTACACGCGAGATCCCTCACTTTCCCCCTGCTCCACAAGTAGCGGCGACATGTCCAGAAGTCCTCATGGGGGCGGCATGTTTCTGGGAGAGGAGGATTCCCAGTTGGGAACCCTAAACCTGCTTGTGATTTTAAAAAACGAAAGATGGAAGGGGGACTGACGGGCTGCAACAGAAAAAAGAAAGGTCCAAGTGGGCCGTTGGCTTTAAAAAAATGGGAGAAAGGCCATCTGAAAAAAAAGAGGAAGAATGATGGCATGTTTTGCGAAATAAGGGAGGAGGGACTGTTTATTTTGGCCCTATTTGGGTTGTATTTTTTTAAAAAAGGTGCAGTCAGTTAAAAAAAGGGAAAGATTTTTTTTTGAAAAAAAGGGATACAAAGAAAAGCCATACGCAAGTTAAAAAAATTGCAAAAGAGGGAAGGAAAAATAGTAAAAATTAACCGCGTTAAAAAAATTTGTTTTAAAAAATGATGATTTGAAAAATTGAAAAAATGATGATGAAATGAGGATCGGCTTATTGGTTTCATGTTTTTTTTTCTGTTTTATTGTCTTCTCCCAAAATAGTCGATGTCATGTATTCCGACTAGTATGGGAGAAAGGGAGAGTATTGTGTAGAGTTACAAGCCAGATTGTCAGATCCATATTCGACAGACTCCAGATTCCAGACCATTAAGAAGTTCAAACTCTACAGTTCAGTTTCAGACTCGACGTCAGATTTCGAGTCTTCAGTTCAAACATACACATGTATGCGGTCTTTTTCAGATGAGCACATGTTTTCCATCATTTGTCGTGGTCCCTATCATTCTTGTTTTCGGTCAGAGTTTTCATGTGTTCCATAGAGACTCCAGAGTAGAGTACTATTCCCTATACCATGTTGGCTAGGGTTTTCATGTGGTTTCGTAGGAACTCCAAAGTAGAGTACCATTCTTTCTGCCAGATGGGAGAGACCTAGTTCTCCGACGAGGAGACTACTTCAGACTCCATTTCAAGCGATTGTGATTCGAGAATTCATTAGGCGATGGCTAGGGCTAGTGAAGGGTTGGGAATAAGGTCTGGACTCCGATCTAGATCCGTCGCTCTGATAGCATGTGGAGATGAAAGAATAAAAAATGCATTATTGGGTGGCCTTAGGGTTCTCTTATATAGGAAAGAATCCTGTTGGGAAAATTACAAGAAGAAGATAAAGTAAATAGATAATACATAAGAAATACAAAAGATAACAACTATCTCAACACTTGCGACTTATTTTTATTGCTGATAAGCCCCTGTTTGCCCATTTTAAGTAGTTTTGATTAATTTAAATTATGTTTTCTTTGCAAAAAAACCTTTAGAATGTTTTGTTAATAACTTGAGTATTTAAACTCTAAATTCAGTGATATTGGTCTTGATTTTTAAGCTTATTGAGGTATATTTCTATTGGCATGCTTAGCTATCTGATCTGATTTGTAGTTCATTGATTATTAATCAGAGAAGTGTACTGATTTGCATATCTTGTTTTAGTCGTCATGCTTGGCACCTAGGTCCAATAATTGCAATTAATTAGTCCTTGGAACCGATGTTGAAAATGGATTCTAGTGAATTTAATCATCTTATTTAGTACCATTAACTCCTGATTAATTGCTTGTTGTGGATACAGCTTAGGGTTTCACATACTTAGGTGTATTGTGTTCTTTATAGAAATTGGAGCTTAAATTGATATTCACTCATGGATTGATTTCTCCCTTACATTGCTTGAGCTTGTTAGACTTTTGAATAAGAAGTCTGATTGCAGTAGCTTGTGCATTCATATTTTAACTGCATCCATTTAGTGTCATATCTTAACTTGCATAAAAATCACAGAAAATATATGACATGCATTCACCTTGATTAACTTGACATTAACTTAGATAAATTAGAATATTTGGGCTATATTAAGTAGCTGACTAGTTAATGTCCCCGAGTTCAACCCTGGACATGCCAGGTTAAAAATCGAGCTGCACCTTCTCACGGAGATACTTTCGTGCAGTTCTGAGTAACCCATACTACGACAATATCACATTCTTAACATAGTGGCAAGAGCGAGCTATCGGTATCCTGGAGCGCGTTTTTTATGCAGATGATAGGTATCCTTGAGCACCTTTCTATCGCCAATATAGAGCTCTCGACTCATAAGTTCTCAAAGCTCAGGATTCAGTAGACAATTGAACCAATACACAACTTAATCATGTGGTGGCAACGTGACTTTATTCTCCGAGGGACCTCGATTTGTTGGACAACAAGAATCAATTCCATGCTGGATCTCATGCTACCTGCAACTGCAAGAACAGCGGCTATGAAGGGACAATGTGATCATGGTGGATCTCACTGAAGGCACCTTCAAGCAATTAAGGCATCTAGGAGACATTGTGCTTGATCAACCAAGAGATTTTGAGATATGCTTGGTGCATAGCAGTCACACCATATGCGTATCTAAATAATAGAAAAAAAATCGGCTGGTCATCTTAACTTTGATAAACTAAAAAGATCTAACTCGCAGCCATCCAATCATGAACCTATGAAACTTGAAAATAAAAGATTGCAACATGAATTTTCGGATGAAACAAAATCGAAACTTGAAAGTCCTGTGATCGAATTGCTCTGATGCCATATGGAACTGAACTCCGAAAGGATGGGGATGAAAACAAGGGAGAAGAGCCACACAGAAGTGGATATTTCATCATGCCTTCTCAATGAGTAGAAGATATGTGTGGCTCTATATTTACCCAGCCAACACAGTCAAAGTCCTACCTTTCAGCAATGTGGGACTAAACACAACTCACTTACGCGTGGCCCAATTTCTTAATACTCTCAACAGTCCCCACTTCTGATAGAGGAGACGAAAGTAACTGATGGGTTATCGTTTTAAGTCATCCACATGCCAAATTTTGTTTCAGGTTGTGTTATAATTGCAAGTGCAGAGAGAATCGAATATAATCACATGGCAGTAAGGTTCTCTGTTTGCATGTGGGCGCCTCCTCTCATATATTGGCATGCAATGACTTCTCTTCGAAAAACTGTCCTCATGGAAGGGTTTTGGGTGAGGAAAAGGTTTTCTTGCTTTCGATCTGTATTTTGGATAAGAACTCATCATCCGTTCTTATTTCCTTTCTGAATTGTTACTCCCTCTAGCTTGTATTCCTCATTTGGTCTTTTTTAGTAGTGTCGAAGATGGTCTTCATCCTGTCGAACAACTTAAATATGGTACATCTGTGATATCTCTCTTGGATTTGCCTTCGTACTTATGAACTAAGCTATAGTTGATATTATATACCCATGCTGATGTTGGAAAAAACCAAATTATGGTTTGGCAATGTTTTTTTCTTAAAGATTGCATCAAGATCTTCTTACTAATTTATATGCACAATAAATTACACGGAGACGTATATTTATCTTCTTCAATGCACACAATATAAGTAGGGTATGGGGTTTCATTTCCTCTTGTATCCATGTCCCTTGAGCATGACTGGCAATTATACAACATCTACTCAATTTTTAGCATACTTATATTTCTATTTAACGTTTCTTTTTTGTTTGATTGCTTATTATTCTACCTTCCAGACAGCTGCTAGATCAAAGGACTACTGGAAACTGATTGGTTATCGAGAGGAAAATGGTAAATTGGAATCATCTGAAAAATATCTGGGACGGATTGAAGCTTACATGAAACTCTATGGTGCTTTAGTTCAGGTGTCCATACAAGAATCTTTCTGTAACTTATAGTAGGGACTTATTTTTGCTGCATTATGAGTATTTATTGTACAACTTGTCCAATGTTTATCCATTTCATATCTTATACAACAATCGTTTTCTATATTATTGCATTGTTTTATGTTAATGAAGCCATGTGAGCTTGTTGATGTGTTTTTGTTTGGGTTTTTATCACTTGTGCCCCTCCGAGATATCGCAATATCAGTTATGCCCCTATCTTTTTGGTAATATCAGTTGTGCCCTTCACTTCTTGCTGTTTTATCACTTGCGCCCCTCGAGTTAGTGACCGTCCATCCACAGTGCAAACGGCTTTGAGGACATAAGCGAAATTATTTTTTTTAAAAAGGTTATGTGGTCATTTTCCACCCTCTTCCTTATCTGCTTCTTCCTCCTCTTCCCCATCCTCTTCCTCCTCCTTCAACCTCTTCCTCCTCCCTCTGCGCTCCCGCCCCTGCCCCGTGCCGTCCAGCTCCGCTCCGAGCTCCCCGCACCTCCTCCCAGCCCGCCACCCTCGCCCCTGCCCCGCGCCGTCCAGTCCCGCACCCCCTCCCAGCCCCGCATCTCCTCCCAGCCCGCCGCCCCCGCCCTTGCCCCTGCCCCCTCCCCTCGCTGGCGTCGCCCCCTGCTCCCCCTCCCCCTGGGCTGCACCCCCTCCCAGCCCCGCACCTCCTCCCCTCCCTGGCATCGCACCTCCTCCCCCCCGCACCTCCTCCTAGCCCGCCGCCCCCTCCCCTCCCCGCCGCCTCCCCCTGCTCCCCCTCCCCCAGGGCTGCACCCCCTCCCAGCCCCGCACCTCCTCCCCCCTCGCACCTCCTCCTAGCCCGCCGCCCCTGCCCCGCGCCGCCCAACCCCGCACCCCCTCCCAGCCCTGCATCGCCTCCCAGCCCGCTGCCCCCGCCCCTGCCCCCTCCCCTCCCCGACACCGTGCTCCCTCCCCTAGGCCGCCCCCTCCCCTCCCCGGCGCCGCCCCCTGCTCCCCCTCCTCTGGGCCTCCCCCTCCTTCCGTCACGGTCCGCCCCGAGCTCCTCCCTTGAGCTCCTCCTCCGCCTCTGATTTTGTTTTGACCATAAAACCCTTCTTAACTACACCATGGTTTGAATAAACCATGGTTATTTTAACTCCGGTCCTCAGGCTTCTGGCTTTTCCAACTGCCAGATTCGGGTACCGCTCACAAGCTCTTCTCGAGGCGGTTGTCTTCTCAAGCTTGCTTATATATACCCTAGGAAAGCTCTGGATTAGATATAAGGCGAGTTAACAAAACAAAGAGGGGCACAACTGATATTACCAAAAAGATAGGGGCATAACTGATATTGCGATATCTCGGAGGGGCACAAGTGATAAAAATCCTTTTTGTTTTGTTAGATATGTGATAAATTAATTTCTTGGAAATTCAGATTTGGATATTATTATTGGTCACGTACTATAGGTGGTGCATAGCAGGGTGATGCATTGCGTCCTTTTTTGACAGGCCGAACCCCCAGGCATCCAGAATCCTCTTGGCCTGAAAGAAGGATGGGCATGGCTTGCCAGGTTTTTAAACGAGCTCCCTGCCACTGCAGCTACTGCAACCTCTCTGCATGCATTTCTGAAGGTTGGAATTGATTATCAACCTTTCTTGCGTCCATGTCATTTCTCTGATTGTTTACCTTTTTTTCTTTATTTTTTCTCAAAAGTAACGTTTTAGCAATTGAACATTTCCTGAAACTCAGCAAGGGTACAAGTAGTTATGCAGACAAGCACAGCTTAATTAATATGGTAGTATTTTTTTTCCCTTGGAGGTTACTTTGGGTTGCCTCAATGCTGTGTTGCCTCAGTGCTACGGGATCTCCAATCTTATATGCAGATAATACCAATTTCTAGCTGTAGTATGTAATTACAGATTTTTTATGTGCAGATGACCGGCTTTGCACTTTTCCAAAAATACAAATCCCAATTTAGGAAACTCCTTGCAGTGATCTCGGGTTCATTTTTACCAGCATTGAAAGAACTTAAAGTTCCTAGCCATGGTCCAATAATCAGTAACCTTGAGCTCTTTATAGACAACAAGGAGTATCTCAAGGAACCAGAGGGTCGGCAGTTAAGGACATACTTGTCATCAAGGGATTATGTTTAAAGCCTGATGTCATCAAATTTTGTTGTAAGTTTCCATGCCATGATTTACATGTTGATCGACAAACAATCGACTGACTACTTTTCTAACGTGTTCTTGGAGTAATTGCAGTATAATCTTGATCATATTTATAAATTATGCCCCATTTTCCTAAATAAAATGCATGATTTTTCTTCTGTTTACTGCAACATTTGGTAAATCTTTGCAGGATGCATTTGCGATCTCATCTAGTTCGACCTGAAGTTTTTTCGTTGCTCGAAATTGATGGGTAGAACTCAATTCAAAGCATAATTGGATGAAGTTGCTCTTGAGGTTTGTCAATGTCTCTTTGGGCTACGTTCCTAAGCCAGGAAGACAGGCGAGATATTCCTGTAAAATATTTGTTTATGTATTTGATTAGGACACATAATTATGTACATTTGATGTACAAAATATTGGGTCCTCATGAAGTCTAGAGCTCAGCTGGCCTTTTTTTAATGGTGGTCTCTTTCACTGACTGATTGTGTAGTTGTAATACTCTTTGATTGGTTTGGTGGATATCATGAAGTCTAGAGCTCAGCTGGTCTTCTAACAGATTTCCGCAAGGAATGGAACACTAGTATATTTGACTAACTCTATGACACTAAGAAATTGTAATTATATAATTGTTTTGGATATTAAATAATGAATTAAGTTAATTAATCAATAGTTGTATCTCCATTAAAGTTCCGTTTGTTTTGCAGTATTAGTGGACGAGATAGAAACGTAATTTCTTTATTTTCTCCATTCCGGATTCCTACTCATGTTTTTTCTAGCATAATAAGACGAATAGCTATCACAATGGAAATCCAATTCTATTTTACATGGGAATTATCGTTCCTGAGCACCCGTTTAGAATTCACAATTCCATTCCTGTCAACATTTACTCTAATGTGACTAACTCTTCAACATTTGTTAATTCCTCCATTTATTGTCTTTGTTTCATATCACTATAAATTTATAATTATTTCAACATATTATAATGGGTAAAAGTCCCTTTGGGGGAGCTTATGCTGCTTCTGCCTTTTTGGCATTTTTGTGGATTTTCTAAATACATTAGGGATTTTTGATGACTAAGTGAAAATATTTTGTCATTCAAATTTCGACTCAATTGGAGATTCATATCTTCTCCATCAAGACAATTAGTGTTTAATGGTCTCAGAATTGCTGAAATCAGTCTCTTCAAAATGGACAGCTTAACGTTATCTGTTTCACATGAAATTTCAATGATAAAATATTGACATTAAGTTATCAAAATCTACCTAGGTGTTTGAAATAAATTTCACAAAAAACATAAAAAAGTATGAAAGGATCCAAGTTAGACCTCGTTGGGCAATGGGCATACACATTTTACTTTGTTAAAATAGATATATAAATACCATTAAAATGTAGTAGTGGATATGCATAATGATGTCAAAGTATATAATAATGGATATTGTTATCGATAGTAGGAGGATTAATGGATATTGTTATGGATTGTCGGAGGATGTATCTGCTTCTTTTTGTATAATAAGGTTAGTTCAATAGATTCAGATATATAGAAATAACAATAAATATATTGATTAATAAAATTATAACTAAATTTACATAATATATATTACGATCATCATATTGTGTTGAGTAAGTGAATCGTGGGTTTATTTTCTCATCCTGCTTTTATCCCATATCTAATCTTCATATCCCCCCACATCACCATGATGGGTAGATGGTCTCTTAGGCTGCCTTTGGCAGCACCGTTTTCCAGCACTCCTGACCGTTCATCTAGGACGGATTCAGAGAGCTCAGACTTGCTCTTTGAACCTGAATTCACCCTTACTGTGTTCCCCCTCGACCACCCTTCTGTAGTTCTTGAGGTACAACTAGACATGCCAATACAACTATACATTCATTTGAGAGCACTTGAGCTAGGGTCTTTTGCCTTTGCTGCGATCGGTGAGATGGCTAGTGGTGAAAGCAGAACCGATGAGTAGCTGCAGACATCATCGTTCATATTAGATCAGGCAGCCATCAACAACACATTGTTAGCTTTCCTGGAGACCATGCATCGACAGATCCGAGACCATGGAGGATTCATGGCAGAAGTGAGGAGAGAGCTTCTGCATATCCGAGTCGGGCGAGAGGAGCCATAACGTCTAGCCGGTGGTGTTGAGATACCACGCCAGGAGGGTCGAGTAGATGACAAACATCAGGACGAATTGCAGGATCCAACAGACCGACCCGCACCATGAGGCAGTTGCACAACTCTGGTACAACTCTCACCCACCGATGGATTCAACTGCCAGCCATCCTGGGCGACTTCGAGCTTCGCCCTCAGACCATCCAGCTATTGCCCAAGTTCCATGGGCTTGCCACCGAAGAGCCCCATCTCCATCTGCAGGAATTCGAGATGATTTGCAAGACCGTCCACAATAGATTGGTGGACGAGTATACAATCAAGCTGATAGATTTCCCGTTCTCCTTGGTTTACAGAGCAACCTATTGGCCGAAGCCCCTCGGGAAGGTTATCACCACTTGGGAGCAGCTTCGGACCGAGTACTTGAACGAGTACCATCCACTCGGCTTGACCAATGCAGATAGAGCCATGATTAGCAATTTCACCATGATCCCTAATGAATAGTTCCATGGAGCCTAGGACCGCTTTAGAGAGCTCATCGACATGTGTCCCCACTATGAGATCAGCAAGCCCGACCTCGTCCAAAGTTTCTTCTGTAGGCTAACACTTAAGCTGCAGGGGCTAGTGAACGCCTCGTGTGGAGGTTCCTACTTCACCAAAGATGAAGATCAGGTCTGGACCATCTATGAGGAGATGGTCGAAAACTACACAGTGGGTCCTAGACCCGTGTTTATACTCAGGGGAAGCCTCTCCACAAGCTATTTCATACCAGAGGATAGCACGCATTGAGGCTGGACCTTCTACCTCTTCTACGACAACAACATTAGTAGAGTCTTGAGTTGCTGATATGTGCATCATTAGCCAGAAGTTGGACTGGATAGAGATCATCGAGAAGGTGTGCCAGGGCCTCGACAAAGTCAATAAGATTGATGAGCTAGCCCAGACGTTGAGTGACCTGAAGACCTAGATCATGTGTCTCCAAGAGGCACAAGCGGCTTCTCATCCCCATTCCAAGTCACGAGCTGGACCAATGAGTAGTTCTTCTCAGCCTTCCACCTCATACCGCCAGGTTCACCACATTCAGGAGGAACCAATCCAGTCGCTCTCGCATTACCAGTTGCCACCGCCAACTTCCTCAGATACTCAGTTAGTGGTATATCATTCGGATCAAACCTTGGCGACCCTTTCCCTGCCACTCCACGAGCGGCAAGAGTCATTGATGGAAGTCAATGGGATTTGGTACTCCCAGTACCAACAACAGCCCGAGATCCGTTGTGACCACCTAAGCTTCCGATGCTACTGGAGGCACTTCATCCCAGCAGCAGCCTCCGGCACAAGCAGGGTAGGGTACCCAGCAACACCAACAACCCCAGTACTCCCAACACCAACAACAACATGGTTCTCTTCCCCAGTACCAGGTCCAACAATGGAGGCAGCAACAACCTCATCAGTAGTATTCCCAGCCTCCTCCTCCTCACTACCAGCAACAGACTTAGCCTCATGTCCAATGAGGCAACCCATCCGATTCTTATGTTCACTCATATGAAAACCCAACCCTTGAAGATCTTGCCTTTATGCTATCTTAGCAACATGCTACCTTCTGGCGAGCTATGGATGGGTTCCAATAGGATATGAGAGAAATAATCAAGGACAAGGCCGTCATACTCGCTCAGAATTAACATGACTTGAACAATCTGAAGAGAAAGTTTGAGTCTACAGAGACCGCCTCTCCTAGTGATATTCTGGATGAAACTTATTCTTTGTTTGATGATGATTTTGTGACACATAGGAGTGGTAGGAAGCCAACCGGTGGCGACTCATCTAGGTGACATACCTCTACAGATGCTTGGGCACCAGACAAAGTCAGGAGCGAACCTAATGCTGCTTACTGTGATGATGATGACGATGGCACTGAATCCACCATGGATGTTGATCCCCATGACAATGCTGAGGTCGTCGAGTTTCCAATGGCAGGTGGTGATGCTGAAGAGACCAGTTTACCAGTTGATTGGTCAAAGCACGGTACTGATGCCGCAGTTTCATGTGTTGTCGGTGGTACTAATGCCACCAAGTGTCCTTTCCTTGTGTTGACTTCTTATGTACCTAAGGATATGTTTAGAAAAATACAAAAAATGGAAAAACTCCAAAAATCAAAATATGAATAAAGGAAAGGTCTCTGTATCTCATGTGAATCCATTTATGGTGCTAAATGATTTACGCATGGATTCTAGTCTTTTGAATGCCCATGAACCTCCCTCTAACCCTCGTCTTTCTGAAGAGGGTTCATATATACCCTTTCCTCACACACTCCTCTTAGGGAAGGGCCCTAAAGAAGAAATTCCCAAAAAGAGACAACAGTTAGAGTTCAACGAGCAGATGATAGATAAATTTCAGATCCAGCTGACTCTTCAGGAAGTACTCGAGCACGTCCCTCTATTCTAGAAAAACCTCAGAGAGAAGACCACCATCTGTAGGAAGAAGAGGAATCACAATGTAGAAATCTATGTGCTCAATCGTGCCACCTGCTTCGCCATTCAGAACCGATTGCCAGGCAAAGAGACCCGATGCAGGAGATCTTTATGTCAGATGCCACATTCATGAGCATCGGTTCGATCGGACTCTATTAGACAGAAGTTCCTCGATTAAGCTCCTCCCGACTACCTTACTTGACCGTTTCGAATTTGTCCCTCTTAAACTGAGTAGGACAACCCTTCAATTTGCAAATCAGTCTGCTAAGAGGCTGAAGGGGATGTTAAAGGATATTGTTATCACAATTCAGGGCTTGAAATTCCCTGTGGATTTCGTTGTATGGGACATGAAGATCCTTGAATCCGTGACCGATATCCCCATCATTTTAGGACAATCGTTCTTGCCACAACAAAAGCAATATCCGATCATGATAGAGCGAAGGTATACTTTCACGTCGAGGGCGAGAGTATACAAATAGAAATGATTGGGGATAACAAAGTTAGAGTGTCAGTTTTCTCCGAGCAGAATTCTAAGTAGAGGACAGATTCAGAGCTAGATGTCCACCAGGAGTATGATTATGTAATTACTGATGATGAAGCCATTTGGACAGATCCGATTTCATGAGTTCTTGTCACACCCTCAGAGATTGTAGATCTGCAGATGACAATTAATGAGAGTTTGGAAAGCATACTCATGGAACATGACACTGAGGCTGACTATTCTGCTTTGGGTAGCGAAGCAGAGTATATTTCTTGTGATTCAGAATCATATCCCTCGGACATAGACACCGATTTCGATTGGCATGACTTTGATGATTATTTATCGTGTCTGATGACACAGAGCCCGTAGCTAGGACGGAGGTCGAGCCGATACAGTTGATAGGTACGCCATCAGAGCCTCTTCATCAAGATTCAACGAGAGTTCTCCCATGCAGATTTGGTAGATTTCATACAGACTTTTCAGAGGCCAGATTTGCCAGCTCCCACTTGTCTTGAACTAATGTTCTTGCCGCATAGTATGAAGTACATATTCCTTGCCGATGAAACTGAAATGTTTCCAGTCATTATCTCAATGGATTTTACTAAAGACCCAGAATCTCATTTGATGAAGGTTCTTGTAAGAAACCGCAAGGCAATCGGATGGAGTGTAGCTGATCTCCAGGGGATAAGTCCTACCCTGTGCTCTCACCGCATATATCTCAAAGATGATGACAAGCCATCGCGTGAGTTCTAGCAAAGGCTGAACCCGAATCTTTGATATGTAGTTATGAAGGAATTATCTAAGTAGTGAAGCACCGATTTTATCTACCCCATCTCCGACTCTAAATGGGTTAGTCCTTTACACGCGGTACCTAAGAAGACAAGTATCACCACAATTGTGAATGAGTCTAGAGAGGAGATAGCTACCATAGTACCCACTTCTTGGAGGGTCTGTATGGACTACAAACGATTGAATCGGGCCACCAAGAAGGATCATTTCATGCTACAATTTATTGATTTGATTATCAAGAGGGTAGCTGGGAAGAGTCATTATTATTTTCTTGATGGGTACTCAGGGTACAATCGGGTGGTCATAGCGCTCGAAGACCAGGAGAAAACAACGTTTGTCCATTTAGAATGTATGCTTTTAGACGGATGCCCTTTGGTTTATGTAATGCCCCGGCTACATTCCAAAGGTGCATGCTTTCTATCTTCTCGAACATGGTGGCCGAATACTTAGAGGTCTTCATGGATGACTTTCAGTCTACGATGACTGGTTTGATGCTTGTCTTGCTTGCCTAGACCGAGTACTTCAACATTATATCGAGGTCAACCTTATTTTATCTTGGAAGAAAAGTCATTTCATGATCACTCAACGGACAGTCCTTGGGCATATCATCCCCAATAGGGGCATGAAGGTCGATCCAGCCAAGGTGTATATCATCAAGAAGCTCAATCCACCATCCAATTTGCAATAGTTGTGGTCTTTTCTGGGGCGTGCCGATTTCTACCGACGGTTCATACAAGAATTCAATCGAATTGTCTGATCGCTTACTGATCTACTGACAAAAGGCATTGCGTTCCTTATAGATGATAATTGCCTTTCGTTGTTTAAGACTCTCAAGGGATTAGTTGTGCAGGCTCCTATCCTTCAGCCACCCTATTGGTCTCTCCCATTCGAGATCATGAAATATTCTTATGATTTTGCTGTAGGGGCAGTGCTTGGATAGAGGAGGGATAACTTGCCGTTTGCCATTCACTATGCTAGCCGGACTTTGGATGCCGCTCAACATAATTACACTGTGATGGAGAAGGAGATGCCATCACATTATTCTCTCTTGATAAGTTCAGATCATACATTTTGGGATCCAAAGTGACTATTTTCACAAACCACACCGCCATTCGATACCTCATGAAAAAGAAGGATGCCAAAGCCAGATTGACCAGATGGATCTTTCTACTCCAGGAGTTTGATATAGAGTTTAAGGATAAACCCAGTGTTAAGAATGTGGTGGCAGATCACCTCTCCTAATTAGAGAACCTTGAGGATTCTGATGAGACCACACCTATTATAGAGACATTTCCAAATGAAGGGATTCTTGCTATAACCACGCTCCCATGGTACGCTGACATTGTGAACTATCTTATTGCCAAGAAAGTTCTACAAGGTTGGCCCATGCAGCGACTTGAGACCTTCCTTGTGAAGGAAAAATCATAACATTGTTAGGATCCTACCCTTTACCATGAAGGGAGGGATAATATCTGGCATCGATGCATTCCTCAAGAGGAGCAATAGTGTCCTCACCTATTGACACAATCTTGAGGCAGGAGGACATCACTCAGGGAGACGAACAACATAGAAAGTTCTCTAATCCGACCGTTGGTGGCCTACCCTCTTCAAGGATTCAGACGAATTCATGAAGAGATGCACTGATTGTCAGAGGACGGGCACTTGTGAATAGAGGAATATGATGCCAATGCAACCCATTCACTTATGTGAGGTTTTTGATGCATGGGACATCGATTTAATCTTTCCCTAAGATTCAAGGATTTGAGTACATTATGCTTGCTATTGATTATGTTAGCCGTTGGGTTGAGACCATCCCCGCCTGAGTCGCAGATGCAAAGACTATTTGTAAAATTTTGAGGAAGAAAATCATTTCACAGTTCGTGGTACCTAGAGTATTTGATTTCAGACGGGGGACTCCCTTTAGACTCATTTATGGCAAGCCATGCCACTTACCAGTTGAGATCAAGCACAAGTCACTTTAGGCGGTTATTGAGCTATTATTGGATCCCAAGAGTGTAGGAGACCAAAGGAGAACAGAATTGGTATCCCTGGAGGAGTTGAGAGACACAACCTTCTCAAGTAGTCTACAGTATAAGGATAGAGTGAAAATATGGCATGATTCTCACATCAGCCATAAATAGTTTGAGCCGAATTAGAGAGTGGCTATTTGATGTTAGGTTGAGGTTATTTTCAGGGAAATTACAGAGTAAATCGAAAGGACCATACTTGGTTAGAAATGTGCACGACAACGACATCATTGATATATATGAACCATCTTCTGATTCCACCTTTCGAGTCAACGGTCAACGCCTGATGCCATATCTTGATCATGATTCGTTGATCGTCGGCATTACCCTTATTCATTTTGTATGAGATGTGACCTTTGACTCACATCACCTGCATCTCATACCTGATTTACACTTCTGCCCTGCCCATGAGTAAATATTTCGTAGTAGCCTCATTAGACCGTACATATCTCTTGGCATATCCAGATAATAGGTAGGAACATAAACTGAAACATTCTGGAGCTACAAAGATAGTTATTGAATCGTTAGCGCCACATAAAAACATTCCTCCTAGAGTAGCTGTTACTACGAATAACAGAAACTTTGTTATAGCCATTTCTGTACATTCAATGTACTCATTCATTTGGTTTAATACACCGGATCCATCTTATGATTTTGCTATACTTAGGATGTACTTGATCCTAAGTATAGGGGGTATTAGACTTGTGATTTTCCATTTCCTCCATTACCTCTATTTTTGCTACCTATACTCAGGGAGACTTCACCCTCAGTATAGGGGAGGTAATGTCAGTACATTCTAACTCTCAGTTTTCCCTTTTTCTGCAGTCTTCTATACTTAGGATTACTTGATCCTATGTATAGGAGATCATCGTTTTCTTTCATTATATTCTTTCATTCGTCGTTATAGTATAGAATTCTTTTCTTCCCTCCATACTCAACACAACTGTCTTCTTTCATCGCACTCTGATCACTTTGAGGACATCGTTCGAGCTAAGTATGGGGGGGGGTCATATATGTTGTATCTACACTTTAGACATAGCTCATACTTTGTGTGTTAATAACATGTCTATTATTTATAAAACATTCTCAAAAATCTTTTCAAAAAATAATTTTTGTACAAATTTTATAAAAATGTTTGTAAAAATGTAATGTTTTCAAAATGCTTATAAAATTATTTTCTGTATAAAAATTAGGTATACTGTACCAAATTTTGAAAATTATGTGAAAATAAAAAGTTTGCAAAAATAATTTTGAAAAGTATTTTACAAAATTATTTTTCCACTTAAGGAAATAAATATGGGGTACAAAAACTATTTGTATATATATTTGTATATCACAAACCATAATCCACCCCTAAAATTCTTTGTACACAAGTATCCGTGATAAAGTTCTACCATAAACCTTTTGTAAATATGTATATATTTTTGTAAAAATCTTTCCTTATTCTTCAAAATGCCTAAAAAATGTGAAAATACACAATTCCCATAAAAATTTACATATTTATGAAAATTCCCTATAAAAAGATTTTTTGTAAATACTTGCATCATGGTTGACATTTAAACTAGTCTGGAATCAAATTGAAGAATGGAGCTTGGTTAAGATCTTAGTCCACTTAACTTCAGAGGAACATTACAGGACTTGGTGTTAAGACTTTTCAGGTCCATAGCAACTTAATTGTTTTAGTCCACTAGCTATGTTCACATGCCATCTTGATGAGCCTATGTAGAACACCTAACAACACACGCATGCCTCTCAGAGATAATGGCTTGGCTTGGACATGCACTTTACACGTAGCTCTATACAGATGAGGTGGTGAGGAGGCAGAATCCTTTGTCTTGGAGTAGCATACGGGGGTAGAACAACTAGCTGGAACCTCTCATCCTCCTCTAGGGAGAGATGTGCGCCTCAACTTGGTCTAGTAGCATCGAGGCCTAACGATTGGAGTGTGTGGGTTGCAATAATACTTCAAAAGAGGAATAGTCTACTGGCTCAAGAAGAAAATCCCCTTTTGTATATGCTGCACCTTGTAGATATGTTGTATATATGTTAAAAAATACGCAAAATTGCAAAAACTCCAAAAAACGTGACAAGCATGAGGAAAATAAAAGGCATACCGGAGTATATATAGTGAATAAGCAATGTTTATGTATTCCACCATCTCATCTCAAGGAAAATTGTAGATGGAGACAGCTACACTAGTTAAGCTCCAAGGGATACATGGCTACACTGGTCACGGTCCATTCTCTTCTCTCCCCTCTTCTTGAGCTGGTTGTACTTGAACTTAGAAGGGAATATCCCACTCCTCGTGGAAAGAGTTGCTAGACTAGGGATTAGAGTTACCTTGCTGAGGGAGACTGTTTCTTTGCCATGTCTGAGGTGGGGAGCGACACATCACTTACACAGTACAAGGGAAGATTCATAGTCGTTAGAGTTTGCGTATGTTGACTTGTTCTGATCAGGTCGTTAAGGAGTCCTAACCATAGAACTGTGGAACTTGAAGGCTGTTGAGTCTTAAACCTGCTTCCCTATAAGGTTCCACCAAACAAGTAATCCAAAGGTCTGACTGAGCTCCATACTCCAATTTAATGAAGACAAATTTAATAATCAATTTTGATGCTTTCTTTTTCTTTCTTTTTGTTTTCACTTCTTTTTCAAATAAGTGATTGCTAAGGGACTAACAAAGGTAAAGTATAGGGGGATGATGAAGCTATGACTGATTCTCATTCTTTATTATTTTACTTTAGCTTTATCTTTTAGCAAAAACATATATAAACATATGTAAATACAATAAATTAACAATGTACATGTCATTATTAATATTACATATTTAACATATTTAACAAAAAATAAATAAATAAAGAGAAAAGAAAAAGAAAGAAGGTTGTAATTATGAATAAATACAGATTGACCCAAATCCCCAAAGAAGGTCAATAAATAATTTAATCGATAAGGAAGAAAGTAGGGGGAGATACGGTCCTTGTATAGCCTCTTGATATCTATATCTATAAATAATAGAATTTAATTTATATTTTGAATTTTTTAACATTTGCACATACTCTTGATAATAAAATAAAAATAAATTAAAAATGTAAAAACATAAAAGGAAATAAAAATAAAATCCAAAAGTTGTTGTACGAAAGACACACATGTATACATTGTATAGAACATTATTTAATATGTCTACTTGTTTTATAAAAATCAAATAAGAATAATTTTATATTTCTCAAATTATATTTAAATAAAAATATAAAATAAATCACATTTTTGCAAAATAATAAAACAAAAAAACATGTACATAATATACATGTATATTATACCTATACATACTACATTATACTGTATATACCATATCTATATTTGTCATAAAAATAATTAAAAATGTAGAAAAATAGTTTTAAAAATAATAAACATTTTTTATTTCATTCATTTTTTATTTTGAAATCATTTGTTCTTTTTATTCAATTTTCTTTCATTTTGTAAATCTCTGATTTATGATTCGTCCACATCGGATTGTTGACCACGATCATCCGTCTCCTTTAGTTGACCCAACCCGCCAAACCCTTCGTCGGACCTGCTTTCTCGGAATTTTCTCGGTCGGGTCTGATCTCCTTCACCTTGATTCTTAAGGCTGACAACTCTCCTAGGATCCGTGATCCTCACGGATCCCTAGGCGTAGTTGGATCGCCTTAGATTTTCGAGCACACCTCCGATCTTTCTGGAACCGAGGCACCCCAATAAAGTATCTCCTCTGCCTCCCAACCTGGGTAGCTCATTCCTCACATAACCACTGACCCCTTGCTCTCTTCAGGAAAGTAACATCTCCTTGAAGATCTCTTCTGCGTTCGATCTGGTGCTGAGATTGGATGCAGCTCGCTCGTGGTCGGCCTCCTTCACCGTGAATAGCCTCCTCCGCCTGCCACATCGAAGTTGAGTCCATTACTCCGCTGATCGCCTCTACCTTGCATCGATGAGCATATCAACACTCACAGGTACTCTTGAGCTTGCTCGTATTGTCCATTTCATTTCAATTTCATCCACTACTCTGCTTCCAGTTCCTTTGCTCCGACTACTATGTCAGAGCTCTGTCACACACACCTACCCACTCTGATCAACTTCGCGACTCGTCCTCTATCTCTCTTCGCAATCTCATCACCCAAATCTTGCTCAATAGAGCAAGAGTTGGCTTGGACTTCTACCCCCATCTAGGCTGGAAGTCCCAAACTCATTCCCCCATCGCTTATCTTCTTCGTACCATGCAATAACCAGACCGGAGCAAAGCCATCAAGTCCTATTACCATTTGTAGGTACCCACACGTACGAGGAGGCGTGGTTTGAGCTTCATTCCATGAGACGGAGCAACTCCAGGTGGTGCTCCACCGTCTCGACTTCCAACCCTCAACTCCTTCATCCAAGCATCCTAGTCGACCGGAGAGACTTCACGACGGTGCCAGACCTTTTAGCAACCTCATCGAGTTTGTGGATCACTCTCCACGACCAGTTTAAAGTCTCCTGAGCAGAGTTCTTCCAATGCACCCATTTACCGTTCGATCGGAAGTGGGAGTCCCAATTTTGATCAGATCCGTCCAACACCGCCCAACTTTCCACTGTCTAGTCAAAGTTGGTCCTTAATATATGCTACTCGACCAAGCAACTTTGTAGATCATTGGATCATACTTGGCATGTCAGATATGATCGCACATCCCTGACACATCCAGAGTCATCAGATCAATGTTGTAGCGCAACATCAGGACCGTACGTGCCAAACGTTCCACGCGTGCGACACTTGACCCAGTGAAGGGTATTTTTTTGCACTTTTCCCTACATGTTTTCTTTATTTTATTTTAAGCAATAAATACAAAATTAAGTTAAGAACATTTGGAACTAGACTCTTGTAGTTTCTAGATTTGCTTTTTAATCCATCTGAGTTAGAGTCATGTGCTCTGGCATGAGTTTACTGTTATATTTGCAGATTTTACCCTGAACTTGTCGTATATTATGGAATGAATATTTTATTTTAAGAAATTACATTTATACCCTTGTTTGATTGATTCACGTGATGCACATGTATTTTACGGAAAAACTGCATAGAGGCCCATACAATTTCTGATTTTGTTATTCCTAGAGCTCATGAACTTAAAGTAATTATAAACAGGACCCTCTACGGTGTTTTTAACCACTTGCCTTTTCATTTAAATGCAATAAATATTAAATTGAATCAAAAAATTATCTAAAATTACATGTAGTCTCTTACTGCGTTTTTTAGTTGTGGTGATTTTTGCTTGTTGATTTTCATTTGTTTTCTATTATTATTAATTTGAAAATTCCTAAAAAGTGTCCTGTTTGCCTTGGAAAAATCATAAAAATTCAAAAACACATCCAACAATTTTAAAAAAATTAGAGTAGGTGTCTTTTATTACCCTCTATCTCTATTACCATTTTTGTTCAAAAACACCTTAGAAAAACCTAAAAATTTGCAAAAAAACTAGAAAACTTATAAAAAAATTATATCAAATCACAGAAAAAATACAAAATTGTGATTCCAGTCTCTCTTAGTAGATGTTTTCTTACTTTTCTCATAAAAATTATTTCCAAGAATTTTTGGTACTTTATTTATTTTTAATTTGTAAATTACTCTTGGTTGTTCACTGCTTGTATATTTTATCACTGTTTTGTTTTTAGAAAATCACAACGATATCTGAAAAATCTATAAAAATTATAAAAAAACATTACAAATCATATAAAACCCAAAAATTCTTTTATTACACTTTTATGAATATTTTTGAGCCTTTTTTGAAAATGCAAAAATAATGCTTGTATGTATGTTGTCTTTATTTTCTTTTTTTGCAAAACTAAAAATTCAAAAAATTTAAAAACCACTAAAAACAATAAAAATCTTTTGAAATCAATTACTTAGCTCGTAATTATTCTCCTTATGTTCAAATTTTGTCGCTATACCATGTAAATAAAAGCGGCGAACCACTTACATTCATTGTTTGATTTTTTTAAAAAGTGATTTATTTTTCCAATTGGTTGCTTGAGTGATAAGGGTCACAATGACATTGATTAATTGATAACTTTACCCTAGTTGTTCGAGTGGTCGTCAATTGCCGATGGTAACTATCCCACCTTCCTTGTGGTCGATACTGATGAAGAGGTCTTGGTATCTAGTCATGTGCTTAGAATATTAGATGTCCATGATATTTTTGCCATGATTGTTTCACTAGTCTCACTTGATATCTTGCAATAGAGTGCCTGGTCAAGTTACGGTGGCGATGGTATCTCCAATTTGAAGGGATATTGAGAATCCTCAAGCGCATCACGGAAGCGTGTCGATCGCATCGTATGCAATCGGAGCAACTAGTCGTACTAGATGCTAGATGCAGCGGAAATTAAAATTTTAACTTTAAAGATGAAACCACATGATCACGAGAACACTTCTCGGATCGTTTCATCAAACCACAAAGTATAAGGAATACCTCTTGAAGCGTGGTTGTGATCGCGAGATCCCAAAGTAGAGATCCTCCTATCTTAAGTCCGATCCACGAAGAACGCACTTGCGGGCGCGATGATGAGTCACGTTCCTTCCCGCAATCCTTGATGAAGATCCAAGCGATGGCTCCCCCGATTTCGTCAAACGAAATCCGTCGTCTTCCTTTAGAGTAAGAAACTCCAAAGAAGATGGAGATCCACGAGTCGTCGAAGAAGAAGCCGAGAGTCTCTCTTTTCTCAACACAAAGTGGACGACCACTTAATGGAGAAGAGAAAGAGAGAGAGAGGGCGAGAATGAGAAAGAGAGAGAGAGAGAGAGTTGTCACCTTGTACAACTCTTAATGATGTACCATGGAAGGCTACCCTAGCCCTCTATTTATATTAGTTTAGGATCCAATGGATCTCAATCCATGGGACACATGGATCCAAAGGCTATGCTTGGTCCATGCTAAATCAATGGCTATGATTGTTGTTGGTTAAAAACAACAACATCAATTTAAACATTAATTAACTAAGAGATAATATGATAAATGTAATGGAGCTAACCTCCCTCCTAAAAAGGGGGGCGTCACCCATGAACCATTCATGGGTGACGCCACCTATGAAGGTGGTTATTGCTCCATTTTATTTATTTAATTATTCCTTAATTAATCACAAAAATATTCACAAAAATAATTCTAAATTAATTTGTGAATATTTCAATCATGCCATTGAATATTATGTGAATCATATTCACAACCCAAACTAGTTAGTAAATTGCATTTCCAATTAATTAACAAATGTGAATCCATTCCACATTATTAATTAACAAATGCTATTTACATAAATTCTCTCTCTTATATATGTATATCATATTTATAACACACATATATATCATGGATAGTATTATCCACATTCTCTAATCCTTGATAATTAAATCCCATTTAATTATCTTAGATAATCATTTTCACAATATGAATCATATTCATATTTAAGCTTGATTATTAAATCTCATTTAATCATCAAGTCCTTGCTTGGATATACATTTCATCAAATGAATTATTCTTGAACCCTTTCAAGAATAATGTGCTTTCTCCGCAGATACTTGGAGATAAGGACAGGGCGATTGTATTATTCCACGTATAGTGACTTGGATATTGAGATCTTATCTCAAATCCAGATCTTACGGACCTCCCACAGATGCTTGATTAAATCAAGACCGCAAATCCAATCTTCTCATTGGATCTGAATCTCATTCAGACCAATGTCCAACACTTGGACTAAGATCGGATTGCTTCTCTACTGAAAGGAGTCACTAAAATCCAGACCTGTTTCATCACTCCCTCGGAATGGAAGCGTCATGGATATACAATCGTTTATGATCACATCACCCTTCAGGTATTCCCAATACCTGTACATCCTGCATACTGGAAGACCCATGGTCAACCCGAAGATCAAGATCTATTTTACATTGTCTTCTTCAGGGTTTGATCACCAAGTTTCTCATTTGATCATTGGGATTTGGTATCGATCATATACTTTCCAAAAGCATATATCATACCTAGGTTTTGATCATATACTTTCCAAAAGTATATATCAAACCTACAAATTCAGTCAAGCTTCCAAAGCGAGACGACCGTGCACGGAATTTGATTCTTCCCAATATCTCATGAGTGAGCTCATGTCTTCCGGTTCAGTAGTGAACCTGTATGATCCCTTTGAGAGATCGTATTACTCATATGCCCTTATATGCACACCAACGCGCCGGTGTATAGACCTTGGTTAGGTCATCAACCTATTGGTCTGTCAAATGTACATACTCAGACATATAGCAATACATCTGTCTCCGGTCAGAGGATGTGTGCCTATGCTGTGACAGCATTCAACACAGGACTTATGTTATCTCGATCTCGTTAAGTCAACTCTTTGACCTAACTAATCTGACACCTCCGAATCTCTATTCCTATGCAGAGGACCTGCATCAAGAGGTCGGTCAGATATCAACCTATGTGAGAAAGGATTGCCATCTCCTACTCAGGCTGGAGATCACATCTTAATAATCATTTGACGGTGCTTGATGAGTCCTCAATCTAACCCTTTAGATATTCATCCAAGCACCAGCCTCTATGATTCATATATTGAATCAACAGCTGTATGATCATTAAGATAGCCATGGTACATAACCCTAATTGTACAGAGGGACCTATTATGCAAATTATTTATTCTTCATTTCAGATCAGGGAATGATATTCGCAATAACATTTATTGCATAATGGCTCGCCGTGGGCTCACATGTCCAACAATCTCCCACTTGCCCAAAGAGCCATTAAAGGGCTAATCATTTAAACCCACACTCATGTGACAATCATAGGCTATTTAGAAAATAGCTAGGTAAGCTGATCAGTCACTCTGTTCCTAAATGACTATGCCAAGTCCTTTTACGGCACTTGCATATCCCTAGGTAACAGTGCTCGCATCCAATACGAATGTTGCATCTAATGCAACCAATACTCAATCTAGTCAAAGCGGTTATAGTGTCCTTGACACTATTGCTTCAATAACTATTATAAACAGTATTTCCATAATCCTTATCAGAATACCCTTATTCCGGGAGATCACTATCTCTGAAGGTATCCACAGTTAAGATCTTTTAGATCTCTATCTATAAAGTCTTAAGCTCTTGAAGATAAGACTTAGAGATCACCATCTCTAAAGCCTTGTCATCTTTGAAGATATCGTTATTGCTGCAATCAAGTGTTCTTTCTCCATAGTAGGATTAGTAACAGTTTACCACTCCCACTGCATGGCAGATATCTGGCTTTTGTACACATCTAGCATACACTTAGCTTCTCGTAATTGATGCACAAGTGCAAGCAGTTCTAGCATTCACTTCCTCAACTCTTTGAGGTGCTATCCCTTTTGATAGGTCAGTACCAAATCTCAAGGGAAGGAAGCCTTTCTTGGAATTTCCAAGAATGGAATATGTCCAAGGTGTACTACAAATGTGACAGTCCCAATACCCTCTTTTCTTTAATTCTGAACAACTTCAGAACTAAGATCTAAGAGGTATTCTTGAGATCATATCTCAAGGTATGGAATAGCCAGTCTATATAACACTTATTATCATCCTTATATCATTCCAAATGATTAGGATATTATCTACATTTAGCACGATGAACACAATGGCACTCCCACTAAGCTTCACATGGTTCATCAAGATTCTATTTGAAATCATAACATTTATAATTTCATCAAATCTGATGTTCCAACTATAAAAAGCTTATTTGAGTCCATAGATGGATTTCGTTATCTTTCACACATTGCTTTCCTCAACCATGAAGCCCTGAGGTTACTTCATGTGAATATCCTCCGAGAGGTATTCTTAGGAATGCAATCTTGACTTACATCTTGAAGATGCAATAGTCAAGTTGTGTAGCTAAGGTTAGCAATATTCTGATGATTTTAAGAATGGTTACCGAAGAGCAAGTCTCATTGCAAGCAATGTCTTCTCTTCCGGTGTGTAGCTTATGGCTACGAACCGAGCTTTGAAGGTCTCTACCTTCTCATCAGGTTCCCTCTCTTCTTGAAGATCCATTTACACCTTAACGGGTCTAACCCTTATAGGTAGATCCTCGAGGGTCCATATACAACACTTGTATATGAAGTCTACTTTAGACTTTATTGCTAATATCCATCTTTCCATGTCACGATCCTCAGGAGCTTCATCACATGAAGTCCGATCATTGTCAGACTTGGCTGACACATGGAATACATCCTCAAACTCATTTGAAGAGGTATTAATGTTTCATCTTTAATTGTCCTTTTAGTTTCCGATTTCAGGAGCCTCATTATCTTCTCAAGATTAAATGAGTTCCTTTACTTCATTTTCATCTTGATTCTCAAGAGTCTCAATCCTCCAAGAATCACATTCTCAGAGATGAGATCTTTTAAGAATCTCAAGGTCATAAAGTAGGTATCCAATACCACACTTTATTTTCCTAATGAAGTAGCACTCTCAAGTTCTAGATTCCAGCTTACATCCATGGAACCTTATTAAGGATATATATTGTAGTCTCTACTACACATATATACCAGGAAACTAAGAGGATAATTATGCTAAAATTCATCATTGATCAAATCATGTCACACATGATCCCATTGTATCTCCCTATAACTCTATTGAGTTCAGGTTTACCAGGAGGAGTGAGATAGAAATGATATTCATATCTCTGTAAGGTATTCTTTGAATTTTATCTAATAGGTACTTGCTACCTTGGTTAGATCAAATTCATTTATTCTTCCTTCAAATTTTGGTTCTAAACCAAAATTGTGAAATCTTTGAACATTTCAAAGGTTTCTCAGGTGAAGAGAAGAAATCTCATATCATACGTAATCATCAATAGATATTACATATCCATAATGTTTACTATGATATAGATGATCTACATACATCAATATGTATGAGATCTTGAATACCTCGACATCTAACACCATTCCCAAAGAAGGGTGTTTTGGACATTTTACTTTGAATACGATATTCACAAGTATGTAAGATTTGAAATTTTAGACATTCTAAAGTTTCATATCTTACTAGTCCATTGATCAAATCAACAGACAAATGTCCAAGGCTTGATGCCAGATCATTATCAAATGATCTTCATCCTCCTATTGATCTTATGAGGTTTGATTTTCAGTGCTAGAAATCTTAATGAACCATTCATTAATTTTCTAATTTTGTGGAGTCCACTAGATGTTAGATTACTATCTGAAATATTCCCATCATAACTCTTTATGATAGTTCTATCTCAGAATTCATGTTTATTTCCAACATTTGGAAACAAACAATGAGGGTATTCTAATATCTAGGCCATAGAGACATTCTCTAAGACTAAGGACTCTCCCACTGAGAATATGAAGTCTATCTATCCAACAGAGATTGATGCAACAATTACATCAATATCCATGTAGATAACTACTAAACCTTAAGATCAAATTTCTAATCTTCTAATATATATATGCAACCAATTGCAAATGTCATTAGAAGATTGGGATACAATTGTCAGACTTTATCTTATGAAATAAGAAAGTCAGAGTCAATGATTTATGTAGATTATTCTGATGCTCTATCTGAGTCCTTCACTAAGGATTTTAGACAGATTTGATAGTCATACTATCAACACATCAACTTATTACAGTATTGGCATTCATCCAACTCTTTGGATGTCATATGGAAGTCACAGAAGTAGGTCAACTCTTTGACTTTCCTTCTTACTTGGGTCTCACCCATGCTTCCACTGCGCTCTCTTCATCTAAAACAACCATTGTTCAAGACAAAGAATCTCTTATGCTGAATTCTAAGGATTTCAATACAAGAGCATTTCAACATTTATACATGCTTCATTAAATTCATTCAAAATGATTATTATGAAGCTTCATGAATGACTTGAGTATAGATAGTAGAATGATGACACTCATCATATCTACATACATCTTAACTCTTAGAGACTTAGGTTCAGGTAGGTATTCAAACATTTTGAATACATCATCTCTTTCGAGCCACCATTCTGCATAATGCAGAGAACCATGTCATTCATGATTAAATGTCTAGAGCACATACGTATGCCAAAATATCTTCTTTTATTTTATAAGGATTATTCGACAATTACGTTCATCATCAACATGTCACTTCCCAAGTACACTCGATGAAAGATCAAGACTATAGAGACATACAAACCCTAAGGTGATGTCTTATTGTCTTATCTAATTGTCCTTCCTCATTATGTTGAGGGAACTTGCACACTGCAACCACATACATTATGTGTCCAATGCAAGTACAATATCTGGATCATGAGTCCAATCCAAGATATTTTACTGATTATTATTGAGTATAACATTGAGTGGGTTTAATGAAGGATTATCTGAAATAAGAAATTTGCATAAGGGTATATATATTATATATACATATTTTACTTTGATTTAGGAATTTTTATATCAAAGTTGTCTTGCCTTGTCAACATTGAAAGTTCATTCCCTTAATCACTTTCAATGTAAGAGATATTCTTACCACTATATCTCTAGCAAGATCTGGGATCTCCTTTCCTATCTTCGTTGCATCCCAATAATATGAGAACCTACAACTCGGATAAAAAGAAGCGGGAACACATTCCGCCTTGCAAGTCCAACTTGTATTTCCCAATTCGGTCTTTAACACCCGGGCCCACCACCCCTAAGGCAATGTTGACCCGTCATTAATTGAACCAACCGTCAACAGGCTTAATACTCGCTATACGCAATCCAATATCGCCCCAATAATATGAGGACCCGATATTGGGGTCACTACGTATACGGCCTTACTCTTTCGAGAAGCAAAGAACCCGATCCAATTAAATCATGCACAGGATCTGTCACTTCGGATAGGCGTCTCCCATACACAACAACTGGCGACGGAATTTTTTGCCTTGACGGGAGACCATGGATGTCACTTATGTGATCCTCCACCTCATATTCAAATTGTAATTAATTATCGTGAATCATATTCACATAATTAATTCTTCCAAGGGAAAATACACATCTATTCATAATAGAGTGTTTATTGGATATAATTAATTTAATCACATTAAATTAATCATCAATCCAATCATCAATCAACAAACATGTCTTTTACTTGAATAGTAGGTATATACTCAAAGTACGTATTATTCGAATTTTAATAATTAGAAAAATACACATTGTCTGTCTCCGGTATTATACAGTCCCTACCCGCTGTCATGGCCAGTACCGACGAGAGTGGGACGGACCACATACGTTGCAACCCGCTACCCCAATGCTCTCCGACTAGGCACCACATCCGTCTCGGGAAAGGATAATACCAGATAGACCATCATGTACTTTGAGATGTTCATCGGTTTTTCAACCGAAGTTATACCATATAATATAAATCAAAACATTTTTGATTATAAGGAGATTTGCTAGACAAATCCCCAATCCTATTCAAGCAAAAGGGTTTTCATGTAAAAGTTGTCCTACAACAATTGTAGGATAAACTATGGTTTTCATGAAAGCAATGTTTGTTGATGAACCAATGATCAAGATCTAATATCTCATCATTGTGATTTAGGCAAGTGTCATTCAATGAAATAATTATCTCTTTAAATATTTCACAAATATTTATCACTAATTATTCCAGAAAATTAACAATTAATTTTCATCATGATAATTGAATGACATATCACAAGGTTCAAGATCAAAAATTGTTAATTTCCAGCAGTGACCCCCAATCACTAAAATTAACTTATCTTGATCAATTTAAATCCAAAAAATGCAAACTCAGTTTCCAAAGATTGCCTATTTGATTTATTAAAGAAACCAAGTAATAATTCACGCATTTCAAGGCGGATTAAAACCGTAATCATCTCATTAATTACGTTCAAATCCGCAGTTCCCGCAACAGTGAATATAGTCATATTCAAAAAGCCATATCTTGAGCAAATAAAGTCCAAATTTAGTAAACTCAAGTCCTATGGTTTCTTTGTTTAATGGGGAACAAAAACCAATTGAAATTTTCGTGTTTAAACATTTTAAATAGTACAGAAAAATTCAATTAGACAGAGGTGCGAAAATTGAAATGCAGTAAAAATTTCGCAACCCTTTCAAGAACCAAATCGTCTAAGGTGTATGGATCACATCCAAAACCTTATTCAACCTGTGGCTCTGATACCACTTGAAGGGATATTGAGAATCCTCAAGCGCATCACGGAAGCGTGTCGATCGCATCGTATGCAATCGGAGCAACTAGTCGTACTAGATGCTAGATGCAGCGGAAATTAAAATTTTAACTTTAAAGATGAAACCACATGATCACGAGAACACTTCTCGGATCGTTTCATCAAACCACAAAGTATAAGGAATACCTCTTGAAGCGTGGTTGTGATCGCGAGATCCCAAAGTAGAGATCCTCCTATCTTAAGTCCGATCCACGAAGAACGCACTTGCGGGCGCGATGATGAGTCACGTTCCTTCCCGCAATCCTTGATGAAGATCCAAGCGATGGCTCCCCCGATTTCGTCAAACGAAATCCGTCGTCTTCCTTTAGAGTAAGAAACTCCAAAGAAGATGGAGATCCACGAGTCGTCGAAGAAGAAGCCGAGAGTCTCTCTTTTCTCAACACAAAGTGGACGACCACTTAATGGAGAAGAGAAAGAGAGAGAGAGGGCGAGAATGAGAAAGAGAGAGAGAGAGAGAGTTGTCACCTTGTACAACTCTTAATGATGTACCATGGAAGGCTACCCTAGCCCTCTATTTATATTAGTTTAGGATCCAATGGATCTCAATCCATGGGACACATGGATCCAAAGGCTATGCTTGGTCCATGCTAAATCAATGGCTATGATTGTTGTTGGTTAAAAACAACAACATCAATTTAAACATTAATTAACTAAGAGATAATATGATAAATGTAATGGAGCTAACCTCCCTCCTAAAAAGGGGGGCGTCACCCATGAACCATTCATGGGTGACGCCACCTATGAAGGTGGTTATTGCTCCATTTTATTTATTTAATTATTCCTTAATTAATCACAAAAATATTCACAAAAATAATTCTAAATTAATTTGTGAATATTTCAATCATGCCATTGAATATTATGTGAATCATATTCACAACCCAAACTAGTTAGTAAATTGCATTTCCAATTAATTAACAAATGTGAATCCATTCCACATTATTAATTAACAAATGCTATTTACATAAATTCTCTCTCTTATATATGTATATCATATTTATAACACACATATATATCATGGATAGTATTATCCACATTCTCTAATCCTTGATAATTAAATCCCATTTAATTATCTTAGATAATCATTTTCACAATATGAATCATATTCATATTTAAGCTTGATTATTAAATCTCATTTAATCATCAAGTCCTTGCTTGGATATACATTTCATCAAATGAATTATTCTTGAACCCTTTCAAGAATAATGTGCTTTCTCCGCAGATACTTGGAGATAAGGACAGGGCGATTGTATTATTCCACGTATAGTGACTTGGATATTGAGATCTTATCTCAAATCCAGATCTTACGGACCTCCCACAGATGCTTGATTAAATCAAGACCGCAAATCCAATCTTCTCATTGGATCTGAATCTCATTCAGACCAATGTCCAACACTTGGACTAAGATCGGATTGCTTCTCTACTGAAAGGAGTCACTAAAATCCAGACCTGTTTCATCACTCCCTCGGAATGGAAGCGTCATGGATATACAATCGTTTATGATCACATCACCCTTCAGGTATTCCCAATACCTGTACATCCTGCATACTGGAAGACCCATGGTCAACCCGAAGATCAAGATCTATTTTACACTGTCTTCTTCAGGGTTTGATCACCAAGTTTCTCATTTGATCATTGGGATTTGGTATCGATCATATACTTTCCAAAAGCATATATCATACCTAGGTTTTGATCATATACTTTCCAAAAGTATATATCAAACCTACAAATTCAGTCAAGCTTCCAAAGCGAGACGACCGTGCACGGAATTTGATTCTTCCCAATATCTCATGAGTGAGCTCATGTCTTCCGGTTCAGTAGTGAACCTGTATGATCCCTTTGAGAGATCGTATTACTCATATGCCCTTATATGCACACCAACGCGCCGGTGTATAGACCTTGGTTATGTCATCAACCTATTGGTCTGTCAAATGTACATACTCAGACATATAGCAATACATCTGTCTCCGGTCAGAGGATGTGTGCCTATGCTGTGACAGCATTCAACACAGGACTTATGTTATCTCGATCTCGTTAAGTCAACTCTTTGACCTAACTAATCTGACACCTCCGAATCTCTATTCCTATGCAGAGGACCTGCATCAAGAGGTCGGTCAGATATCAACCTATGTGAGAAAGGATTGCCATCTCCTACTCAGGCTGGAGATCACATCTTAATAATCATTTGACGGTGCTTGATGAGTCCTCAATCTAACCCTTTAGATATTCATCCAAGCACCAGCCTCTATGATTCATATATTGAATCAACAGCTGTATGATCATTAAGATAGCCATGGTACATAACCCTAATTGTACAGAGGGACCTATTATGCAAATTATTTATTCTTCATTTCAGATCAGGGAATGATATTCACAATAACATTTATTGCATAATGGCTCGCCGTGGGCTCACATGTCCAACACAATTATTGTTTCACTAGCATATGTTGAACTGCTAGAAATATTACATGGCTCATAACCCATTCCAAACTTAATTTTAGAATGATAAGAAGCAACTAGTAATATATCTAAATTTTCTTTGCATTAGTAAATCTAGCAGATCATTTACAAGAGTTTCATTGTTGTTTTTTAATTGAAAAACAAAATCTTCTAAGTTGTCTATGTTATTTTTGATAAGATTACTTTTTTATGATGTTTTTAGAAGAAAAATACATATTTAACTCTGAATATTTTCTGTAAGCATTTCTACATTGAAGTTATGTTCCACTTATGTGGTGCTTGTTGTGACTTTTAAACACCTTATTTTCCATTTTCAATTGAACAACTAAATCATGTAAGTTAGTAATATCTTCTTTTAGTTCATCTAATAGTGGGTTCATCAAAGTTTACTTTGTTATTGATAGCCATAAGTCCTACCGAAGCTTATTTATTGTCTAAGTTGTCTGAGTCACTTTCAGAAGAGTATGCAAATTTGGAAGAATCCCATGTGGCTTGAAGGCTTTCTTCTTAGAGGGCCTGCAAGGGTGCCTAAAGTATTATTTCTCCTTCTCATTATCACCTTCTTTCATTCCTATGACTTGTGATGCTTGGACTCGTGATGCTCAATGTGACTTCTCTTGATTAGGGTCATTCCTTATTAAGTTGACCCTTCTTATAGTTGTAGCATAACATCTTTGAGTCTATTTTTCGAGCTTCTCTGTTTATAATTTTCCTGAAGCCTCTAGTGATCACGAAAATATTGTTTTCTGAGCTATTGTCAGATGCAATGGTCTTTATGATTTAAGAGACATACTCCCTTCTTTCTCTTGATCTCTGTCTCAACTTCTTTTTCTTGTTAGTTCTTGACTTCATAAGAGAGAAGTTTATTTATTAGATAGTCCATTGGAAGAGTATTGGATTCATTCGACTCCTTGATGAATGTTGAGGTGCTCATTTAGTCAGTTGCAAGTGATCTGAGGATCCTCTTTACTTGTATTGTTTCATCTATCTTTACATTGAGATTTAAAAGACTATGGATAATGCACGAGAATTGAGTTTACATGTCTTCGATCAATTTTCCATCTTCCATATTGAATAGCTCATATCTTTGTAGTAGGAGCTTGATCCTAGTATCCTTGACCATGCTTGTGCCCTTGTATGTGATGTTTAGATTATTCAGATCTCCTATGCAGTCTTGCCTTATGGGACTTGACCAACTCTTTTTTTGTAATCACACAAAAGGTAACATTTATTGTCTTTGAGTCAAAGGTTGCATTTTTTGTTGGTGTCAGTCAATACGATTATCCCCATCCTATTCGATCATGTGTACTTAGATTCTATCACATTTCATATTTTGAAGTTGATGGATTTGAAGAAAATTCACATTTTAACTTCCATCAATTATAACTCATACCTTAGAAGTGAGGAATCCTGATTGTTAATTGACTCTCAAACTAAAAACTAATGTTGTTGCTACTTTTGGATGTTGTTTCCATGTGTACTAAGGAACATTGGTTTGTCTACACTTGAACACGAGCTCTTAATTCTAAATAATTTACGTAATGTAAGGGTAATAAGCAAGCAAACCGGATAAGAAGCAACGATAATAAGCAAGCAAACCAGATAAGAAGCAACAATACACTGAGTCATTGGCGTAGAAATCCAATTGGGTAAAAATCTTGATCCAAGTCTTCCTGACTTATGATTCACTATCCCAAGTTATTTATGTGAATAACTCAACCATTTAGAAAGCTTCTACATCAATCACTAAAATGCTTTACATCTGTGGTTCAAATACTAAAGTCAACATCAGTGAATCAAGCACCATTGATAATGTCAAGGATTTTCTAGTCTCCAAATATCATTACCCTTCTTAGATTGGATATGCTCTACTAACAAAAGAATAACTTGCACACTTAGATCTAACATCAATATTTCCTGCAGAAAGGGTTATCTTGAAAAACAATATGATAATATTTTATATTCACAACAGAAATATATTGCTAAACAGTAATATCATATATACAAACAAGAAGTATCAATATCTCTAACTAAGTCTAAGACATGTTCAAAATATAATACTGCGAGGAAAAATAATAATGATAGTACTGATGCTTGAAAATATCCCCACCTGCAGAGATACTTGAAAACTTGGAGGCAATCAAGTGTTGTTGTGGGGATCCCTTACAAATCTGAATGATCAAAATTTCTCTTGAATATTGAAATCTCTTTTAAAATTCACAATAGCTTGAGGAAGATATATAGAGAGAAGATTAACTCATGAGAAGATTGTTTTATAATTGTAAGATGTGGTGTATTTTTTAACAAGGGGTTTGCGGTCCTTATAAAGTGATAGGATCTGACCATTAAAATATGGCTATTGGTAACAAATATGGTTTAGAATCATAAAGATTCTACTGGGTTGATTGATCAAACACAAATCAGTTGATTGATCATGATAGGTTGATCGATAATGTCAAATTCAATTGATCGGTCAAAGGTAGCTGCTATAGAACCGTTGGGTTGAATTCAATAGTGATCTATCAAGGTTCTCAAGTGGTTGATCCGGAGATGATCAATCAAGTAGAAGTAGTCGGTCAGTTAGTCCTGCAATAGAGACATTTATTAAATGAATGATCACAAAAAAATTGGTCGATCAAGGTCTAATCGATCAGGTGTTGAAGATGATCGATTATATCAAGTATTGATTTGGTTTGATTAATTCCCGATCTCGCAAGTTCTCTAGGATGATACACTAGAGCTTACAACCTTATACAAGAAATACAATAATTTCATGATCAAATTACATCAAGATACAACAATAATAAAAATTCTTGAAATAGACTTTTGATCTTTTGACATCTTTTTGAAAGCTTATAACATCATCTACACATACAAATCCAAGATAGACAATATGCGAGCGACTTACGATAGGTGTGTAATATCTTTAAAATCAAGGCATAAGAGAAAATATGTATAAGTTCTAAAATGAGAAACAAAGAACTAACATTTTGTACCTTAACGATTGCATTGGCTTTGGTACTAGTCATAGGGTGTTTGTAAATGGGATACATGGAGCTAAGGGTTGATGATGGGATGTGGAGAGATTAGGAGAGATAGAAGATCGAGTAGGTCTCGTGCATGGGCTGATGGTTGAAGTAAAGTAGAGTGATCCAGAGGTAGTTAGGGTCAACCGGAGATGGATGGCTAGTGCCTTAGATCATTGATTGCGTGGGTTGACATAGGAGTCATGGGGGCCTATGAAAGATGCGGTTGTGCGACGAGGCTAGGCAACAGAGAGGATGCTGGAATGGTGAGGGAAAATGATCGAAGGGTCAACTGTCTCCCACTGAGTTAGTGTAATGATAAAGGGAACTGACTTTTGGGGGAGTCAGGTTGATTGGAGGTCAACATGAGCACTGAGGTGGAGCGGGTGACCAATAGGAGGGCACCACTTGGCATTGTTGACCAAGTCCACTTGCATGATAAGTCTAAAACAAAGAAATAAAAAAAATGAGAACAAAATAGAAGACGAGCTCATAACAAGAATTGACCAAAAATGAAAGTTGTAGGTTGTAAAAAATATATGCTCAAAATAAATTTGTTTGAGGTACTTTATATGTATGAAATACATGATTTTCAAGATTTTATATATTTCTTTGATTTTTTAAAATATATGCATAATGTATTTGAATAAAAATATAAGTTTTTTACTTTAGTACGTTGTTTTTATTTTTAATTATTTAGAAAATGATAAAATGAATAAAATGAGATTCTATATACATGTGTAAGGTCAACATACATTGTGTCCTTTTTTATCTTTTTCTATGCTTTTCCATTTTTAAGAATTTGATTTTTTTGTAGTTAGTTTAATTAAAACCTTAAGAGGATAATTGAAATAGAAATAAATTAAAAATACTAAAATATATACTTAAAATGACAAACTAAAATCAGTGTATTTGTACAATAACCAACAAGGTCTTTATATCCAAGTTTCATATATGAACTTCTACTCCTTAGAATTCACTCTTGTTTTGTAAATTAAACTGATGCAGATTAATTCAAAGGTAAGTAGACTTTCATAAGAGATTGTTTGAGGAGAAATCCAGTTTTTAATTCTCAATCTTCTCAAGGTAGGATTTGGATTTATTTATAATATTTAAAAATTAGTTTTTTAGGATTTTTTACTTGTTAACATTAGTAATGTGTACATAATAGAGTTGATTTCATGTTATTTGGATTTAAAATGACATTTTTGAAAATCATGGAAGATTGCATATTATATAAGTGAACAATACAAGTCTCAACTCCTTATTTTTATGAATTTTATTTAATTTTATTTCTTGGAATTATTTACAAGTTTATACTATATACTTTGTCCATTTTATTGTAGGTTATTTTTTTATTCTATTATTTTATGCGTATTTTCTGCTCAGAAATTAGGAGTAAAATTCAAGTATAATGTAAATGAATCATAGATTCATGAAAAATATATTTCATGCGTCATAGTCAAATAATCTTGTTATGATGAAGACAAACTAAATTATTTTGGTATTCTAAAAGAGGTGATCAAAACTAATATAATAAATGCGTACCTAATCATGCATTCTTGTTCTCATAGGATTGATATGATCCAAAATGAGCTGTGAAAATTGCCCTAGTACATGATATAATTGACGGGATTATGGGTATATATATAAAAGTTTTGATTCATTTGTTCTTGCTCCTAAACCGAGGTTTTACATATCTAATATGTGAAAAAGAAGAAGAGAAATGCAGAATTCTCAAATTTGAATGTTACAAAGTTCACATTGCCAAACAGAGGTGAATCATCGACGATCACCGAATATTCCATTAATCCACTAAATAAGCATAAACTGTTAATGAGATATATTTTTTAATTATTGCATTTTCTTTTACAAGTATATTGTATTTTAATGATTTATTCATGCACATGAGATGGTGATTAAACAAAACATAGGATCAACAGAGAGCTTGAACCCAATGAGTAGATGTGGTCATGGCAGATGATATGGATTGCCATGTATACCTCATATGACTGTCGATATGAGTTCCAACTTTAAAATTATTTTAGTGTTTTTTTTCAAAAACTCATTTCATTATTGATATATTGTCTACTTATCGATTGAGATCTCGATTTTTTATTGTTGGTGTGGTTCGTTGGATTATGTGCTTACGACATTTATCCAACAAATAATCGCCTACGACCTCCACACCTAACACATTATGTGAAGCTACTCGCGCATATCCATGTGTAGGGATGAAGACGAATAGAAATATATTTGTATCTATTCGTATCCGCATTCGTCAAATATTTGCAGGTAAGAAACGACGATGTCCCAAATAACAATGCTTCATACTCGCACTTAGCCATGTCGAATGTGTTTTATCCATACAAATCGGACATGCGAGTTTACCCTTTGTACTCCATCCCGATAAACTGGCATAAGCGGGAAAGTCATTAATTGTCCACAATAAAGAAGCACACATTGTAAAGAACTCTTTCTTTGCCGCGTCATACATACTCACTCCAGAATTCCACAGAATCTTTAGTTCATCAATCAACGGTTGCATATATGTATCTATCGCATTACCTGGCCCCTTTGGACCAGGTATCAATAACGTCATCATCATAAAAGAAGATGCCATTGACATCCATGGTGGCAAATTATATGTAACAATTATCACATGCTAAATAGAGTAACTCGTACTCATATTTCAGAATGGATTAAAACCGTCGGAAGCAAGACCTAAACGTACGTTTCTTACTTCTTCAGAGAACGATGGATACATTTCATCGGATTTCCTCCACTCTTCTGAATCAGACGGATGTCGCATAACACCAGTTACATCTTTCTTTCTGATATTACTGTGCCATATCATCATTTTAGCCGTTCTTTCATATGAATATAATTGCTGTAATCGGGGAATCAAAGGAAAGAATCGTAAAATCTTCTCCGATTTTTTCCTTTTCGAATCATGGTCCAAATTCTTATATCTGCTACTTTTGTAGTCAGGACATGTATCTAGGTTTGAGTAATCCTTCCAATATAAAATGCAGTCCTTCGGACATGCGTCCTTCCAATTTTGATTTAATCCAAGTGTCCGAAATCTTGATTTAGCGTCCTTCCAATCCTTTGGAAAATTTTCTGCATTATTTAATAAGGTCCTAATCAACTATAAGACATCTGTCATCGTAACCGCTGTACACCGATTCTTCACTTTTATCTTAAACATTTCCAGAAGAAAATGCAACCGAGACATTTTGACTCCGTCACATAATGGCTTTTCTGCATCTTGTATTTTTTCTAGTAAGGAATCCGGAGGTGAATCCATCAGTTCATCAGTGTCATGTCCTCGAATGTTATCTATCAACTCAAACATAGCATCACGGTCATGTGTTTCAGATACATCTCTTTCATTATCAACTTGGTCATTATTATCTTCGTCCAAAATAACTCCTTCACCATGATACGTCCAATTTGTATAATGGAGCCAAAAACCATTTAATATCAAATGTTCGTAAACCATGGTTCGATTTTGTGTCAAAGTGTTCTTGCATCTTATGCACGGACAATGTATCCTATCTCCTTCACCTCCTACAATATGATAGAGCGACTCATATCGAAATGCCCAGTCTAAGAATCCGATAACCCCTTTGTTATATGTCCGATAATCATCGAATCTTTTATTCATCCAACTTTTGTCCATTGCCTATAGGAAATATCCAAAGTTAACCACAGTAAAGTTTAATATTGTATGGTAAGTTGCATTTTTTTAATCATCTAACTAAACTAATAACCATTTAACTCCTATATTTCTAATCTAACTATGTTTTAAAACAACACTTACAAGCATTTAACTAAACTAATAAGCATTTATCACTAAAAGCATTTAATCATAATCAAGATTATCCACTATTTTTTAATCTACTATCTTAAGCATTTGACTAAACTAATAAGCATATTAAAAAAATATGCAATCATAAGCATGATGAATATATAAAAAACAATAAAAAAACTTACAACCAAGTAATGCGGAGGGCAAGGCGGCGGGAGGGCAGCGGGCAAGGCGGCGGGCGGGCGGGCACGAGTTGAGGACGAGGAGGGCGGAGGGCAAGGCGGGCGGTGGGCGGGCACGAGTTGAGGACGAGGAGGGCAGAGGGCAAGGCGGCGAGCGGGCGGGCACGAGTTGAGGACGAGGAGGGCGAAGGTCAAGGCGGCGGGCGGAGGGCGACCGGGCTGGAGGGACGGCGACCGGGCAGAGGGAAAGGAGGCGGCAAGAGGGAGGAGGAGGAGGGCGACCGGGCACGAGTTGAGGACGAGGAGGAGGAGAGGGCGAGAGGTTGCAGCCGATATCGAGTGGAGAATGAGGAATGGAGTCACCGGAGGGGTATATGACCATCGGGGACGCTCCTCTAACCGTCCCCTATACGAATGATTGGGGACGGTTATAAGTGAACCGTCCCCTTTGATTGCAGATATTTGGAGGTTCGCGCCGATTATAAGGGCAGAGGGGACGGTTTTGCATCCGTCCCCTATAACCAACTATCGGGGACGGTTCCTATAGATTCGTATAAGCGACGGGTACAGTGGAGTAACGGGGACTGTTATAACCGTCCCCTATAACCAACTATCGGGGACGGTTGTAACCGTCCCCTATAGATTCGTATAAGCGACGGGCACAGTGGACTATCGGGGACGGTTGTAACCGTCCCCTATAGATTCGTATAAGCGACGGGCACAGTGGAGTAAAGGAGATGTTATAACCGTCCCCTAAAGTACCCGGGTAGACAACAAAACCAAGCTGGGGCTAGCCTACTTAGGGACGGTTATATAACCGTCCCTAAAGGACAATTAATGGCGACGGTCGCTAATAACCGTCGCTATTACATTAGAGAGGGGACGGTCCGCTACTGACCGTCCCCGATACTGTTATTGGGGACGGTTGCTCCTTGACTGTTCCCAATAAGCGTCCCCAAAGGACGTCCAGTTTGTAGTGAATGGAGGATACACATGGCATTTTCTTGTATTTGGTGAATATGAATGCAAATACGAACACATATGTTCAACGTTCGCCAAACACGAATACATATACGAATATAATATCCTTAATTTTGACACATACGAATGCGAATACGAATGTTCAAAATTTTGAGGATATTGAAGAATGCATGATTCATCGCCTTTATTCTTTCATTTTAGCTAAAATCCTTGGTAAAATATATGTTAATATTCACTAATTCTAACTAATTATCATTCTAATCACAAATATTAATATTATATATTTAACACTTATTTTACCCAAAAAAGAATAAAGAAAAAAGAAAAAAAGAAAAAAAGACTGTAGATATAAAATATATACTGACAGATCCTAACCCCGAATCCATGTCAATATTGACAAGGTCGATAAAATAAATAAGTAGGGTGAGATAAGGATCCTAACCTATAAAAATATCAAGAAAATCAAGATCAAAATTATAATTTATTTATTTTCCACCTTATAAATTATTCACCTATTTTATTTGTCACTTATATCATTTCAAATCAAAGTATTTCTTTTAAAAAAGTTATTCACAAAAAATATATATCAACAAATAATTCTTCAAAAAAATAATTAACTATAATGAACCGTAAAAGCCGACTTCCGTGGTTCATAATTATTTATAGAAACTCCAAACGCACCAAACTCACTTTTAAACTTCATTTTATACTTAATCCTTTTTATTAAAAATACTTTAAATATATTTGAATAAAATGGTGAGTTTTGGCGTTTGGGACCCGTTGTCTATATGTGTTAGATGTAGAAACTTCACGGATTTTTAATTAAATAATCGCAAACCCGATTAACTTAATTTATTTTCTAAAAATATTCTAAAACTATATATAAATATATAAAAATATAACTAAGTCAAAATACCAATAAAATCCGAAGCCACGAAGCCGTTACCTAAATTTTCCGGACCTCGTAACTCGGCAGTATGAACTCCGAATTGGGCAAACTCAGTCTTAAAATGCGTATTATTTAATTTTTCTACAAAATGACATTGGTTTCACTAAATATGTGGATTTCAGGATTGTATTGGTATATTGTACAATGTATCGTAATTTATATTATTTAATATATTAAGATTTTATTATTAAATTTAAATTAATATTTATTTATTTAGTTATTTAATTAATTTATTAATATATTAATTAATTTATTAACAATTAATATGAATTTATTTAATTAAATAATTATATATACAATAACTTAATCGTCTACTTAATTAATAATTTAATAAGTTAATTATCTATAATTGTTCTTTAACTAATTTAATTAATCTAATTATTAATTATTATATTATTTTAATGATAAATTATACAAATTAATTAATTATTTTATTTTTATTCTCTCTCCTCCTTTCCCTTTCTTTCTCCCCGTATCTTCTTCCCCACGCACCTTCTTCTTCCCCGTCACCACCCATCTCCTCCACCTCTCCCTTTCTCCCCGCTAACCACTTCCAACCGCCCAATGGCTTGGCCGTTGGGACGCTTGCTCAGTTTCCCATCACCACCACCGGTGACTGGACCTCCCATCATCCATAAAAGCTACCAAACCTCCCTCCAGCAAACAGATCCGTCATTTTCCCCATTCCAAGTTCCCATGCGAGAGTCCCTTTGGATTGACAGTCTAGGATGATTCTGACTGAGCTTTGATCTGGAAGTTCCGGCGAGATCCAGCTGCAGCCGCATCTGCACCGCAACAGAGTCTCTTCCTTTCCTTCACCGGAGGAGTCGGGGTGACGATCATTGGAGATCGAGCTTCGATTCCACTAGCGCAACTTCCTTTGCACCTTCTGCATTTCAAGTAAGTTCTCCTCATCTGCTCTTCCTTCTTCTCCTCTCTTCAATTCCTCTGATTTCACCTTAAGATCAAGTCAAATCCGCTTCAATTTCAGTCATTTTAATTTGATTTGATTTCCGTCCTTTAGATTTCCGATCATCTCAGATAATATATCATCACCTCTATTTTCTATCTCTGATCATTTCTGATCGGAGTTAATCCATTCATATTCATTTATCTTCCATTCGAATTCGGATCGATCTCATTTCTATCATCGTTTGTGTTTTATCGATTGTTTAAGTCCATATCCATGACACTTTTGATTAATATTTTTCTATATCCCCTAACGTTCAGCCGAGGAATCCATCTTCGAGCTTTCTCAAACATTCGCAGATGTTCAGAAAATTGAAATTTTTACCGACGATCATCGAGCACCTGTGGATCGAGCATTAGAAGTCGATTTGTGCATACTTGAGTGCTAATCGAAGAACTAGAGGTCTACGTGCACCTGCACAAAGAAATTAAGGACATTTAGTTGAAATCCTTTGTTGGAACCGAGGCAACCTCATGGAGCCTTAGCTATCTGAATATACAAAATCATTGGAAATTCACCTGGATTATGAGGAACCTCTCCAGATCTAAGTTCCAATCGAAAAGTTTTTAGCCACCACCGTACATGCAGAACAACATAACCACACTGGTTACCATCTATGAAAAGCTTTGTCACCGATCCGCTGCTCTAGCATTCGCCATCGCCTGCAACAAGATTGGGGGAATCTCCTGTATTCCAGATTAAGTGTCGATTTGAAATCTCTAAGATCTATCGTTCGGGACTAAAAAAAGCTATACCGTATAGATACCCACCTAGAATTGCTGGAGATTGAGAATCCATCAAGAACGAACATCGTATTCAGCCACTCGTCGTTGCACCAAATCAAGATCAACTGCGTAATGCGTCGATGACGTCTTGTACATCTGAACTGAACCAATTGCTTGTTCGAGCACCACCACAAACTCAAAAAACATATCGACGTCATCTTGAATTGGGGAAAGCACACCCTAGATTCAAAGATTAAAGCAGAGCCGCTTGATTAAGATGCGATTGAACGATTGCAGACCTGCCGGGTTTATGCATCTCAGAATGCTCACCGTCCCACCGCTTCAATAAAGTGGCGCATGTGCTTCGCACGTGAGCGGTAGATATTAATTTGGGCGATTTGCATAAACATCCCCAAAACTTTCTTATATTCCAAACAAGTCCAAGGACTGCAGACCTCACGTGAACTGCACGTGCAGTCTTGGAGTTTTTGCACCGGCACCCTCTCATCTTGTAGAGTTACACGATACCCCTAAATTCCAGTAAATTACATATACACCCCTATGGTTGTATATGTATACTATACATAAACATAATACATAACAAATAAAATATCAAACATAAAAATCTAATAAAAATGCGTATAAAAACTTGTACTCTATATATATAGTATTAAATAAGTTTTGAAAAAAATAAGAATATTTTCTAGTATAAATAAATCATTCTGAAACACTAAAAAAATATATAACAAACTTTAAAACATAAAAATATAAAAAACCTTTAAAAATCTTATAAAAATTAGCTACGGTATATTTTACTGTATTTTACATCATACAATAACAACAATAAAGCCTTTTCCCACAATTAAGTAGGCTCGGCTACATGGATTCTTCGCCTCCATTCAGATCTATCTTGGGTCATTCCTGAGCTTCTATCCACAAAACTAAGATCCCTTCGTATGGTCTCTTTTTCCAACACTTCTTGGGCTGTCCTCGCCCTCTCTTAGCCGACTCAACATCCCAACACTCGCATCTCCTAACTGGTGCATCAACTGATCTTCTTTGCAAATGACCAAACCATCTTAAGTGGTTTTCTCGCATCTTATCCTCGATCAAAGTTACACCAACTTTCTTTCTGATTGCATCATTCTGAATCCAATCTTTACATGTGTGTCTACACATCCACCTTAGCATTTTCATTTCTACTACAGACATTACGACACATGTCTATGGTTAACATGCCAAATTTCATATCCATAAAGCATGGAGGTCTCACGGCTGCTTTGTAAAACTTTCCTCTAATTTTTAAATGACTTTTCTTAACACAAAGAACAATAGAGGATCCTCTCCACTTTAGCCAACATGCATTTATTCTATTGGTGCAAACCAAAAAATGCATTAACAAAAAAATAAATTGAATATTAAGACTAATAAAAATACAAAATTCATTAAAACTTGTAAAAATCATACATAAATAAATGAAATTCACCTAAAAATTCACATCATATTATTTCAAAGTTATTTTCATCTTCATTATAATAAAAATAAAATAAAAATATTTTCATGATTACTATCTTAAAAATCAAAAAATCCTCGCAAATTTCAATAAAAACATTATTTTCACCCTTAAAAATAATATAAAATCCATTAAAAAATTCTAAAAACTTTCTAAAAATTCATAAAAATAGTAAATAAAAAATATAAAAATAGCAAAAAAATCATAAAATACTTAAAATTCACAAAAAATATAGAATTCAGTAAAAATCAAATAAAAATCTAGGAAAATCCTTAAGAATAAAATAAAAATTGGAAAACCCTTTAAACCTTTATTGTCTACCATTTAACCTTAGTTTCCAACGATTTGCCTCCCTAGGTTCGACACTCCCATACCTGTCACTATACATATCTTGTTTAGGAGTATAAATAAAATAAATAAAAATATTAACTAAAATTTAATCTTTTCCGGTAAAAATTACATGTTCGATTCAACAACATTGTTCTTATTTTATAATAGTAGATCAGGTGGATTTTCAGATGGCGTCATTGTCGGGGAGGCGGCGCTAGGGTAGACCGTAGACTTAGGTTTATGGTTCTCTTTTAGCCATTTTCTTTCCTAACCTCACGGCTTTTTATTTCTGATTTGTGCAGCACATGTGAGCCGCATAGCTGAGAACCGCAAGCTGATTTCTTGTAATTTTCGGTAATACAAAATATAAAACATTATTCCTAGGAAGGGGACCTTTCAGGGTATCCCGACTTGTAGCTCCCTCCCTTCTTCTCGAGGTCTATTTCACTAGGGTTGTACTCTTGGGAGACATGGCTCCCACTAAGGTTTTCTCACATCTCGATTTTTCTCGACGGTTTTTCACAACTTTTCGAGGATAAGTGCTTGTTAGGATTTCTCATTTTTCCCCTCTCCACATAACCGTAGCTAAGTGCTTGCTTAGGTCGAATTACCTAGTTGCTTGTGTACTTAGGATCAAACCCAAAAAGACAAAAATACGTTAGACGGTTGTTTGAAAATACCCAAAAAATTGATAACTGAAAATAAAATAGGGTCTGCTAATTATTCTGACCTAAAATGAAACGTAAAGACTCCACTTGAATTTGGGTGAGCAATCCCCCGCAAATGAGTTGCATGTACTCTCTCCAGATTTGTGAGTGAGAGACGACCCATAAGGTAGAACCAGAGTTTGAGCTTCTTTTGAAGTAGTACTTAGTTCATACTTTTAATCACTTAATCTTCAGTGGGTACTCTCAGGTAGACGAAAACGGTCTAAGTTTACTTAATGAAGTGGGAGGTTTAGAGGACATCACAATAGCACAGTCCTCAAGTAACACGGATAGCCGGAAACGATCCATACTTACTCCCATATTGGCTGAGAATAGGTGATTTCTTGTAAGAATCTAGGACAATATTTTGGGGAAGTTTCAGACACCTAACAACACACGCTAATATGTCAGAAGACTTGATTGCCAAACAACCTTAAACTAACAAGATAAACGACCAAACTTTTACGGTCATCACCACGGTTTTATTGGTGAACTCGGGGTTTACTTTGCGTTTGCTTGCGATGAGTCTAATCTTTTTAAGTTCTTGATCAACAAGATGATGGGTAGGCGATCGCTTTGGTCGACTCTGATCAATCCTCTCTCTCGCATACCTACCCATCCATCTAGATCGGTTCGGGAAGTCTCTCTTCACAAACCAAAATCTACTCGAGTTGCTACTTCCATACACAACTCTAACCCTGGAAGCTCATCTTCGATTTCTTGTTCTTCTCATTGTCCTTCATCATCACCTCCGATGCGAGGAGACCATCAGCAGTTACACGTTGACCTGGACAGGTCTGATTTAGATTCTTTCTCTTTTCCAGAAGACATGGATGGAAAAGGACCGCAGACCTCCTCAGTTGTCATAGATCTTGTTGCGATCAACAACAGTCTACTTGCTTCCCTCGAGACTATGCAGAATCAGATCTGAGAGCAAGGTTAGCTCATGATCAATGTCAGACCGAGCGGACTCAATTGTGAGCCCAAGAGACCACCTAGATGTTGATATCCAATGAGTTGAGGATTAGGAGCAATCTGATGGAGCAGAGGGACCGCTTGGTCTGAACCGAACAATGCAGCGTCTCTATAACCATGGAGCTACTACCACTCATAGGTAGACCCATCTCCCTATTATTCACGGGAACATTGAGCTCCGTCCTCAGACAACCTAACTGATGCCCAAGTTTCACGGGCATTCTACTGAGGAGCTACATACGCACCTCCAAGAATTTGAGCTCATTTGCAGTATGGTGCACGATGCACATGTTAACGAGGACACAATCAAATTGATCGCCTTTCCTTTCTACCTCGTAGATCAAGCAGCCTACTGGATGAAACATTTAGGAAGATATGTTTTGATGTGGGGGCAGCTACGAATTACTTATCTGACAATTACTACCCACTTGGTCGAACAAATGCTTCCAGATCTATGATTAGTAATTTCACCATGATCGGGAACGGGCAGTTCCACAATGCATGGGACTGTTTTAGAGAGCTCATAGATCAGTGTCCCCATCACGGAATCTCCAAGCCAACCCTTGGAGCGGGTGACCAATAGGAGGGCACCACTTGGCATTGTTGACCAAGTCCATTTGCATGACAAGTCTAAAACAAAGAATATAAACAAACTTGAGTATAAAACAGAATATGGACTCAAAACAAGAATTGACCAAAATAAAAGTTGTAGGTTTTAAAAAATATATGCACAAAATAAATTATGTTGAGGTATTTTATATGTATGAAATACGTGATTTTTAAGGTTTTATATATTTCTTTGATTTTTTAAAATATATGCATAATATATTTTAATAAAAACAAGAAGTTTTTTTACTCTAGTCTGTTGTTTTTATTTTTAATTATTAAGAAAAGGATCAAATGAATAAAATGGGATTCTATATACATGTGTTACGTCAATATACATTGTGTCCTTTTTTTTATCTTTTTCTATGCTTTTCCATTTTAAGAATTTGATTTTTTGTAGTTAGTTTAATTAAAACCTTAAGAAGATAACTGAAATAGAAATAAATTAAAAATAATAAAATATATACTTAAAATGACAAACTAAATCGGTGTATTTGTACAATAAACAACAAGTTCTTTATATATGAGTTTCATATATGAACTTCTATTCCTTAGATTTCACTCTTGTTTTGTAAATTAAACTGATGCAGATTCATTCAAAGGGATGTAGACTTCCATAAGAAATTGTTTGAGGAGAAATTCTATTTTTTATTCTCAATCTTCTCAAGGTAGGATTTGGATTTATTTGTAATATTTAAAAATTAGTTTTTTCAGGATTTTTTACTTATTAACATTAGTAATATGTACATAATATAGTTGATTTCATGTTATTTCGATTTAAAATGACATTTCTAAAAATCATTTAAGATTGCATATTATATAAGTGAACAACACAAGTCTCAACTCCTTGTGTTTGTGAATTTTATTTAATTTATTTATTGGACTTATTTACATGTTTATACTATATACTTAGTACATTTTATTGTAGGTTCTTTTTTAATTCTATTATTTTATGTGTATTTTCTATGTTTCTGCTCAGAAATTAGGGATAAATTTTAATTATAATGTAAATGAATCATAGATTCATGAAAAAATATATTTCATGTGTCATAGTCAAAGAATCTTGTTATGATGAAGACAAACTAAATTATTTTGGGATTCTAAAAGTGTATACCATGAAGTCTAATGATATTCTGCACATAAAGCTTGGCTAATCTAGATGGAGTGTAAGTCGTGTTGACAGGTATGAAATGGGCTGACTTAGTCAATATATTAACAACGACCCAAATGGAATCATGGCCACCTGGTGTTTTCGGCAAACCTGTGACAAAATCCATAGAAATGCTCTCCCACTTCCACTCAGGAATGGGGAGAGACTGCAATAATCCCGGTGGTCTCTTGTGCTCAGCTTTGACCATCTGACAGGTCATGCATCTGCTGACATGTAGCGCCACATCGCGCTTCATTCCATCCCACCAGAATTGTCAGCGCAGATCATGGTACATCTTCGTGCTGCCTGGATGGATAGATAACCGTGAACTGTGTGCCTCATCAAGAATATCTCTGCGTAGCTGCTCGTCATTGGGTACAACAACCCGTCCTGCCTTCCATAAAATAGACTCCATCACAACAAAGTTGTCGAATTCGTCCTTGACGGCGTGCATGTATCTATCTCGGATCCAAGGATCGGTCTTCTGGCCTTCTATAATACGATCCCAAAGGCTGTTGTATCGTGGAGGCACGGCCGTAGATATGGATGCGCTCTCATGAGGATGCCAATCGGTCAAAGCGGCAAGCGTATCCCATGTATATAGCCAGTTCGCCGTACCATCAGCATGCGCTCTCCTGCTGAGTGCATCAGCCACCACGTTTCCCTTACCAGGATGGTAAGAGATCGTGCAATCATAATCCTTCAGCAGCTCGAGCCATCTGCGCTGCCTCATGTTCAGCTCCTTCTGATAAAAAATGTACTTCAGACTCTTGTGGTCTGTGAAAATCTCGAAGTTCACTCCATATAGATAGTGGCGCCAGATCTTCAAGGCGAAGACAACTGCTGCCAATTCCAAGTCATGTGTGGGGTAGTTCCGCTCGTGCGGTCTCAATTGTCGTGATGCATAAGCAATCACTTGTTCTCTCTGCATCAACACTGCTCCTAGACCTTCTGCAGATGCATCTGTGTAGACTGCGTAGTCCTGAGTGCCTGAAAGAAGAGCAAGAATATGTGTTGTAGTCAATCTCTCCTTCAGTGTACTGAAGGCCTGCTCACATGAATCGTCCCAAATGAATGGAACTCCCTTCTGCGTCAACCATATCAAAGGACGAACGATGCGTGAAAATCCGTTGACAAAGCGTCTGTAATAACCTGCTAGCCCAAGGAAGTTCCGAATCTGTGTGACAGTCTTGGGTTGCTCCCAAGACCTAACTGCATCTATTTTTTGCAGGATCAACTGCAATGCCTGCTCCAGAAATGACATGCCCGAGAAACGAGACCTGGGATAACCAGAACTCACACTTGCTCAACTTGGCATATAGCTTGTGCTCTCGCAATGTGTCCAAAACAATTCGTAGATCATTCACATGATCCCATTCATTTCGTGAGTAGATGAGCACATCATCGATGAATACCACTACAAACATGTCCAAGTATGGACGGAAGATACAAGTTCATCATATCCATGAAAGCCACAGGTGCATTGGTGAGCCCAAACGGCATCATCACAAACTCGTAGTGTCCATAGCGAGTCCTAAAGGCTATCTTCGAAATGTCCAACTCGCGAATCCTCAGCTGATGGTAGCCTGAGTGAAGATCGATCTTCGAGAAAACCGAAGATCCCTGGAGCTGATCAAACAAATCATCAATACGTGGCAAAGGATAACGGTTCTTCACCGTTCTCTTGTTCAGCTGCCTGTAATCGATGTATAACCTCATGGATTTGTCCTTCTTCTTGACAAATAAAACCGGAGCACCCCAAGGTGAAGTGCTCGGTCTCACGAATCCTAAGTCAAGTAACTCCTGCAACTGTACCTTCAACTCCCTCAACTCGGCTGGTGTTATGCGATATGGTGCCATAGAGATCGGTTGTGTATCTGGCAGTAGTGTGATATCGAACTCAATCTCTCTCTCTGGAGATAATCCTGGTAGCTCATCAAGAAACACGTCAGGGTATTCTGAGATTTACATCGCATTATTGGCACCAGTTCATGTCAACACTACAGACAGAGCTGAAGACGAATTCTGCATATCATCCGCAAACAGATGGGCAGATTGAGCGCACCATTCAGACACTAGAGGACTTGCTTTGCGCTTGCACTTTGGAGTCGAAAGGGTCATAGAAGGACCATCTGCCGTTAGTAGAGTTCACGTACAACAACAGCTATCATTCCAGTATCGGCATGGCATCATTCGAAGCCCTATATGGGCGAAGATGCCTCACACCTCTCAGTTGGCGTGAGGTAGGTGTTCATGCTTTATATTCCGTAGATCTCCTGGAGGAGACCGCGAGAGCTGTTGATCTTGTGAGACGGAGGCTTCTGACGGCACAAAGCCGCCAGAAGAGCTATGCAGACCGTCGGAGAAGAGATTTGGAGTTTCAGGTGGGAGATTGGGTATTCCTCCGTGTATCTCCCATGAAGAGAGTGCAGAGATTCGGTGTTCGTGGCAAGATGGCGCCACGATACGTTGGACCTTTTGAGATTCTGGCTAGAGTGGGGAAGGTGGCATACCGAGTAGCCCTTCCTCCACATCTATCAACTATTCACGATGTATTCCACATATCCAATTTGAGGAAGTATGTACACGACCCTCGACACGTCATCAGCTACGAAAATCTTGACGTAGAGCCTGATTTGACCTACGAGGAGAAGCCGGTACAGATACTTGACAGTGCTATGAAAAAGCTTCGCAGCAAGGAGATTCCATTGGTTAAGGTGTTGTAGCACCGACATGGTGTCGAGGAAGCGACGTGGGAGACCGAAGCCGACATGCGGGCACAATACCCGCAACTCTTCTGATGTAATCATCAAAACGAGCTTTTGTAATTAGATACATGATAAATATATGGCTTGTTTTCTCTTTGAGGTTTTTATGGGTTTAAAACCCTTTGAGGTTTTTATGGCCACATGGAATCCAAACAAGAACACTTAATGACCTTAATTCGAGTCTCGAGGATGAGACTCCCTTTGAGGTTTTATTATTTGTAACATCCGAATCCGCACAAACCCGAACTCGACCCGATTTGGGTCCGATTAATCCAATAAAGTTATCTGGCAATATTAGATAACCTAAAATGATTAATTGATCGTTAATCAAAAGTTGTTCGGGTGAAATCGACAAAAAATCGGTCACATCGTAATGCATGTCCGAAAAATCCGCGACACAAATTCGAAAATCACGAGACAAATCAAGACCGTCATTAGATCCGATTCGACGAAAGAAAACCAACGGATCGACCGTTCGTCAATCGGATATCGTTTGATATTTTTAAATCACAAAATTTAATTTTAAACAAAAGTCGTATCCGGAAATTTCGGGTATCCAAAACCCGATCGAAAGTATATCAATATTATACTCATATTAAGTGTCACTTAGAGACGGTCAAAACGAGTCATTGCGCGTTGAAATCAAAAGCTCGACGCGCGATTACGGATGACTTTAGGGAAATTGGAAAATAAAGATATATATTATAATTTTTTTATTATTCAGACTGTAGCAGCAACAGCTGCCGTTGGTTTCTCGTCTCTTTTCCACGTAGCTTTGGTTTCCAGTCCATGTGGCTGTACCCAAAGCCCCACCTCCTCTATAAATATCACCAAATCTCTCCTAATTTCCCTGAACCGCTAGCCGTGTGAGACCAAATCTCTCCAAATCTGTAGCTGTTCTTTCTCCTATTAGAGCTCCTTCTAGCCATCCCTTCTCCAAGAAGAGCTCCCAGCTACAGCTGCTGGAAATCTTCCTGCATGTCAAGAACTCCTCTAATATTGAGGTTTTAAGGTACAACCCCTTACTATAAAAGCCTAGGCATATTCCTTCAAGTTTCTTAAAAATTTTCTCGCAAGAAATTCTAGTCGAGTGAGAGGGTTTTCCAACCTTTTCGTCTCAACTACAGCTGGAGACTCCTGCAACACCTTCTTCATTTAGAGATGTTGTCCTTCCCTTTCATGTCACAATTTTTCTTTCTCCAAATCACAGCCAAGGAAGCCCTATTCTTCATCCTTCTGCTGCTGTCCAGCAGCTGTTAAAGCAGAAGCGTCAGGGATCTTCTTCAATTTTTGATCTAAAGGTACCTCCTTCCCCATCATTTGCTGCCATTCATGTACATCCCTTCCCCCATCTTTTGCTGCCATTCCCTGTACAAGTTTCTCTCTAATTGCTACTATGTCATGAGTTCTATTTTATCTTTTGATTTTTAGGGATGCTTCTCTTTAGAGTAAGAATGTCGTGGGAATTTGGGGGAGTTTGCAGATCCTTTTTAAATAAAGAAATATTAGATAATTTGGGTCTAAGTGCAGCGATGCATTTTTTAAAAAGGGGGGGGTGAGTTGAATATATCTATACACACACACTCATGTCACTGTATCTGTGTACAAGTTAAATTTTAAGTTGTATATGTATATATAAATTGGAAGATCATGGTTTGATGATTCCCCTATTGAATAGGTATTGCTGTGGATTAATAGTATGAATATTATTTCCTTGTAGTCACATAATTTATAGATGAAAACTAAAATATACTAGTACTGTATATTTCCTTTCAGAATTCAATTATAAAGTCTGGAAACGTTAAATACTGTACTATATATATCTGCTATATATATACAAGCTTTTTTTTGGAATCTAATTTCAGATTCTGGAAATGTTATTTCTGAATATTTTGGGTCAAAGTGAAGTATCTCGGCATATACATTACTATGAGCTGTGGACAATATCCCTATAACCAATCAATTAATATGCCATTCCTTACAATGAGATTATAAACAAAGTATCATCATACTATAGAGGCCAAAATCAAATCAGTATCAAATCAAATCCCTACTACTACTAGCATTTTTCGAGAAAATGTGGTATTAACCGGTAGCTCCTGTGATCGCAAAATAAATAATCTGTAGCTGCTCAAAATTCCTCTATGGCGGTAGTAGTAGTAATAATATGAGTGGTCGTCCAACTGTTAGTATGTGGCTAGAGCACATTATAAGGTCCACATAGTCATTAATTTGCATTAAAATTCCATCAATGTCATATCACTAAATAAAGGATAGTTTTCGTGATTAAAAGAAAAGATTAGGGACATTACATAAAAAAATGGAATACAAATATTAGAATCTCAACACTCTTCTTTTATAAAGTCATCAATGATTTACAAGATCATTATGAATAGTAGCTCCACGAATTGATCCGTAAGTATAATCTAATGATAAGTTGGGGATCAAATACCTAAGGTTCTGAAAGGTTAATCACATAAGAAATTGAGAGAATTGAGAAGTCAAGAAAGTAAGAATGATGGCCAATCAATGATGTTTAATATCTATTAGTGCCGGTTAGGGTGAACTTTACACCTGACCGTGCGAGGGCGCGGTGACCCTCACCTGGGCGGAAGATAGGAAGCCCAGTTTGGGCAGCGGCCGCCAAGTGCGCGGGTCTAGGATCCCAGTCCCCCTTCGGTTTTTAACGTGAGCTCACAGTGTTTTTACGCCTCGTTGGGATCCCGACTTTAGACCAGTTACGCTGACCCATTGTTTAGGATACCCAGGCGGGGGATCCTTGGTTTTCAGTTCTAGTACGAGCTCGGTTGCCCGTTACCAGGTCGGGCTGTTTTCTAGAGCGACTTTTCCGGGAAGTCTCTCTCACCCGTCTCAGTGGCGTAGTTTGGGAGTGTAGACCTATCCCTCTATTGGACCGTCCTTCCAATTAGAGGGCGAGACGGAAGAGCCTTTTGTTGGCTTCTTCACCGCTTGAGTTTTTCTTTCGTCAACAGACTTGGCGATTCTACATACAGATCATCCATATCTATATCTACATCATTTAGAGTTACATTTGAGACTGTTGCACTGAGGTTTGAAGGGATTGATTCTACATCCAGATCGTCCATCTCTATACCCACATCATCTAGAGTTACATCTGAGACAGTTGCACTTAAGGTTGTAAAGGATTACAATTAAAGTTAAGTAAATGGAAAAGACAATAATCTGATTCGAAATCTCATTAACCTAGTGGACGTGTTGGGAACTTAGTTAGGATGCATTATACTACACCGCATGCCTACGGAGGCACCCCAACTCTAAGACTTTTCCCAAGTCTTAGAGTCATAGTGTGAGGTTTCACAAGAACCAAGACCACAGACTATCCACTAGACTTAAAATTTTAATAAATCTTTATATCTTCTCATCTCACCTTTCCCATCATCAAAAATCCATAAATATGATCTCTGAGCACTATGAGAATAAAATATACAATCACTTACGATAGAAATATGCTTATGTGGGGAATGTTGGGATAATAGCTAATCATAAGAGGTGCTTACTAGAATTTGGAAACCCTTTTCAATTGCAAGTAGGAATAAATTTTAATTTGAGTTGTTCTTGCCTCTCTACTTGCCTGCTTTTGGTCACAATAAATGCCTGTTATTTTATATAAGTTTTTGGGAGGTACCAGCAACCGCTGACTCCTCTTCTTTCCTAACATGTTTGGCAGGCAAACAGCCTGTAGTTCAGTAGCTATACATGGGTCCAGGAGATAAATTTTATACCCAACGGTATGGTTTATTTTGTGCCAGTTTTTGTTCAATTTATAATGTATTATGTTTCTTTCTCTTCAATCAGATTTTGGGATATACTGTATGTACTGTCAGACTTTGTACATGTAAAATATATGGAAGTTAATGAAATAAGATTTTGGTGCCAAATTGTCTCTATTTACTTGTGGTTATGTGTTGGAAATGAATGTCATAATTGCACGAAAAATTTTCCCTATTTTTTTGTAACTTAATGCGATCTCATGTGAAAATAATAGTGTGAATGTGTGATTAACGGGTACCCGGATCCTAAGGGTCTCACAAAAAGAGGTGATCAAAGCTAATATAATAAATGTGTACCTAATCATGCATTCTTGTTCTCGTAGGATCGGTACGATCCAAATTGAGATGTGAAAATTGCCCTAATACACGATATAATTGATGGGATTCTGTGTACATATAAAAAATTTTGATTCATTTGTCTTGCTCCTGAACCGAGGTTTTACATGCCTAATATGGGAAAAAGAATAAGAGAAATGTGGGATTCTCAATTTTGAATGTTACAAAGTTCACATTGATAACAATGAACCATCAAACAGAGGTAAATCGTCGATCATCAGAGAATATTCCATTAATTCACTAAATAAGCATAAATTGTTAATGAGATATATTTTTTTAATTTCTATTTACATTTTCTTTTACAAGTACATTGTATTCTAATGATTTATTCATGCACATGAGATGGTGATTAAACAAAACGTATGATCGACAGGGAGCTTGAACCCAATGAGTAGATGTGGTCATGTCAAATGATCTGGATAGCCATGTATACCTCATATGACTGTCGATATGAGTTCCAAGGGCAAGAATATTTTAGTTTTTTTTCAAAGAATCATTTCATTATTGATATATTGTCTACTTATCGATTGAGATCTCAATTTTTTATTGCAGATATGGTTCGTGGGATTATGTGCTTACTACATTTATGCAGCAAACAATCGCCTACAACCTCCACACCTAACACATTAGGTGAAGCTACTCGTGCATATCCATGTGTAGGGATGAAGACGAATACAAATATATCCGTATCCGTTCGTATCCACATCCATCAAATGGAGGATACATATGGCATTTTCTTGTATTTGGCTAATACGAATGCAAATACGAACAGAAATGTTCAACATTTGCTTGATACGAATACATATATGAATATAATATCCTGAATTTTGAAAATATGAATGTGAATACGAATGTTTAAAATTTTGAGGATATTGAAGAATCCATAATTCGCCTTTATTCTTTCATTTTCGCTAAAGTCCTTGGTAAAATACATGTAAATATTCACTAATTCCAACTAATTATCATTCTAACTATAAAATATTAATATTATATATTTAACACTTATTTTACCCAAAAAAGAATAAATATAAGAATAAAAATAAAAGAAAGAAGGCTGTAGATATAAAATATATACATCCAGATCCTAACCGCGAGACGATGTCAATATGGACAAGGTCAATAAAATAAATAAGAGGGGCAGATGAGGATTATATCCTATAAAAATATCAAGAAAATCAAGACAAAAAAATATAATTTATCCATTTTCCACCTTATTAATATTTAACCTATTTTATTTATCACTTATATCATTTCAAATCAAAATACTTCTTTTATAAAAGTTTTTCACAAAAAATATATTATTTTATAAAAATATCAGAAAAATAATTCTTCACAAAAATAATTAATTGCAATGAACCATAAAAGCCGACTTCCGAGGTTCATAACTATTTATAGCAACTCCAAACTGACCAAACTCGCTTCTAAACTTCATTTTATACTTAATCCTATTTATTAAAAATACTTAAAAAATATTCGAATAAAAGGGTGAGTTTTGGTGTTTGGGATCCTATTGTCTATATGTATTATATGTAGAAACTTCCCGGATTTTTAATTAAATAATTGCAAACCCGATAACTCAATTTCTTTTCCATATATATAAATATAACTAAGCCAAAATACCAATAAAACCTGAAGCCACGAAGCCGTTACCTAAATTTTCCGGACCTCATAACTCGGTAGTATGAACTCCGAATCAGGCAAACTTAGTCTGAAAATGGGTATTATTTAATTATCTATAATATGACAATGGTTTTCCTAAAATCAAACTTAATATGAAAAATGTGGGTTTCAGGACCGTATTGGTATATTGTACATTGTACCATAATTTATATTATTTAATATATTAAGATTTCATTATTAAATTTAAGTAAATAATAATAATATATTTATTTACTTACTTAAGTTATTAATATATTAATTATTTTTTTGTTAATAATCAATGTGAATTTATTTTATTAAATAATTATATATCTAATAACTTAATTATCTACTTAATTACGAATTTAACAAGTTAATTATCTATAATTTTCTTTAAATAATTTAATTAATCTAGTTATTAATTATTTATAATAATTTAATTATTATTATAAAAATTAATTATATTAATTAATTTATTTATTTGTATTCTCTCTCTTCCTTTCCCTTTCTTCCTCCCTGTATCTTCTTCCCCACTCGCCTTCTTCTTCCCCGTCGTCGCCCATCTCCTCCACCTCCCCCTTTCTCGCCGCCAACTGCTTCCAACCGCCCAATGGCTTGGTCGTTGGGTCGCTTGCTCAGTTTCCCATCACCACCCCCAGTGACTGGACCTTACATCAGTGACAGAGAGGGGGGGGGTGGGGGCTTAGCCCCCCCGGCTCCCAATTAAGTCCAAATATATGTATTTAATATATAGTATTATATATGATCTAAATACACTATTTAATAATTAAAATTTATATGTTATGTTATAATAGCCCCCCTATGTATCAACAAAAAAATTAATATATATGATCTAACTATAATAATTAACTGTTAACATTACATGCTATGCATAATTGGATACTGTATATTTGTATATGTCCATCATCATACCATTTATAAACCGTCACAGATATATAGTTGTTATTTTAGCATATATGGTATAGATAATAATTTTTCTTTTACATTTTTTTGCATATACATATATGGATTTGGATAACTCTTTCATTTTTTAGGATCTTAAAACGAACATGGTTACATATTTTTCTAGTGTATACATATATGGATACAAATACATATTTGTATCCGCATGTTAATTTGAAACCTTATTTTTATCTACGTCGATTTGAAAATAGTATGCAGATACACGTACACATGTCAAAATATGTATAAACAAATATGATAAGGGATTGGTACACATATCTATATAGTGTTACTTGTTTGAACATATTAAATCTAATGGTATTACTTAATATCACATTAATAAATGTGTATTTCAGTGATATGAAGAGTTTTGTAAGGCTCTTTTGGTCAATATGATATTTATAGATATGGTTTAATGTGGCTGCCCCTCAGGGGGAGCTAACTTGGCTCCCCCCGTGCCATTTCATCTATTTTTTATTTTTTTCGAAAATTTCTTCTGTGAATAGTCATCATTATATCCCTATATTATATTATTAAAATTTCGTGCGAAACAGAGACTCTCATTGCCTCCATCCAGGCAATCATTTTTTAACGGTAACATAATTGCTAAAACGACCACGTCTGGATGGAGGCCGTACGAGTCTTTGTCTCGCACAAAATTTTAATAGCATAATATGGGGATATGTTGATGAAAATCCATAGAAGAAATTTTCAAAAAAAATTAGAAAAAGGAAAATGGGGCGGGGGAAGCCAAGTTAGCTCACCCTCAAGGGGGCAACCCCATTTCACCCTTATAGATATTATTTATGTTCGATTATAACTTTATACGGGTATTCTTTTGTAAAAAAATATCTTCCTAATATTAGTTTCAATCAATTATGGAATTATTGCAAGCTCGCCTTATAGATTGAATTCGTTTCCACAAATCCAACCTCATAAATTGAAACTTCCGTTAATATTCTACGTATGCTCCAAATTTCGCTCAAATCTGATGACATTTCCTGATTTATCTTAGTGGTTAAAAGTTCAATCAATATTTAAGCAACTTAAATCCCATTTAAAAGAGAATCAAACTTTTTATCATTGGTATAAAATAGCAAATGATCTTGGATTTGGGCAAAATTAGGAGGATATGCATAACATTATTCAAAGATTCTATCTATAAGGTTGGATTTTAAGAAACAAATTTGAAAAAAAAAGTTACAACACCTCTTTTGTAACTCACATTACAACAGAGGAACCTCTCCCGAAATACTAACAATTAAAATGACAAGATAAATTAGATAAATAAAATCTAAATAATTTGCCTCCCTCTGAAAAAATTTAGCCCCCCCAAGAAGAATTTTTTGATTTCATCCCTGCCTCACATCATATATAAAAGCTTGAAGGATATGGTTAGATCCTCAAGCGCATCACGGAAGCGTGAGCGTCGCATCGAATACGACGAAGAACGACTAGTCGCACTAGTTGTTCTATGCAGCGGAAATTAAAAAATTTTCTTGCGACGAAACCACATGATCCAAGAACACTTCTCGGATCATTTCGTCTAAACCACAAACAAGTATTATGTTTACCTCTTGAAGCGTGGTTGCGATCGAGTCTCTAAACAAAGAGACCTCCTGTCTCAAGTCCGATCCGACGGAGGAGACGCTTGCGAGCGCGGGGATGAACCGCGTGCTTCTCGCAATCCATGTTGATGATCCAAGCGGCGGATCTCCTGATCTCGACACACGAGATCCGATGTCTTCTTCACGAGCGGGGCGCACCGAAGGAGACGGAGATCCTCGAGCAAACCATCGGACAACATAACGACGATGCCGCGGCGATGGAGAACCTCTCTAGGGCATCCATGGTGGACAGCCACATGAGAGAGAGAGAGAGGACGTGTAGAGAGAATGAGATAGAGAGAGAGAGATTTGTTGCCTCAACTTATGTGTCAAGAAGAGCAATGGGGTGCCTCTCCTTTTATAGGGTTTTGGGATCCATGGATCTCAATCCATGTGTCAACACAAATCCAATGGTCCACATCAATTTGTGTTTCTTTCAATGGTCATGATTTGTTGCTAAAAACACAACAACAATTAATTTAATTTAAATTAAATATATGTTGATAAATCAACACAATTTAATTACAAAATTAAATCATCAATACATGGAGATAATGAAAGGAGAGAAAGCCTCCTTCCATGTGGAGAGGGGGGACGGCCTCCCTTTCCTAATGGGAGTGGTGGCCGTCCACCCTCCTCCATTAGGAAGGTGGCTATTTCACCTTTTATGTAATCTCCATTATTTGCAACAACTTTTGTTGCAAATTATTTCACAAAAAATAAATCCAATTTATTTTGTGAACATTGCAATCATGCCACTAAAAAATTGTGAATCACATTCACAACCCAAAACAAAATGTAAATTACATTTTCAATTTGATGTCCAATGTGAATCCAATTCACATTAACATTTAATTAACAAATGTAAATTACAAATAGCTCTCTCTTATATATTATAAATCACATTTATAATATATATGACTAATATGGATATTGCTATCCACATTATTCATATCCATGATAATTAAATCATATTTAATCATCTTGGATCTCTATTCTCTTGTGTCCAAATAATATGAATCACATTCACATTATTTACATCTTTGATAATTAAATCTCATTTAATTATCTAAGATAACTCTCTTTATAATATGAATCAAATTCATATTACTCATGATAATTAAATCACATTTAATTATCCATTTTCTCAATGCTCGGATACATATATCAACAATAGAATTATCCATGAACTCCTTCAAGGATAATGCGCTTTCTCCGCAGATACTTGGAGATAAGGACAGGGCGATTGTATTGTTCCACGTATAGTGACATGGATATTGAGATCGTATCTCAAATCCAGATCGCGGGCCTCCCATAGATGCTTGATTAAATCAAGACCGTAAATCTAATCTTCTCATTGTATCTGAATCACATTTAGATCAATGTCCAATACTTGGACCAAGATCAGATCACTTCTCTACTGAGAGGAGTCACTAAAATCCAGACCCGTTTCATCACTCCCTAGGAATGGAAGCGTCATGGTTATACAATCGTTTATGATCACATCACCCTCAGGTATTCCCAATACCTGTACATCCTGCATACTGGAAGACTCAGACTAAACCCGAAGTATTCGATCAACTTTATACTGTCTACTTCATGGTTTTATCAGTAAGTTTCTCATTCGATCATTGGGAGTCGGTATCGATCATATACTTTCCAAAAGCATATATCATACCTAGGTCTTGATCATATACTTTCCAAAAGTATATATCAAACCTACAAATTCAGTCAAGCTTCCAAAGCGAGACGATCGTGCGCACGGAATTTGATTCTTCCCAACATCTCATGAGTGAGCTCATGTCTTTCGGTTCAGTAACTGAACCTGTATGATCCCTTTGAGAGATCGCATTACTCATATGCCCTTATATGCACACCAGCGCGCCAGTGTGTAGACCTTGATTAGGTCATCAACCTATTGGTCTGCCAAATGTACATACTTAGACATATAGCAACACATCTGTCTCCGGTCAGAGGATGCGTGCCTATATCCTGACAGCATACGATATAGGACTTTGGTTATCTCGATCTCGTTAAGTCAACTCTTTGACCTAACTAATCTGACACCTCCGAATCTCTATTCCTATGCAGAGGACCTGCATCAAGAGGTCAGTCAGATATCAGCCTTCAGAGATAAGGATTGCCATCTCCTACTCAGGCTGGAGATCATCTCTTAACAATCATCTGACGGTGCTTGATGAGTCCTCAATCTAACTCTTTAGATATTCATTCAAGCACCAGCCTCTATGATTCAATAGTTGAATCAACAGCTGTATGATCATCAAGATGGCCATGGTACATAACCCTAATTGTACTAAGGGACCTATTATGCAAATTATGTATTCTTCATTTCAGATTAAGGAGTGAATTGCAATAACATTTATTGCATAATGGCTCGCCGTGGGCTCGCATTTCCAACAATCTCCCACTATCCCAAAGAGCCGTTAATGGACTAATCATTTAAACCCGCACTCATGTGACAATCATAGGCTATTTAGAAAATAGCTAGGTAAGCTGATCAGTCACTCTGTTCCCGCGAGACTATGCCAAGTCCTTTTACGGCACTTGCATATCCCCAGTGACAGTGCTCGCATCTAATGCGAATGTTGCATCTCATGCAACCAATACTCAATCTAGTTGGTTACATTGTCCCTGACATCATAACCAGTATCCCCATAATCCTTATTAGAATACCTTCATTCCCGGAGATCTCTATCTCCTAAGGTATCTAAAGTTTAGACCTTTATAGATCACTATCTACATGGTCTTAAACTTTTGAAGATAAGACTTTGAGATTACTATCAAAAATCTCCTCATCTATGAAGATTTTGTTATTACTGCAATCAAGTGTTTTATCTCTACAGTAGGATTAGTAACAATTTACTACTCCCACTGCATGACATACATCTGGTATTTGTACACTCTAGCATACACTCAGCTTCTCGTAACTAATGCACAAGTGCAAGTAGTTGTAGCATTTACTTCCTCAACTCTTTGAGGTGCTATCCCTTAAGATAGGTCAGTACCATATTTTAAGGGTTAGAAGCCTTTCTTGGAATTTCTATGAATAGAATATGTCCAAGGTATACTACAAATGTGACAGTCCAATTATCCTCTTCTCTTGGCTTCTGAACAACTTCAGAACTAAGATCTAAGAGGTATCTTTGAAATCATATTTCAAGATATGGAATTACCAGATTATAAAACACATATTATTATCCTTATATCATTTTAAATGATCAGGATATCATCTATATTTAGCGCAATGAACACATAGGCACTCCCACTAAGCTTCACATGGCTCATCAAGATTTTATTTGAAATCATAACATTTATAATTTCATCAAATCTTATGGTCCATCTCAAAGAAGCTCATTTGAGTCCTTAGATGGATTCCTTATCTTGCACACCTTGCTTTCCTCAGCCATGAAGCCCTGGGGCTACTTCATGTGAATATCCTCAGAGAGATATTCATAGAGGAATGCAATCTGGACTTACATCTCGAAGATGCAATAGTCAAGTTGTGTAGCTAAGGTTAGCAATATTCTGATGATTTTAAGCATGTTCACCGAAAAGCAAGTCTCATTGCAAGCAATGTCTTCTCTTCCATGTGTAGCTCATTGCTACGAACTATGCTTTGAAGGTATGTACCTTCTCATCAGGTTCCCTTTCTCTTGAAGATCCATTTACACCTTTACGGGTCTTACCCATATAGGTGGATCCTCGAGGGTCCATATACAACACTTGTACATGAAGTCTACATTAGACTTTTATTGCTAACATCCATCTATCCATGCTATGATCTTCAGAAGCTTCATCACATGAAGTTCGATCATTGTCAGATTTCTCTGACACATGGAATCCATCCTCAAACTTATTTGAAGAGGTTTTAGTGTTTCATCTTCAATTATCCTTTTAGTTTCCAATTTTAGGAGCCTCATTATCTTTTCAAGATTAAATGAGTTCCTACACTTCATTTTTTTTATCTTGATTCTCAAGAGTCTCAACCTTCAAGAATCACATTCTCAGAGATGAGATATTTCAAAAATCTCAAGATCATAAAGTAGGTATCCAATACCATCCTTTATTTTCCTAATGAAGCAGCACTCTCAAGTGCTAGATTCCATCTTGCATGGAACCTTATTAAGGATATACATTGTAGTCTCTACTACACATATATACCTGGAAACTAAGGGATAATTATGCTAAAATTCATCATTGATAAGATCATGTCACACATGATCCAATTGTATCTACCTATAACTCTATTGAGTTAAGGTGTGTTAGGAGGATTGAGATAGAAGCGATATTCATATCTCTATAAGTTATTCTTTGAATTTATCTAGTAGGTACTTGCTACCTAGATTAGATCAAATTCATTTTATCTTCCTTCAAACTTTGGTTCTAAACCAAAAATAATGAAATCTTTGAACATTTCAAAGTTTTCTTAGGTGAAGAGAAGAAATCTCATATCATACATAATCATCAACAGATATCACATATCCATAATGTTTACTATGATATAGATGATCTACATACATCAATATGTATGAGATCCTGAATACCTTGACATCTTACACCTTTCTCTAAGAAGGGTGTATTGGACATTTTTCTTTGAATACAATATTCATAAGTATGTAAGTTTTGAAATTTTAGACATTCTAAAGTTTCATCTCTTACTAGTCTATTGATCAAATCAATAGACAAATGTCCAAGGCTTGATGCTAGATCATTGTCAAATGATCTTCATCCTCCTATTGATCTTAAGGCTTAATTTCAGTATTTAGAAATGTTAATGAACCATTCATTAATTTTCTAATTTAGTGAAGTCCACTAGATTATTAGATTACTATCTGAAATATATACACCATAACTCTTTATGATAGTTCTATCTCAGATTCATGTTCATTTCTAACATTTAGAAACAAACAATGAGTGTATTCTTATATCTAGGTCATAGAGACATTCTCTAAGACTAAGGACTCTCCCACTGAAATTAACAAGTCTATCAATGCAACAGAGATTGTTGCAACAATTGCAACAATATCCATGTGGATAACTATAAACCTTTAAGATCAAATTTTTCAATCTTCTAAAACATATGCAACCTATTGCAAATGTCATCAGAAGATTGAGATACAATTATTTGACTTTATCTTATCAATGATTTATGTAGATTAATCCGATGCTCCATCCGAGTCCTTCTCTAAGGATTCTAGATAGACTTGATAGTCATACTATCAACACATCACCTTATTGCAGTATTGGCATTCATCCAACTCTTCGGATGACATATGGAAGTCATAGATGTATAGTCAACTCTTTGACCATACTTCTTATTCGGGTCCAACCCATGCTTCCACTGCGCTCCCTTTATCTATAAGCAACTATTGCTTAAGACTAAGAATCTCTTATGCAAGAGCATTTCAACATTTATACATGCTTCATTAAATTCAAACAATATGAATATTATGAAGCTTCATGAATGACCAGAGTATAGATAGTAGAATGATGACACTCATCATCTACATCAATCTAAACTCTTAAAACATAGGTTCAGGTAGGTACTCAAACAATTTGAATACATCATCTCTTATAGAGCCACCATTCTGCATGATGCAGTGAACCATCTCATTCATGTTAAATGTCAAGAGCACATATGTATGCCCGAATATCTTCATAAATTTTATAAGGATTATTTGACAATTGCGATCATCATCGACATGTCACTTCCAAAGTACATCCGATGAGAGATCAAGACTATAGAGACATACAAACCCTAGGGTTGTAGTCTTATTATCTATTTAATTGTCATTCCTCATTATTATGAGGAAACTTGCTCATTGCAACCACATACATTATGTGTCCAACTGCAAGTACAATATCTGGATCATGAGTCCAATCCAAGATATTTCACTGGTTATTATTGAGTATATCATTGAGTGGGTTTTAATGAAGGATTATCTGAAATAAGAAATTTGCATAAATATATAAATATATATATTTTACTTTGATTTAGGATTTTTTATATCAAAGTTGTCTTGTCTTGTCAACACTGAAAGTTCATTCCCTTAATCACTTTCAATGTAAGAGATATACTTACCATTATATCTCAACAAGATCTGGGATCTCCTTCCTTATCTTTGTTACATCCCAATAATATGAGAATCTGCAACTCGGATAAAAAGAAGCGGGAACACATTCCGCTTTGCAAGTCCAACTTGCATCTCCCAATTCGGTCTTTAACACCCGAGCCCACCACCCCTAAGGCGATGTTGACCCGTCGTTAATTGAACCAACCGTCAACATGAATAGTACTCGCTATACGCAATCCAATATCGCCCCAATAATATGAGGATCCGATATTGGGGTTACTACGTATACGGCCTTACTCTTTCGAGAAGCAAAGAGTCCGATCCAGATGCGCTTGCATACAGGAGCTGTCACTTCGGACAGGCGTCTCCCACATACAATCCCTAGCGACGGAACCCTTCGCCTTGACGGGAGACCATGGATGTCACTTATGTGATCCTCCACCTCATATTCAATTTTTAATTAATTATCGTGAATCACATTCACATAATTAATTCTTCCAAGGGAATTATTAACTCTAATAATATTAGAGTATTTCAATCTTAATTGGATTCCAATTAATCTAATCATATTAAATTAATGATCCAATTAATATCCAACAAACATTTTAATAGTTACTTGAATAATGGTATTATCTCAAATACGTATTATTTTGAATTTTAATAATTAGAAAAATACATCTTAATCCCTCGGACATTATCCCGGCCCTACCCGCTGTCATGGCCAGTACCGACGAGAGTGGGACGGACCACATACGTTGCAACCCGCAACCCCAATGCTCTCCGACTAGGCACCATATCCGCCTCGGAAAGGATAATGCCAAATTGATTAATTTGTACTTGAGATGATCATCGGTTCTTCAACCGAAATTGTACCATATAGTAATAATCAAAACATTTTTGATTAACATTATAATGAGATTTGCTAAACAAATCCCAAGTCCTATTCAAGCAACATGTTTGTTGGAATGTTGATCATGTAGATCATGTAACCAATCTTGATCTAGATCACATCTAATCATTTGTTGGTTAGGGCAAAGTCATTTAAGGACATAATTGTCATTAAATATTTCACAAATATTTATGCATAATTATTCCAGGAAATTAAACAATTTAATTTCACTAATTAATTAAATGACAATCACTAGGTTCTTGATTAGGAAAGTATTTTCAGCAGTGACCCTCACTTACTAAAAATATCATATCTCAATCAATTTAAATCCAAATTAAGCAAAGTAAATTTCTAAAGTTTGCTAATTTGATTTACAACAGAACCCAAGTGATTTGCACGCATTTCAAGGCGTATCAAATCCGCAATTAACTTCTTAATTACGTCATGATCCGCAGTCCCCGAAACAGTGGATACATGTTCACTAAAATGAGCATATATAGAGCAAACCGAATCGAAATCACGCAAACTCAGATCCTACGGTTTCCTTATTTAATGGTAAATAAAATCCAAATATTATTTTCGTGTTTAAACAATTTAAACAGTGCCGAAAATAATATCAAAACAGAGATGCGAAAATGAAATGCAAGAAAACTTTCGCATACCCTAATGAACCCAAGTCGTCCTCGGTTTATGGATCATATCCAAAATCACCGACCTAAGGCTCTGATACCACTTGAAGGATATGGTTAGATCCTCAAGCGCATCACGGAAGCGTGAGCGTCGCATCGAATACGACGAAGAACGACTAGTCGCACTAGTTGTTCTATGCAGCGGAAATTAAAAAATTTTCTTGCGACGAAACCACATGATCCAAGAACACTTCTCGGATCATTTCGTCTAAACCACAAACAAGTATTAGGTTTACCTCTTGAAGCGTGGTTGCGATCGAGTCTCTAAACAAAGAGACCTCCTGTCTCAAGTCCGATCCGACGGAGGAGACGCTTGCGAGCGCGGGGATGAACCGCGTGCTTCTCGCAATCCATGTTGATGATCCAAGCGGCGGATCTCCTGATCTCGACACACGAGATCCGATGTCTTCTTCACGAGCGGGGCGCACCGAAGGAGACGGAGATCCTCGAGCAAACCATCGGGCAGCATAACGACGATGCCGCGGCGATGGAGAACCTCTCTAGGGCATCCATGGTGGACAGCCACATAAGAGAGAGAGAGAGAGGACGTGTAGAGAGAATGAGAGAGAGAGAGATTTGTTGCCTCAACTTATGTGTCAAGAAGAGCAATGGGGTGCCTCTCCTTTTATAGGGTTTTGGGATCCATGGATCTCAATCCATGTGTCAACACAAATCCAATGGTCCACATCAATTTGTGTTTCTTTCAATGGTCATGATTTGTTGCTAAAAACACAACAACAATTAATTTAATTTAAATTAAATATATGTTGATAAATCAATACAATTTAATTACAAAATTAAATCATCAACCTTCCATGTGGAGAGGGGGGACAGCCTCCCTTTCCTAATGGGAGTGGTGGCCGTCCACCCTCCTCCATTAGGAAGGCGGCTATTTCACCTTTTATGTAATCTCCATTATTTGCAACAACTTTTGTTGCAAATTATTTCACAAAAAATAAATCCAATTTATTTTGTGAACATTGCAATCATGCCATTGAAAAATTGTGAATCACATTCACAACCCAAAACAAAATGTAAATTACATTTTCAATTTGATGTCCAATGTGAATCCAATTCACATTAACATTTAATTAACAAATGTAAATTACAAATAGCTCTCTCTTATATATTATAAATCACATTTATAATATATATGACTAATATGGATATTGCTATCCACATTATTCATATCCATGATAATTAAATCATATTTAATCATCTTGGATCTCTATTCTCTTGTGTCCAAATAATATGAATCACATTCACATTATTTACATCTTTGATAATTAAATCTCATTTAATTATCTAAGATAACTCTCTTTATAATATGAATCAAATTCATATTACTCATGATAATTAAATCACATTTAATTATCCATTTTCTCAATGCTCGGATACATATATCAACAATAGAATTATCCATGAACTCCTTCAAGGATAATGCGCTTTCTCCGCAGATACTTGGAGATAAGGACAGGGCGATTGTATTGTTCCACGTATAGTGACATGGATATTGAGATCGTATCTCAAATCCAGATCGCGGGCCTCCCATAGATGCTTGATTAAATCAAGACCGTAAATCTAATCTTCTCATTGTATCTGAATCACATTCAGATCAATGTCCAATACTTGGACCAAGATCAGATCACTTCTCTACTGAGAGGAGTCACTAAAATCCAGACCCGTTTCATCACTCCCTAGGAATGGAAGCGTCATGGTTATACAATCGTTTATGATCACATCACCCTCAGGTATTCCCAATACCTGTACATCCTGCATACTGGAAGACTCAGACTAAACCCGAAGTATTCGATCAACTTTATACTGTCTACTTCATGGTTTTATCAGTAAGTTTCTCATTCGATCATTGGGAGTCGGTATCGATCATATACTTTCCAAAAGCATATATCATACCTAGGTCTTGATCATATACTTTCCAAAAGTATATATCAAACCTACAAATTCAGTCAAGCTTCCAAAGCGAGACGACCGTGCGCACGGAATTTAATTCTTCCCAACATCTCATGAGTGAGCTCATGTCTTCCGGTTCAGTAACTGAACCTGTATGATCCCTTTGAGAGATCGCATTACTCATATGCCCTTATATGCACACCAGCGCGCCGGTGTGTAGACCTTGATTAGGTCATCAACCTATTGGTCTGCCAAATGTACATACTTAGACATATAGCAACACATCTGTCTCCGATCAGAGGATGCGTGCCTATATCCTGACAGCATACGATATAGGACTTTGGTTATCTCGATCTCGTTAAGTCAACTCTTTGACCTAACTAATCTGACACCTCCGAATCTCTATTCCTATGCAGAGGACCTGCATCAAGAGGTCGGTCAGATATCAGCCTTCAGAGATAAGGATTGCCATCTCCTACTCAGGCTGGAGATCATCTCTTAACAATCATCTGACGGTGCTTGATGAGTCCTCAATCTAACTCTTTAGATATTCATTCAAGCACCAGCTTCTATGATTCAATAGTTGAATCAACAGCTGTATGATCATCAAGATGGCCATGGTACATAACCCTAATTGTACTAAGGGACCTATTATGCAAATTATGTATTCTTCATTTCAGATTAAGGAGTGAATTGCAATAACATTTATTGCATAATGGCTCGCCGTGGGCTCGCATTTCCAACAAAGCTACCCAACCTCCCTCCAGCAAACAGATCCGTCATTTTCCCCATTCCAAGTTCCCATGCGAGAGTCCCTCTGGAGTAACAGTCTAGGATGATTCCGGTAGAGCTTTGATCTGGAAGGTCCGGAGAGATCCAGCTGCAGCCTTATCCGTACAACAACAGAGCCTCTTCCTTTCCTTCACCGGAGGAGTCCAGGCGACGATCATCAGAGCTCGAGCTCCAATTCCACTAGCGCAACTTCCTCTGCACCTTCTGCATTTCAAGTAAGTTCTCCTCATCTCCTCTCTTCCTTCATCTTCTCTCTTCAATTCCTCTGATTTCATTTTAAGATCGTATCAAATCTGCTTCAATTTCAGTCGTTTTCATTTGATTTCCGTCCTTTAGACTTCTGATCATCTCAGATCATATATCATCATCTCTATTTTCTATCTCTGATCATTTTTGATAGGAGGAGTCAATCCATTCATACTCATTTGTCTTCCGTTCGAATTCGGATAGGTCTCATTTTGATCATCGTTTGCGTTTTACCGATTATTCAACTCCATATCCATGACACTTTTGATTATTATTTTTCTATATCCCCTAACGATCAGTCGAGGAATCCATCTTCGAGCTTTCTCACACATTCGCAGATGTTCCGATAATTGAAATTTATATCGACGATCATCAAGTACCTGTAGATCGAGCATCAGAAGCCGATTGGAGCATACTTGAGCGTTAATCGAAGAACTAGAGGCCTACGTGCACCTGCATAAAGAAATTGAGGACATTTAGTTGAAATATTTCTTTGGAACTGAGTCAACCTCCTGGAGCCTTAGCTATCCGAATATACGAAATCGTTGGAAATTCACATGGATTACGAGGAACCTCTCTAGATCTAAGTTCCAATCGAAAAGTTTTTAGCCACCACCATGCATGCAGAACAACAGAACCACGCCAGTTACCGTCTGTGAAAAGCTTCGTCACCGATCCGTCGCTCTAGCATTCACCATCACCTGCAACAAGATTGGGGGAATCTCCTGTACTCCAGATTTAAGTGCTGCTTTGAAATCTCAAAGATATGTTGTTCGAGATAAAAATGATACTGCACAGATACCCGCCTAGCATCGTTGGAGATTGAGAATCCCTCAAGAATGAACACCGTATTCAACCACTCATCAAGAAAACCTGCGTAATGCGTCGACGACGTCTGGTACATCTGAACTGAACCAATTGCTGGTTCGAGCACTGCACAAACTCGAAAAACATATCACTGTCATCTTGAATTGGGGAAAACACACCCTAGATACAAAGATTGAAGCAAAGCCGCTTGATTAAGATGTGATTGAACGATTGTAGACCTGTCAGGTGTCTGCATCTCAGAAAGCCCACCGCCCCACCGCTTCAGTCTCGGAGTTTTTGCACCAGCACCCTCTCATCTTTTGTAGAGTTACACGTGTACCCCTAATTTCCAGTAAATTGCATATACGCCCCTATAACTGTATATTTATAATATATATAAGCACAATACATAATAAATAAAATACCAAACATAAAAATATAATAAAAATGCGTATAAATACCGTATTGTACTCTATATATAGTATTAAATAAATTTTGAAAAAATAAAAATATTTTATCTAGAACATTAAAAAAATACATAACTTTAAAAACATAAAAATATAAAAACATCTTTAAAAATCTTATAAAAATTGGCTACAATATATTTTACTGTATTTTACATCATAAACCAAAAAAAATAAAAATTGTATATTAAAACTAATAAAAAAATACAAAATTCATTAAAACTTGTCAAAATCATAACTACATAAATAAAAATCGCCTAAAAACGCACATCATATTATTTTGAAGATAATTTCATATACATTCTAATAAGAATAAAATAAAAATATTTTCATGCTGATTCCTATCTTAAAAATAACAAAGGCCTCACAGTTTTCAATAAAAACATTATTTTTCACCCTTAAAAATAATATAAATGCCATTAAAAAATCTAAAAACTTTATAAAAATTCATAAAAATAGTAAAGAAAATTAAATATAAAAATAACGAAAAATATAAAATACTTAAAATTCATAAAAAATATACAATTCATTAAAAATAAAATAAAAATCTAGAAAAATTCTTAAAAATAATATAAATTTGGAAAACCTTTTAAACCTTTATCGTGTATCGTTTAACCCTAGTTTCCAACAGTTTGCCTCCCTGAGTTTGACACTCCCGTACTTGACACTATAGACTTCCTGTTTAGGAGTATAAATAAAATAAATAAAAATATTAATTATAAATTAATCTTTTTTCGAAAAAACTCACTTGGTCCATATAGTGACATTGTTCTTATTTTATAATAGTAGATAAGGAGGATTTTCAGATGGCGTCATTGTCATGGAGGCAGTGCTAGGGTAAACTGTAGACTTGTTTAGGGTTTTCTCTTTTAGACATTTTATTTCCTAACCTTATTGCTTTATGTTTTTGATTTGTGCAGCACAGGTTGAGTCGCATAGCTGAGAACTGCAAAGCTGATTTCTTGTAATTTTCTGAATAAAAACTATAAAACATTGTTCGTAGGAAGGGGTTCCTTCAGAGTATTGATAAACGAGATTTATCAAGGGTCTAGAAATCTCACATGGTGAGAGATCCATTTGATGCGTTGATCGCACAATAAATCTCGTTTAATTAACAAATAACCCACAATATGAATCAAGCAATTAAGTATAAAAAATGTGGAGTTAAAATTTATTATAACTCTACAGTAAAAGTGTACATGTATAAGTATGTGTAGAGGTCAAACACTGGGAGAAAACGGGAGGAGGAGACACAAATGATGCACAAAACTTTCGTCTTTTAGCTCTTGTCCATGTTATTGTTTTGTAGATTTTTATTTTTTATATTTTTTATATTTTTGGATTTATAACTTTTTATTTTCACTTTATTTTTTTCAATTTTTATATTTCTTTTTTATTTAAATATAGTATATATGTATATCTATAAATACCATATAAGATATATGTATACTCTAAGTACATAAATATGTAAAAATAGTCAAAATATATTAAATAAAATATTTTTGTGATTTTTAGATTTTTCTAATTTTTTTATTATTTTTCCTAGAATTTCTGTTAATTTTTATGTATTTTTAAAGTAAAAAATATACTAAATAGGGGATTAATTAAAATACCTGAAATTAATTTGGGTTTTAAAAGTAGAAAATAAGTTCCAAAATTACCCAAATTAAATTATATATATAATTATAAAAAGAAAAAACATATTTTTGGTATTTTTGTAGAATTTTTATATTTTTTGTTGGATTTTGGAGCTTTATGTTTTTTTATCAATTTCCTTTTCTATCTTTAGGGGCTTTTATTTTCTGTACTCAATATATAAATATTTGAACTATATATATCTTTTTATATTTTTTCGAAACATTTTGATATTTTTTGGTAATTTATATGTTAAGCATGGAATATATGTGCTCTATGATATTTTTAATAAATAGATTAAATGAAAAAAATTCCAAATAAAATGTGGGCATGAATATACAAGACATAAAACATTTAACCCTATTTTTACACATTTTAGGAGCACATTAGCTTTGTTAAATAAATAGATAAAACATACAAAAATATATGTCCTTATAGGGGCATTTTTTCAATTAAAATAAATGTCAGGGGCTATGTGCAAAAGTGACTAAAGAAAACCATATTTACTTAATCTTTGAAGACCTTTTAAGAATTACAAAACTCGACAGGGTACACATGTAATCTACCCATCACGTGGTACTACAGACGCATGTTGGGAGGGACCGAAATGCAAATACAATAAAATCCATGGACCTCTCAACAATTTTCATAGAAAAATAAAATGTTAATTTCATTTTATTCGACTAAATATAAATACAAAAACTCATAGGGGTATCCCTGCAATTTCACCACCTCACGTGGGATTGCACGTGAGGTGACGTGGACTGGACCTAATTGTAATTACAAGAAATTCAAGGTCCTAGTTGAAAAATGTCTAATTTATTTTTTAATGTTATATTTTATTTACAGAATCAAATAATAAATACAAAAAAGGATGGGGCTGGATATGCAATTTACCCATAATAGGATGGATCAGATGGTGCAATTGATTCCACTTATCCACATGGCGCAATCCTAACAGCCCGTACCGCTTCACACTCGGACGACCTGAATTAGATCAGCTGATCTGATCTGATGGTGGGGGCACTACTCGATCTGACGGCGGTGGTTTGATTTGGGGCTTCCTTATTCATCAGACGACAGGGAGAGGCTGAGGAAGAACAGGGAAAGAACTCTCCGCTAGCGAGTTTCTTCAGGCGACATATCCCTCCTCTGTCGGTATTTGCTGCTCCCAAGGGTCCTAAAATCTTCCTGACATGTGTCTCTATCCACTAGAGGGTGAAAAAGAGCGTAAGGTCGACCGGAGGTCCTCCGCAAGATCAGGGAAAATGAAGGGTTCCAGGTACATCCAGCAGACTGCAAATTCGTCTCCAGGCATGTATTTGCTCTCCTATCCTGCACAGTAGGAGAGCATGGCTCGAGGGGGGAGATCCTCGACCAAAAATGAAGCTGTTAGCATGAAAGGCGAGGTGGATGGCGAGGATTCCGACGTGATGGTGGAGGGAAACGTCGATTCACAGAACCCAAGGATTCTGATTGGTATAAGGTGGTTGGGCGATGGAGAAAGTGATGGGGGAATGGAGTGAAGGTGGAAAGCGGGTCAAAGATAGAGGGGGGAACGATGGAATGTTCGCCGGAGCGGAGCTCCGACAAACTACGAATCAACCTAAATACGCTAAACACCTAGGTTAAACATTAAACTAAATGCATAACTGAAATGAGTGAATGAAAATCTAACTAAAACTAATAAAAGTGCGTAGCTCTAACCTAGTTGGACGCTTGGGAGCAGGATCGTCGACGATGGCGATCGTGGGTGCAACCTCCTCCTCCTTCCACCTGCTCGGACCATCTAGGGGTTCCCTCTTGTCACAAGGGTTCTCGCTAGATCGAAGGTGGTGGTTGTAGGGCTTGGAAAATTGACCAAAATTGCATGGAGGAGCAGAGGTGTTTGTTTATGAACATTATGGGAACCCTTATTTGACCAGGGAAATGGAAGATGTACAAGATATGTACAAGAGTTTCTAGAGGTTGGCGTGGATCTACAATGAATAATGATTTTTTTCATGAAGAGATTGGGGACAGATGATCGATGGATCATGCACGAAATCGGCAAGAATATCAGGAGTTGGCATGCCTGCGTCAAATCAGATCTGTGTGGAACTGTTGACAGGGGGTCAACGAGCGGGTGACTCTCATTGGCCCAACTTAGCCCGCTACAAGACAAAATAGGTTGTTTATTCAAAAATAATTAATTTAAAATAGCAAATGATTTTATTATTTTTCAATTATAAAATAATAAATGTTTATTATTTTATTTAGTATTTTATTATGATTTTTTTATTTATTTTTAGTATAGTTTATTAGTAGTTAATTTTTATCGTGTATTTATAAGTATATTTACCTATGTTTTGTACATTTTTTATTTTTTTTACATTTTTTATTATTTTATTGCTTTATTTTATATATTTATAACTTATTTTTGTGAGTATAAATATATTTTTATTTTATTTTTATGATTTTATTTGTTCGCTTAAATAAATAGGTATGCATGTTTTATAGGTATATTTATAGGTACTTTACCTATGTATTATATACATCTTTTTATTTTAATTATTTTATTGAGTTTTATTTTGGTTTTACAATTTTAATAAAATATATACAATATTCACAACATTATAAAAATTTGAAAGAATAAAAAATAAAAGAATGAAATCCACTTTTATTTATATATAGGTATAAAATAGGTGTTTTGCCTATATTTTTGCATAGACTTATTTTATTTTTCATTTTATTTTTTATTTTATTCTAGTTTTAATATACACATATGTTATAAATAATATTTACAAAATTATAAAAATATGAATTTGTAAAAATAATAAGAAATAAATAAAATGAATATTTTAATCGGTATAATGTACAATAGGGATCAAAAAACTAACTTTCACACAATAACTCCAAAAAATATAAAACCACCACCTTTAAATAGCTTGGGAAAAGTTATATAATACAATTAGAGGTGATTTAATATGTTTTGAGTTTTTATTTGAAAGATATGGGTTTGTGAAATTGGGGCTTTTGGCTTTTTATTTTGTGTATAAAATATACCTTGTGTATTATTTTTTTTCAAACTCAATTTTGTATTTTTATTTACATTATTATCTACAACTTTCATGTACAAAATAACTTCATTTAATGAATAAATAATAAAGAAAAAAAATGGGTATAAAAGTGCATAAATAATGAATAAATAAATGGTATTTTTATTGCATTTTTGACCTTTATCTCCCCCTACTTTATTCCTTGTCGACCAACTCAATTTTGACTTGGTCTAGGGGTTTAGGATCATAAAATATATTCAATATTTTATTCCTTTTTTTGTTCTCTTTATTCTGTAATTTTGACATTAAAACCTTATTTTATGTACGAATAATTCAATAAATAATGAATGCTATTATGTATAAATTAATGCTATTTACAAGCATTAGCTAGGGATTTTAAGGACAAAATGATAGAATAAAGATGATGAAATGGAGATTCATCATCCATGTCCAGGGGATTCCTTCTGGTAGCGAAGGATCTGAAGAACATCCTGTTAGTAGTTGTAGCATGGTTTCTCCGTGTATTGGCTAGCTCTGCTCACAGCATAGGATGTTTCTGGCCTAGTAACAGTAAGATATAGAAGTTTGCCAACCAGGCTTCTGTATTGTGTAGTGTCTTCAAAGGCAGGATCATTGGATGTAGACTGTTTCTTTGGTTCTGCTGGAATGCCAGAGGGTTTTCACCCAAGTAGCCATGCCTCAGTCAATATATCTAAGCAATACTTTCTTTGTGACATATGGAGCCCCTTCTTGGTGCGTAAAACTTCTATGCCTGGAAAATAGTTAAGTTTCCCCAGATCCTTCATGACAAAAACCTTTTGCAGAAAAACTTTCACTTCTAGCGCCTCTTTATCATTGTCACCTTTAACAACCATATCATCCACATATACATCAAGTACAATAGTACTGGTTGATTTTTTTCCTACAAAAATAGAGTAGCCAGATGTAGTTCTTCGAAAGCCCAGAGTGCCGATCTATGAACTTAGTCTATCAAACCATGCCCTCGGGCTTTGCTTTATACCATACATTGCTCTACAAAGTCGGCAAACATACTCCCCCTTGAGTTCATAACCTGGGGGTTGCATCATGTAAACTTCTTCCTCAAGATCTCCATATAGAAAAGCATTCTTGACATCTAATTGAAAAATAGTCCAACCCTTGTTCACGGCTACAGAGAGGATAGTGTGTATAGATTCCATCCTTGCAACGGGAGAAAAGGTCTCGAAGTAATCAACTCCATATGTCTGTGTAAAGCATTTCACCACATGTCTCGCTTTCATCCTATCAAAAGATCCATCTAGAGAATGTTTCATAGTAAAGACCCATCTGCATGCAACATGCCTGACTCCCTGGGACACTCTACTAGATCCCATGGTACTTTAGAATTGAGAGCATCCATTTCTTCATTCATTGCTTGTCACCAACCGTAGTCCTGCAGTGCACTATGATGGCCTCTTGGAACAGAAATTGTAATAAGAGCATCTGCATATCTTTTGCAAGAATATGATAAGCTATCAGTAGGTGTAAAATGAGACATAGGATGAAATGCACATTTCCTCTTAATTCTGCGCAAGGAGATGAGAAGCTCATGAGGATCATCTGGGATAGTATTGGTGGGGGCACTTGAAGATGGCATATTTTCCTGCAACAAACGAACAGGTAGAGGAACAAGAACAAACAATGACACATGTTTTCCTTTATACACAATTGGTGGAGGAGGAAGGTCTAATGGTATATCTGGCACATCCTGATTAAAGAATTTAGCTTTCTCGAAAAAGTGACATCAACAGACATGTAATAGAGTTTGCCAGAAGGATCATAGCATCTGTACCCTCTTATTTGAGAATAACCCAGAAAAACACATTTAATCGTAGTGGAGATAATCTGTCCGTATTGTAAAAATTGTGAACAAAATCTATGCATCCAAAAATCTGTAGAGGTAGAGGAAATGGTGTATTCGGTATAGTAAGGCAAAGGAGGTGGACCCATTTAGGGATGTAGAGGGGACCTTGTTTATAAGGTGGACAATAGTGAGTATATCATCTCCCCAATAGGTCTTGGGAACCTTTATTTGGGTAAGTAGAGAGCGGGCAATATCAAGGAGATGTCATAGTTTTCTTTTGGCTATCCCATTCTTTTGGTAGGTATATGGGCAAGAGGTTTGATGGATAGCACCCTGGGAAGCAAAAAAGGATGTCAAATCATTTTGAGTAAATTCCAATGGATTATCAGAACGAAACATTGTAACAGTAGTTGAGGTAACAAAGGTGCTATAGAAAAGGATCTTTAGAGATTGAGATGGCACCAGGAAACTTGGAATCAGAAGGGAAGTCGAGGTAATAGAGGTCGTTCCTCTCATGACCCCCACCAAAAATCTGCCTCGTCTGGTTGTCCTGCAAACAACATCAAAACTCATCAAAAATAGCACGATAGTGAAGTTCACGACATAGATTCTGTACGGATAAAAGACAGACAAAATGTAGGGCACGGTGAACATCTGTCAATCGTAGCTTGGAAAAGAAATCAACAGTACCAACAGTAGTCACTGAGGAATGATCCTCATTAGCAACTCGAATAGTCTTCACAGAGGAAGATGACTTGGAGAATGTGAGCAAACTTCCTTCTCATGTCATATGGGTAGATGCTCTGGAGTAAATAATCCATGCATGTTTAGAGGTAGAGACAGAGTTTGCCACTGTACATGAGGTATAACTAGGCTAGCAGTAGAGGCAGAAGCACTATTATCACTGACAAAGGAACCAGATTCTTGCAGTAGTTGTTGTACGAGAGCATATTCAGAAGCACTGAATGGGGTTTGTATCCCGCTAGTTTGCTAAGTAGATGTGTATGCAATTTCATCATACGATGCTTTATTTATAGGCATTGTTGATATTAGGTTGCATGCCAAATGTTGCCCAACAACAGTCAGAAGGGTAATTCCGGCATCCACATTGTACACATGTTGGATACCGAGCAGTAGAAGAATCACGACCACATCCATGATTGCATCCACATTTAGAATCACAGATGCGTCCAGATTCATGATCACGCCAATGTCCTGAATTGGATTCAATCTGAAAGAAATATGTAAACCTGCCAATTAACACGTTCTCCTACCTGTTTATCACAACATGCATGCTGAAAAATAAGGAGTTCCTCAAAATGGCTTGTAAAAAGCATGTTGTATTTGATAAGACTTGACTCTCGGTGAGTAGCAGACTAGATCCTTGTGTATATGTAAGAGAGACGAGGCTTAGTCATCTTCTAAGAATATGTATGCTCAAGGTTTTCCCACATCGCCTTAGTAGTGTCTTTGTAAAGAAGATTCACAACAATGTTTGGATCAACATTGTTCTTCATCCAAGTGATAACCCAGCAATTATCAACAAACCAAGTTTCGTAGTCCTTGTCTATTTCCACAAGCAGGATCTTTGTAAGAATTAACTTTTACACTTGCCACCGATAAACACTTTGAAAGATCGAGACCATAGAACATAATTTTCGGAGCCCTTCAACTTGATAGAAGTGCCCTATACCATCAAAGAAGAAGTAGGGTGCACGGGCTTGTTCTCGGCAGACGTCATTGTGGCGACTAAAGCCAAGAAAAAGTGACCTGGAGAGTATATCTTGTTTCAATCAATCATCAGGTGTCTAATCCCACATCATGGAACAAGAATGACAAAGAAACATTCTAGGGTTTGCTTGATGGCGATGCTAGTAACATGCCTTTTCGGTTGAAGAGCACCTCGTGGTGCTTGGGCACGCAAGGAGTACATGGTAGTGCCATGAGGAGCACGAGGGTGCATGCATCCCTCTTAGGAGTGGCGCAAGGTGGCACCTGATGGTGCGATGAGGTCCTGGCGAGCCCAACAGAGGCGCCTGGCGGTTCTTGAGCAGCCTGGCGCTGCCTAGGTGGCTAGCAGACCCAGCGGAGGCACATAGCAGTGCTCAGCCTGACCCCCTGGTGATGCACGGAGTGCTTGGCAGCTCTTGTACTTGCCCCATGGGCGTGCGAGGCGGTGTGAGACTGTAGGTAGGGACGACACGAGTTGTAGGCGGATGTGACGTGAGAGCGCATGTAGGACCGTAGGTGGGCGGAGAGGCGTCTCGCGTTTGGTGGTACGGGGCTGCTGGTTGGAGAAGGACTTGAGGCTGGCGATGGAAGCGGGATTAGGTCAAAACACCGGTCTAGGACCGCCCCTCTAATACCATGTGAAAAGGTGATGAGAGAATATGATGCGTTATTTATTAAAGAAGCCTAGAGGTCCTTATATAAGACTAAACCCTAGAGAGCTCACAAAGACAAAATACATAAATACCCCCGTAGGGTTACAATATAATATAAAGATGTAATTTACTGCAATCTCTAACATTATTGTTCATGGAATTGTTCTTAAAGAATGTTCAAATTTCGATTCAATTATAGGGTTTCATTTTGAAATCCTAGTTCTCCATGGATCATGGAAGGTCGTATCCCGATATATCGGCGATATATCCATATCGACATGGGACCGATATCGAAATTGATATATCGATATATCCGATTTCAGTCATTTTCTTCAGAAAGATTCCTAGATATAGCGATATATCGGCGATATATCGACGATATGTCACCGATATATCGATATCGACACGATATCGAAATGATATCGATATCGATATGTCCTTCCATGCCATGGATTATTGCTTCTGTCCAAATCGACGGAGCTGGATCTCCTGCCACCAACCTTCGCCTAGGTGCTAGCAGCCCTTTATTGTATCTCAAACGGCATTACACGAAGCATCATCAGCAGCAGTGATACATCTATAGGCTACAGTTCCTCTTGTGCCCCTTGACATCCCTCTGGCCTCTCTCTCTCTCTCTCTCTCTCTCTCTTCCTTGGAGATTAAGCACAGAATATGCGCAGTAGGCAGCGGCTTCTCGACCTCTCTTATGAGGCATGACTTCCAGTAGATGGAAGGTCCTCCTCCCGAAGCCGCATGCATCTCCCCCGCCACGTAATTGTTCTCCTAGCAGTGAACCTTTAGGTCGAGAAAGATCCCCCATGATGCTCATCTGTGTCCTAGCCATCTCGCGCAACCCATTCTTTGGAACTCTTCCAGTGGTGCAGATCGCTATGGGCGGCGCGAGATGCTGGTGGCACCATGGTGGTTGTCCCACTCCTCCAAGGTGGCAAACATTCTCATCCCTCTCGTGCGCTGCTCCATCTTGAGCAGGTCCTCTAGGTGACAACCATCCAGTCCTTGCAAGCTCTGGGCGGAGATTTCTCCCAACATCGTTGCACATGCATTGTAACATTGATCCCTAGGCGATGCTTCCTCAATTGCACACTCCAGACTGTGGCTTGAGAAAAGGGTTCCCACATTGGGAACCCTAAATACTAACGGTACAATTTTTTTCGGCCCAAATGAAAAAAAGGGGGCCAACATAAAAAAATGAAAAAAAGGAGAGGATGAAAAGGAGGAGCCCAATCCATTAAAAAGGGGATGAATGTATTAAAAAAACTAGAAGGGGGAGAGACATATGGGACTTTTTGGGCCGAGAGTTTAATTTTTTTTAAAAAAGCACGTACAATAAAAAAAGACATGTGTAAAAGAAAAAATTTGCAAAAAAGAGGAAGGAAAAGCTGTAAAAAAGTGAATGGTTTATTTGAAAAAAAGAGAGGTGGCTTCTATTTAAAAAGGGGGAGGAATGAAATAGCCTAGAAAAAATGATGATTTTTAAAAAAAAGAAGAGAAAAAAAAATCGATTGAGAAAAGCCATAATGAATGTGACAGCTTATTTGGTTTTGGTTTCTCCCATCTTTGTTGTCTTCTCCCAATTTTGTCGATGTTTGTCATTCCGATCAGTATGGAAGAAAGAGGAGTATTGTGTAGTTACATGCTATATTCACATATTCTCTAGATTCCATATTCGGATACTCCGGGTCCCAGCTACTTGTTTAGACTCTACAGAGGCAATTTAGTTTTTCAGACTCGACGTAATAATGGTTCCGGGTCTTCAGTCTCAGACATGCACATGTATGCGGTCTTTTCAGGTGTGCACATGTATGCCATCATTATTAATTATTTCCATCTTTTATGTTTTGGCCAGAGTTTTCATGTGATCCATAGGGATTTCAAAGTAGGGATCTTATTCCCTATGTCATGTGGAATAGGGTTTTCATGTGGTTTCATAGGGACTCCAGAGTAGAGATCCCATTCTCTGAGCTAGATGGGAGAGACAGTTCTTCGACGAGGAGACTTTCATACTCCATTCTCTAATGTTCGTGAACTTCAATACGAGATCCTTCCAAGGTTCCTATGAGAGAGAACCCACTTTGAGGTCCCTATGAGAAAGACTCAATCTTCAGAGATCTACATATGGATAACTAGCGACGTTCTTTATTCGCCCCTTTCAGAGATTGAGCAGTTGTCCACATGTTCAAGGTAGAGACTAAGCATGCAATATAGCACACAAACCTTTCAAACTAGGGAAATTTGAATAATTAAGTCCAAGACCCTAATAACTAAGGCTGATTAGCTCAAAATCTCATGACCTCATAAACCAAGTGTTCTTGAACATCACTAGTCTTGTGTGAAAAGATGTCGGGGATTAAACCAACTTATTAGTTAGTGTTTTTTTTCTTTTATGATTTTTTATAGTGTTTTTTCTAAAAAAACAAAGGAAAAGAAGAAAGTTTGGCTTTTTTTTCAAAAGTTTTTTTTGAAAAAGATCAGTAGATAAGAAAGGATATTTTTTGAATTTTTTAGAGCAAATAAGGAAAGAGGACAAAAAACAAATTTTTTTGAATTTTTTTTATAAAACACATATTTTTTTGAGAAGTTTTTTTGACAAACAAAGGCAAAGAAGTTTTTTTTTGTTAGAAAAAGTTTTGCTCTCTTTTTTTTGAGAAAGAATTTCTAAATTTTTTTACCCACCCCATAATAATTGTATAATATATACAAAAATACGTGAAAGTACGAGCTATGGGTAAAGTACATATGTAGTATATACACGCCCCCTATACTTAGCATGTGCTATGTCCTCAGAGCACAAGAAGCGAGAAAAAGACATAGCTCGTGCTAAGCGTAGGATGGCTAAAATAATAAAAAGTATAGAAGTCGATCCGTCCCCCTATACTTAGTCTCTAGTCAGCCTAAGTGTAGAAGAAGAGCAAAAATGGGGCGGATGAGGTCAAGAGGAGAAATGGATGAGTATATACACATGGAGGGCATCAGTTCCCCCTATACTTAGGCTCTGGTCAGCCTAAGTATAGGACAAGAGTAAGTGTGAGAACCAATGTAATCTGGAGAATATACAAAGAAGGGCGAATGTACAAGAGCAATGAATCTTCTAAGATGTTGAATCTTGATGCTGCATCTTCATGACGAGTGATATGATGTATCTGCTCTGTGCTCACTCTGCATGAAGTTTATGACCTCGACTTGGACTAACTGCTCTTTCGAATCAATAAAATGCTTCAACAGTTGTCCATTCACCACATGAGAATGTGCATCATCTGTGAGATCAGCTATATCTACACTTCCATTCTCGTGCACTTTCTTAACAACAAAGGGACCCACCCATTTAGATTTGAGCTTCCCATGGAACATCTTCACCCTGGCATTGAACAACCATACCTTTTGTCCATGGACAAAGTCTTTGCACCTAATGTGCTGATTATGCCATCTCTTTACTTTGTCCTTATAAATCAAATTGTTGTCTTATGCCCTGTTTCGGATTTCCACGAGCTCGTTCAAGTTCAAGTCTCGACAAAGCTTCCCTAGGTGACAACTCCAATTAATATTCTTAATTGCCCATTCGGATTTATGGATTAACTCTGCGGGCAAATGACATAGCTTGCCATAGATCATTCTAAATGGTGAAGTACCCAATGGTGTCTTATAGGCTGTCCTATAGGCCCATAGAACTTGGTCCAAGAGCTGAGACCAGTTCTTCCTATCAGGACGAACCAATTTCTGCAAAATACTCTTCATCTCTATGTTCGAAACCTCTGCCATGTCGTTGGACTGTGGGTGGTAAGGACTAGTAACTCTATGCTCAAATCCATAGTCCTTAGCTAAAGATCTCATATCTCGGTTCACAAAATGGCTACCCCCATCACATATCAAAATTTTTGGCACCCCGAACCTAGCAATAATATGGTCTCTCACAAACTTACAGACAGTCTTGTTGTCTGCGGTTCGGGTTGGGATAGCCTCCACCCACGTAGATAGATAATCAATCGCCAACCATATGTACTCAAATCCTTGGCTGTTGGGAAAGGGACCCATAAAATCTATGCCCCACGCATCAAAAACATCACAAATAATCATCGGTTGCATGTGCATCTCATCTCTCTTTCCAACTGTCCCTCCCATCCTTTGACAGATAGGTCACGACCGTACAAAATCAATAGCATCTCTAAACAAGGTTGGCCAATACAATCCACATTGAAGTACTTTGTGAGCGGTTCTCTTTCCCGAACAGTGTCCTCTAGCCTCAAGTGAATGACAATATGTGAGGACACTCTGGTATTCCTCCTGAGGAATACACCTTCTCCAAACACAATCCGATCCTTCAAAGAAAAGGAAAGGATCGTTCCAGTGGTATCTCCTCGAATCCGACTTCAGTCGATCAATGCTGCTCCTAGTCCAACCATGGGGAACCTGCTTGGAGACAAGATAGTTCACCATGTTGGCATACCACGGGAGTGAGTCAATAACACAAATTGACTCATCTGGGAAGGTCTCTCTAATCCGTTCGTAATCAGGAGAATCCTTAAGTTCAATCCGAGAAAGGTGATCAGTCACAACACTCTTCACTCCAGGTTTATCTTTTATCTCCAAATCAAATTCCTGGAGGAGTAAATCCACCTAAGAAGGCGCGCCTTTGCATCCTTCTTTTCCATTAAGTATCGAATGGCTGTGTAATCTGTGTAAATTGTCACCTTGGACCCTAAAATATATGATCTGAACTTCTCGAGGGCCCATACTACCGCGAGCATTTCCTTTTCAGTCACTGTATAATTTTTCTGTGTAGGATCTAATACTTTGCTCGCGTAATGGATCGCAAGCGGAATCCCTTCTCGTCATTTTCCTAATGATAAACACAAAAATCAAGGGGTCTAATTATCTCACACAAGGCGAAGACAACCGTGTCGCTGCGGCGACCCTCAGTGATTCTCGTATTTAATCAACAATTAACCCACTCAAATAATTCAATCAATGAAAATAAATGTGAAGTTAAAATTTATTTTTAACTCTACATAAAATATGTATAGGTGTAAGTATGTAGAGAGTTCGAACACAGGGAGCAAGGCAGGATAGATCAACAAGCATGTGTGTGTGTGTGTGTGAATGTGATGTAATGTCTACACTATGCAAAGCAAATGTTTTTGTGGGTTTTTAATTTTATATTTTTTTATTTTCTTTTTCAATTTTTAATTTTGTATTTTGGTTTTCTTTTTACTGATTTTTTATTTTCTTTTTATATTTTATATGTTTATATTTTCTTTTTCAATGTAGGAATATATATACAATATAGGGAAAGAGAGGATAATGTATTTGTAAAAATACTCAAAAATCAGGAAATAAAATCTTTTTGGCTTTTTTATAATTTTAAGATGTTTTTGTGATTTTTTGGGGAATTTTCAGAATGTTTTTGGTATTTTTAAAATCAAAGATAAGGTAAAACTGTGACTAAACCTACTGGACGAAATCAAAATGGGAATGGAAAATAACAAACAGTGTCAAAATTTTCCCAAATTAATTTTAAAATAAAGAGCATAAAATAGGGAAGACACAACAACTGAGTTTATATTTTTGTGATTTTTCTAGAATTTTTTAGATTTTTATGATTTTTTTAGAGGTTTTCAAATTTTTAAGATTTTCCTTTTGAAAATTTTAGTGATTTTTGGATTGACACAAATAGATGATAAAACACACAAAAGTTGATTTTTTTGGAATTTTTCGAGGTGTTCAATATTTTTTTGGTATTTTCTAAGATAGATAGTAGCTAAAATGCATGTTTTCAATTTTTAATAAATATAAAAATGCAATAAAATGCAAATGCAAAAATATGGCGTGAAAGTGCAAGTCAACAGGAGCTTAAGTTAAATTTTTGAGAATTTTTGATTTGAAATGATACTCCAAACAAATAAGACAATCACACAAAAAATGCACAGCCAGGCATGGGTATATATGTAAAAATCAAAACATTCAGGGGCTAAAGATCAATTTTCACGCAAAATGTATAAATGAATAAAATAGTTAATGGACTACTTCTAAATGTCAAATCTCGCAGGGATATCAATACAAAATTCCCAGGCCACATGCGTGAGCATGCGCGCTTGGGAGGGACGAATATGCAATTAACAGAGTCCTGAGGGGTTGACTTACAAATGTACCAAAAATATTACACGAAAACTAATAGTCCTTGGACTGGTGACAAATAATAAAAGCCCCGAGGACCTCTATGCAAAAAGGCCACGCTCCTCACGTGCACGGGCACGTGAGATGACGTGGCCGAGGACCTTGTTATAAATAAGAGAAAGTGTGGGGGCTTCTAAGCAAATATTACAACAATTTTTAACGGCAGATGAATGTTTTGATGTTAACTAATAAATACAAAAAGGCGCTGGGGAAGATGTGCAAAAATACCCAACGGGGCAGAATCGGACGGCGGATGAGATTGCGCGTGACACGTGGTAGCAATTCGTGGCCCCGTACCCCTTCGATTATAACGACCGAGATTAAATCCCACGATGGGATATGACGGTCAAGGCCCCTGAAGATCTGACGGTTGTTGTACAGCAGCAAGAACTCGGCGGAATCAACGGTTGGGATGCCAGACGGATGAACTGGGAAGAACAGGTGCCTGGGCGATCTTCTCCGAGCTCGCGTCTCCGCTCCCGAAGCTCCTTGCTACGCAAAAATGTCCCCGACGTCCCTGGAAGAATCCCCGACTCGACAACGACGCCAAAATGGCGGAGGAGCCCCGACGCGCCGCCGCGAGGTTAGGGGCAGAAGGTGGCTCCAGGTATCTCGTCCTCTGGCAAAAACGACCCCAGAAGGGGATCTCTCAGCACCTGGGACCTGCAAAATACACGCACAATGACAGTAGAGGTTCCCAGAGCAAGCACAAGTCAAATGGGTGGCGTATGGCGCAAATAAGAGCTCGTCGGAGCAAGCTCCGACGAGGGGGGTCGGTGAATGTCGAATAATCGATTAAACTACCAAATAAAGCCACAAATTAAAACCTAAGAGTGACATCTAACTAAACAACTGAGAAAAAGAGAAAGAACACGACCTCGAGCGGCTGTTCGCCGCGAGATAGAACCTCACGGCCAGTTGGCCGGAGATGGGGTGGAACTCGCCTTAGAGCGACGCCGTACCTCAACGAGGAGCTGGGAATGCTCCCCTGTCACCGGAGCTCCCCAGCATCAACTCGGAGGTCTAAACGTGCCCCCAAATGCGGTTCAAAAATCATATAGAAGTTGGCTGGGGTGTTTTGAAGGGTGGTCAAGCGTACTCAAAGAACGAGGTGGAGCGGTCGCCCCGATGATCCACAGCTCATGAAGAACCCTGGGCATGTAAGCCCATTCCACGAGGAACAAAGTTGCTGAAGACATCGACACAAGAATGTGAAAGGAGGTGCCTCGAAAAAATCGAGAAAATGGGACAAAACTCGCTCTGACACAGCCACAGGCTCCTGGTTGGTCCACGTGGACCAACCAGGAAAAACCCTGGAAAAACATTTTATTAATTCAATAAAAAATAGAAAATGGTCGAATTAAATTTTGGTTATTAAATAAAAAATATTTATTATTTTATGTAGTATTTTATTCTGATTTTTAATTATTTTTATGAGGCATATTTTTACAAGTTTACTTTTATACCCTTTGTAGGTATAATATCTATATATTTTATTCTTTTTATTTTTATTTTGTAATTTTAATGTATTTAATTTTGTTTATTATTTTATAAAATTATAAAATGCTTTTATACACTTAGTTATATTTTTATTTTATTTTTTTGAAGTGTTTTGTATATTAAATAAAATATAAGTATAGTTTCTACAGGTATAAGTATAGGTAGTATACCTATGTATCAAATATACAAGTATTTTTTATTTTGTATTTTATTTAGGTTTTTATTCTTATTTTAATGTACATAATTATTATAAGTACTATTTACTTAATTATAAAAATATAAAATTATAAAAATAATGGATAAAGAATAAATTGAATATTTTAATCTGTACAATTATACAATAGGGGTCCAAAACTCAACTTTCAAACCGTAACTCCGAAAAACACAAAACCACCTCCATTAAATAGATTATTTTATGCTGTACACAATTAAAGATGAGTTTGGTATTATTTCGAGTTTTTATTTGCAAGATACAGGTCTGGGAAGTTGGAGTTTTGAAATCTTATTCAGACCATACCTTTTTATCTGTGTATTATTTTTCAGTGAAATCAATTTTGTATTTTTCTTTGTTAAATTATCTACAACTTTCATGTACAAAATTTCTTTATTTGAAGTATAAAAAGTGGAACCAAAAATAGGTCCCAAAATGAATAATGAATGAAGGAATTTGAGTGTATTTTGACCCTTATCTCTCCCTACTTTATTCCTTGTTGACCTATTCATCAAGATGCCTAGGTCTCGGGGTTTCGGTTCATAAAATATTTACAATATTTTATTCTTTTTCTTTTCTTTTATTTATTCTATAATTTTGGCTTTAATTACAGTATTTTATACACTAATCAGATGCACATGCATGAATGCTAAGATGATGGATTTAATGCTATTTACACGCATTTGCTAGGTTTTTTATGCCAAAATGATAGAATAAAGATGATGAAATGTGGCTTCATCATCCCCCTATACTTTACCTTTGCTAGTCCCTAGCAAATACTTATGCAATAAGTGTAGAAGGAAAAAGAAAGAAAAGGAACAGAATAAAGATGGATTGAATTTGACTATCAAACTTATCTTCACAAAATCAAAGTTTGGAGCTTAAGTTAGACCTTTGAAATTTTAGTGCGGGTGGAACCTTAATGAGAACCTGATTTGAAATCCAACAGCATCTGAGTATCCCAAAACTCTGTTCAAGTCTCCTCAATAGTCAGGTCAGAAATGTTTCAACTCATACGCAAACCCTTACGACTATGAATCTGACTCGTACAGTGTAAGTGATGGTGGCTCTCCCCAACTGAAATGACAAAGAGACCGACTTCTCCAATATGACAACCCAATGATTCCCCAATCTAACAACTCATCCCTCAAGGAGCAGGGTATTCCCTTCTAAGTTCAAGTGGCAACCAGCTCAAGAAGATGGGGTGAAGAGAAGAATGGACGGTAGCCAGTGTAGCTACATATCCTGGGATGCAAGACCAGTGTAGTCAAGTCATCCAGTTGCAGGCTCACATGATTTGACTTTGAAACTCAAGCTTGCTTATTGACTTTACAACATATGTACACTCCGGCAGGCATTTTTATTTTTGTACAGGCCTGTCCGCTTTTTTGGAGTTTTTGCTTTTGCATTTTTTTGAATACTATATACAACGGCATTTACATAGGGAGTTTTTCCTCTTGAGCTGGTAGACTATCCCTCTTTTGAAGCTTTTTTACAACCCACGATCTCCTATCCTCGAAACTCATCATTACTGGACGGGTTGGGGCGCACTTCCCTCCCTAGAGGAGGACAAATGTTTCCACCTGTGTGCGTCTCATACCGGCGAATCCAACCCCCTCACCATTCCAACTGAGTTGAGCCATGTGAAAGGTGCAAGTGTCCAAGTTAGGTCATTGTCAACAAGAGTCGTGCATGTGCTCTGAAATACTCTACTTAGGCAGTCAAGATTCCATTGAACCAAGTCCCGTGATCCTCAAAGAATTAAGTCAACTAGACCTGAAGTACCTCAATCCCAGTTCCTATAAGGTTCCTGTTAATTAGGTGGATTTTAAGGTCCAATTAAGCTCCAATCTTTGGATTTTACTTAGACTCGTTTAGCTATCAAACTTAATCCGAAAAATGCTAATGATATGCAAATGCTATGCAGAAAATCTTTTTGATGATGCAATTTTCAAAGATTTTGAATTTTTATGGGTTTTTGAAAAGATAATGATGATGATGCATATGCATTTTTTTAGATTTTTCAAAAAGATTTTTCAAATGTTTTTGGATTTTAATTTTTGCAAATGTTTTTGGGATTTTTGAAAACAAAAAGATTTGGCTAAAAACTAGGTACAAATATTTACACGGGAGTGCTTCTTATATATACAAGGAAGTGGATTTTAAGAATTTACAGGGTAAGTGATCAATTTTATAGGTATATATAAAGAATTTTTGGTGAGATGTAAGTATTCCTCAAACTTATTTGACACAAGTTTTCAAACAATTTTGAAAACTATAGTCCAAACTATTTTTTACAAATGCTTTTACAAAACATGTACACATTTGAAAATCATTTTGCAAAGGTTTTCAAACAGTATAGATAGTTTTTTCAAATATTTTGCAACCATTTGTCAAACCATTTGCAAATCATTTTTCACACATTTTATTTCACACAAAGAAAATAATTTTTCAATCAAAACTGTTTTTACAAAGGTTGAAAACATGTAACAAAACGTTTTCAAAATAGTTTTCAAAAGATTTTTCAAAAAGGTTTTCAAACTAATTTTTCAAACATTTTACGAGAAACATTTTCACCTGATTTATTAATCAGTATATACAAAAAGAATTTGAGGAATGTTCACATATTTTTATTAAGGTTTTTATGAATTTATTAGCCATATTATTAAGAAAATACGAAAGTACGAGTTATGGTTAAAGTATATACACAGTATATACGACCCCCCTATACTTAGCTTGAGCTATGTCCTCATAGATCGGAGAGAAAAGAGAAGACATAACTCGTACTAAGTATAGAAAAGTATAACGAATAAATGAATAAGAGATGAATAAACGAATGAACAAAAGAATGAGAAGTTGATCGTCCCCCCTATACTTAGGATCAAATAATCCTAAGTATAACAGACTGTATACAACGCAGGGAGGGTCAAGGGTTGGGAATGAACAGATCGTACTCAGATTGTCTCCCCCTATACTTAGGGTAAGATATCCCTAAGTATAGACAAGAAGAGGAGACAATGGAGAGGATCAAAGAATAGAACACTCGGGGTGCACACCCCCTATACTTAGGACAAAGAGCGTCCTAAGTATGGAAAAACTGTTTACAAGGGAGTGACACCTTCTGATAGATACAGAAGATAGAATAGGAAAAGAAGAAAAGAAGAAAAGATGAAAAGATATCAACAGCTGAAAGAATGAGATCGTGAGAATGTACACATCGCTCCCCCTATACTTAGGGTAAAAAAAGCCTTAAGTATAGGCAACAACAGGAGTGATGAAACGGAACGATGAACACTCGGCTCGTCTACACCCTTATACTTAGGACAAAGTGTGTCCTAAGCAAGGCAAACACGAGGACTGGGTGGACGAGCAAAACAGGAGGAGAGAACCGAGGTACACAAGGGAATGTACAACAGGGTGTATGTACAGAGGATCAAGAAGGTAGAAAGCTAACCTTCTTGCGAGACCGCTGAGGGATAGATCTAGTGTGGTGCAGGTCGACATCGGGGTCCACAGTGGACGAAAGCCGATCAGGGTCGACAGGGTGAAAGCCCTCAGTGGAATCAAATCGGAAGGCACGAACTGGTCAATGAGGAGTACGCTAGGTTCGCCCTTAGTGGTCCTATGGTGTGAAGGCGCAGACGGGTGAGTGGAAGAAGTGTGGTCACGTCTGGCCTTAGAAGTCTCGCCGATGTCAAAGTGAAATGGGGCGAACTCATCATCCTCGAAAGAAGTGTAATCGGAGTCGTCCTGTGAGGGATCGTCTAGGTCAAAATCAAAAGGAAAAAAATCATCAGTGGAAGTATATGAACTCAGATCGTCCTCAAGAGTCTCACCTGGGTCATTTGTTTCCCTCACGAGGTCTCTCAAAATAATGGGTAACATCATAACCGAACTCAATCATCTTTACTTGTGAGTGACCAGGAATGGACTTATCAGTGGAAGTAGTCAGACCAGGCCCGTCCTGTCTAGTCTTGGTATCTGCCCTCCGCTCAAAAGGATCAATCACATAAATACTTTGGATTTCATCAACACATCGCCACACACCAGGAGGAGGAAACTCAAGGTCCATGCTTTCCCGATTTCCTCCTCTTTCAGGGGATTCGTCGGGTCTCATTAGGTTTCGCTAAGCAAATATCTCTAACATCATCAGATCGGTCACAAGCCTCGGAGTCAGCTAAGATATGTGAAGGTGCATCAGGTGCAGGTCTCTGGTCGACTGTGGGTGTGGTAATCAACACTTCGCTCTCGTCAACAGGACGGAAGTGAATCTCTCCTGATCCATAGTCAATAACGACCCTCGCAGAGGCGAGGAATTGTCGTCCCAGGATGATTGGAGATGGCTCCCCTGTGGAAGTCTCCATGGGCAACATGACAAAGTCAACATGGTGGCTCGTGCCCTAAATAGAAATGACGGCGTTTTCAAGGTCTCCTCTTTTTCTTTTTCTGCTGCTCTGCGGATTGTGTGGCTCATCAGAATGCTTTTGTCTCTTTATTCTTTTATTTATGCACAAAATCATGCTAATTATTCATTTTTACACAATGCATGTTTTTTGATAATTATTTGTATTTACATGAATATACATGTGTTTGGCAAAGGTTTGTAGCTAAAATAAAAGAATAAAGAGTGATGAATGGGTATTCATCACCCCCTATACTTAACTTTGCTAGTCCCTTAGCAAACACTTATTTGAAAAAGAAGTGAAAAAGAGAAAGAAAAAGAAAAAGAGGAGAATATACATGGACTAAGGCTGACTATTAAACTTGCCTTCATTAAATTGAAATATGGAGCTCGATCAGATCTTTGGATTATTAATGTATCGGAACCTTATTTGGACTTAAGCTTAAAACTCAAAAGCCTCTAAGTTCCACCAATCTATGGGCAAGACTCGTCAATAACCAGATCAGAACAAGTCTACATACACAAACTCTAATGACCATGAATCTTTCCATGCGGTGTAAGTGATATGTAGCTCTCCACCTCAGAAGTAACAAAGAAACAACCTCCCCCAACCTGGTAACTCTAATTCCTCAGCCTAGCAACTCTCTCCTCGAGAAGCGGGGTATTCCCTTCTAAGTTCAAGTGCAACCGGCTCAAGAAGAGGGGAAAGAAGAGAATGGACCATGGCTAGTGTAGCCATGTATCCTTGGGAGCTCTAACCACTGTAGCTGAGTCTCCCGCTGCAAGCTTCATGAGATGTAACATGTATAGCATAAGCTTTTGCTTTATTTGACTATATACACTCCGGTGGGGTTATTAAATTTTCAATCCGACCCACCACCTTTTTGAGTTCTTTTCTTTTTGCACATTTTTTTCATTTGCAACTGTACAACATATCTACATGGTGCAGCATATATACAAGGAGTTTTTCCTCTTGAGCCAGTAGACTATCCCTCTTTTGAAGCTTTATTGCAACCCACAGCTGTTGTCTTTAGACTTCATCACCACCAGACTAAGTTGAGATGCACTTCCTTCACTAGAAGAAGAAGAGAGGTTCCGCCTATAAGTACTACCCTCATATGCTACCCCAAGCCAAAGAACACTGCCTCCACACCACCTCATCTGTGGAGAGCTATGTGTAAAGTGCTGGTGCAAGTCAAGCCATTGTCTCTAAGAGTCATGCTTGTGTTGTTAAGTTCTCTACTTAGGCTTATCAGATGACATATGCTCATAGCCTAGTGGACTCAAAGAATTAAGTCCTAATGGACCTGAAAAGCCCTAACCCTAAGCCCTATAAGGTTCCTCTTAGAATTTAGGTGGATTAAGATCTTAATCAAGCTCCATTTCCCAATTTAATTCCAGGCTAGTTTAAATGTCAACTATGATCCAGAAAAAACTATACAAATATTTACAAAGATGCTATTTACAAATGTTTACACATATGCAAAATTTTTTGAAAAATGTTTTGAAACCATGAATGTATGCATGAATGCAAGTTTTGCAAAATATTTACAAACATTTCCATAAGGTTTTTGCAAACTTTTTGATTGTCAAAACATTTTGGAAAAATTTTGTACTATATACATAATTTTGATATACACATATTTACACAATCTTTACACAAAAAAGTTTTTGAAATTATTTTTACAAAAATAATTTGTATAAATAAATAGGTATGTGCAAAATGAATTTTATATACAAGGGAGAAAAAATTTTATGGGTCTTTAGCCATTTTTTATTCATTTACACACTCACACAACAAAGTACGACTTATGGCTAAAGTATACATGAAATATATACACACCCCCTATACTTAGCTCGAACGATGTCCTCAGAGTGATCAAGAGCGAGGAAGAAGACATAACTCGTGCTTAGTATAAGGAAGTGAAAAGGAATGGCTAGATACAGAGATGAATGAAAGAATAGAATGAGGAGAACTCGGTGTTTTCCCCCTATACTTAGGATCAAGTAATCCTAAGTATAGCAAGTTGTACATGAAGGGAAATCCGAGTGAAGGATGTATGGGTCCTGCCCCCCCCCCCCATACTTAGGGTGAAATATCCCTAAGTATAGGCAGCAAAACAGGGGTAGAAAAGAGTCAAAAGAATACCCAAAGGTCCTACATCCCCCTATACTTAGGGTAAAGTACACCCTAAGTATATCATAATCATAAGATAAGAAAAGGGATGTGAGACTAAAGAATAGAGTGATATGAACAACTGGATCTATACAGGTCGGGAGAACAGTGATAATCAGGCATGAGATGCAATAGATGTGAGTCAAGAGACCACATCTCACGCAAAGTGAATAGGGGCAACATCAACGACCCGCGGCTCGTGATCTAGAAATGGCTTGAGCTGTTGGTCGTTCACTCGAAAGGTACTCTCAGAAGACAACTCAGATATATCAATGCTCCCGTTGTCGTGTACCTTCCTCACAAGATAAGGTCCCTTCCATTTGCTATGTAGCTTCCCTGGAAATAGACGAAGCCTAGCATCAAACAGCCATACTCTCTGTCCAAGCTCAAAATGCTTGTGGCTGATATGAGAATCATGCCACTCCTTCACTTTCTCCTTATATTGTAGGCTGTTTGAGAAGGCGGTATCATGAAGCTCCTCCAGGGCTGCTAACTCTGCCCTCCTCTGGTCTCCTACACTATATGGATCCAAAAGAATATCTGTAACTGCCCAAAGTGACCTGTGTCTCAGCTCAACAGGTAAATGGCACGGCTTGCCATAAACGAGGCAAAAGGGAGATGTGCCCAAAGGTGTCTTGAAAGACGTCCTATATGCCCACAAGATCGAGTCCAAAAGCTGTGACCAATCCTTTCGGTCAGGGCGGACGACTTTATGCAATATAGTCTTGATCTCCTTGTTCGACACCTCGGCTAGACCATTCGTCTGTGGATGGTATGGAGTGGCAACTCGATGGTCTATGCCGAACTCGCTAGCAAGGGCCTTTACCTGGTCGTTGATGAAATGAGACCCCCCATCTGAAATCAATACTCGAGGTGCCCCGAACCGTGTAATGACGTGCTTCCTCAAAAATCTGCAGACTCGAGGCGACAAGATAGTTCACAATATCGACGTACCATGGGAGCGAGGCGATAGCAAGGATCGCCTCATCTGGAAAGGTCTCACGAATAGGGTCAATCTGCTCAGAATCCTCAAGATACTCCAATCGGGAGAGATGATCCGCCATCACATTCTTGACTCCAGGCTTATCCTTAATCTCTATGACAAACTCTTGGAGTAGAAGGATCCATCTAGTCAGTCTGGCCTTGGCATCCTTCTTTGCCATGAGGTACCTGATGGCGGTATGATCAGTATACAAGGTCACTCTAGATCCAATAATGTACGATTTGAACTTATCTAGAGCGAAGACTACGGCTAGCATCTCCTTCTCTGTGACTGTGTAATTCCGCTGTGCGGAATCCAATGTGTGGCTAGTGTAATGGATGGCAAATGGAACTCCGTCCCTCCTCTGTCCTAGCACAACCCCTACGGTAAAATCGGAGGCATCCATCATGATCTCGAATGGGAGAGACCAATCGGGTGGCTGAAGGACAGAAGCCTCTATCATACATCTCTTGAGAGTCTCAAACGACGAAAGACACTTGTCATCAACAAGGAACTCGGTGTCTTTCATCAACAGATTAGTCAACGGTCGGGCAGATCTACTGAAATCACGAATGAATCGCCGGTAGAAACCAACGTGCCCAGAAAAGACCGTAACTGTCGTAAGTTGGACGGTGGTGCGATTTTGCTAATGACATCCACCTTGGTCGGATCAACCTCCATGCCCCTGTTGGAGATGATGTGGCCAAGCACCGTCCCTTGAGTCACCACGAAGTGACTCTTCTCCCAAGATAATACCAGGCGAACCTCTATACATCGCTGAAGTACTCGGTCTAGGCAGTCAAGACAGGAGTCGAATCCGTCGCCGTAAACCGAGAAATCATCCATGAAGACCTCCAAGCACTCCCCTACCATGTCCGAAAAGATCGACAGCATGCATCTCTGAAAAGTTGCAGGGGCATTGCATAGCCCAAATGGCATGCGTCGGAAGGCGTATGTGCCGAAGGGATAGGTAAAGGTCATCTTATCCTGGTCCTCGGGAGCGATGGCCACTTGGTTGTAGCCCGAGTACCCATCCAGAAAACGATAGTGGCTCTTCCCTGCCAGTCTCTCAATGATCTGATCTATAAAAGGCAGGGGGAAATGATCCTTCTTGGTGGCCTGGTTGAGTCTCCTGTAATCTACGCAGACCCTCCAAGAAGTGGGTACTCGTGTAGCGATCCCCTCTCCGGACTCCGTAACCATAGTAGTGATGCCCGTCTTCTTGGGCACCACATGTAACGGATTGACCCACTTGGAGTCGGAGATGGGGTAGATAAAATCGGCGCTCCACCACTTCGAAATTTCCTTCAAGACAACCTCTCTCAGATTCGGGTTCAGTTGCCGCTGGAACTCACACGACGGCTTTGCCTCATCTTCGAGATAGATGTGGTGAGAGCACAAAGCCGGACTGATCCCCTGGAGATCCGCTACGCTCCATCCTATCGCCTTGCGGTTCTTTTCAAGAACCCCCATCAGACGGGATTCTTGCTCTCCAGTCAAATCGGCGGAGATAATGACTGGGTACATCTCATGCTTACCCGCAAGGAACCTATACTTCAACGACGCAGGTAGTGGCTTTAGCTATGGACAAACTGGTGTTGGCAAATCTGGCTTCTGAAGAATCCGAGTGTATGCGGCCAAATCTGCTCGAGAAAATGAGAGCTCTCTCTCGCAAACTGGGTCTGGAGAAGGCTGCCCTGCTAGACTGTCTCTGCTCTGCTCGGCATATACCTCCTCCCTGACCGTAGGCTCAGAAGAAGTCAGATCTGGTATATATCCATCAACATCTGCCCAGTCAAAATCTGACTCCGAGGGATCTGTATCATCTAAGGTGGTCTCAGTACCACCATCCTCAGAAAACAAATCGGTATCGCGGTCGAGAATCGGCTCTGCTGCCTCAAAAGTATCCTGGATCAGGAATGCGCTCTCCAAGCTCTCCTCTGCTGCCGTCTCTGCATCAACGGAATCTGAAAGTGAGAGGATGGCATGTGCGTCAGTATCTGCCCAAACTGCCTCATCATCTATAATCACAAAGTCGCAGTCCTGGTGGATGTCTGGCCCGGCATCTGTCATCTGCTCAGTGTCTGAAGTAGTCTCTGAGAATGATCTGTCTCTGGCTCTGCTATCCTCGACCGTCTCTATTTTTACACTTTCGCCCTCGACGTGAAATTATACCTTTCCGCTATCATGGTCGGTCACTGCCTTGGCTGTGGCAAAGAACGGGCGACCTAGAATGATGGGGGTATCGGTCACTGACTCAGGGATCTCAATGTCCAACACTACGAAGTCCATGGGGAATTGTAGGCCCTGAATCGTGACGACAACGTCCCTCAGCAACCCCTTCAGCCTCTTGACAGATCGATCAGCAAACTGAAGGACTGTCCTGCTCTGTCTAAGAGTGCCCAACTTAAAGCGGTCGAGAAGGGCTGCCGGAAGTAGGTTGATCGACGATCCGCTGTCTAATAGAGTACGGTTGAACCTCTGCTCACTGATATGGCATCTGACATATGGGGCTCCTGAATCTGGCCTCTTGGCCGGCAGACGGTTCTGGATCGTGAAACAAGTGGCTCTCGTCAGCACATGAAACTCTGAATGGTGGTTCCTCCTCTTCCTCCTGACTGTGGTCCTGTCTCTAAGTGAACGCTGGAGTAGGGGGATGTGCTGCAAAGCCTCCTGAAGAGTCAGCTGAATATGGAAACGGTATATCATCTGCTGGTTGAACTCTTCTTGCTGCCTCTTTTTTGGATTTTCATTTTTCTTCCCCTTCCCCATCTGAAGAGCTCTAGGGAAGGGGATCACAGGGTCCTTCTCAAATGAAGGACTAGGAGAGGGTCTAAACGGCTCGACGGCCGGATCCATACATACATCATGCACCACAGTGGGAGCAGAAGAAAATAAACCATTTCCTTTATTCACAGAAGTGTTCCGAGATACATCAGTAACAGAAAAAACAACAGGAATCTCAGAAGAACTGGTGGCATCAACACCACCATCGGCTAGTAGACGGGCGGCCTCAGTACCGCGCTCTGTCTCGGCAACATGGGTGGCCTCAGTACCACCTCCTCCAACTGGTGAAACGGCAGCCTCAGTACCGCCGGTGGAATCAGCATCCATGGTGGCATCAGTACCACCGTCATCATCTCTAGCGGCCTCAGTACCGCTCTCCTCCTCGCCTGGCACTCTGGAAGTATCCTCGTGGTGTAGCTCAGACGAGGCGCCGCCTGCTGGCATCCTACCGCTCCTAAGTGTGACAAAATCAGTATCAAAAAGATATGCAGACATATCATCAAAAGTATCACTCGGAGTGGCATACTCAGTACAAACTACCTGCTCAGATTTCCTCTTCAGGTTGTTCGGATTGGGCTCTATCTGGGCAGGGATGGCGGCCTTCCCTCTCATGATGTCCCGCATCTCCTGGCAGAACTCATCCATCTCCCGTCAAAATGTAGCCTGTTGATCTATAAGGAGGCGGTCTATATCATCCAAGGCGGGGTTCTCATAGGATGGCCCATGAGAACCTGACGGGTAGCCTCTCTGGTAGTGAGGCTGCTGCTGCTGGTGAGAGGGGTACGACTGTGGCTGCTGCTGCTGATGAGGCTGATCACGCCTCCAAGACTGTCCCTGCTGATGGGGACGAGGACCATACTGCTGTGACTGCTGCTGCTGCTATGGGTACACTGGGTACTGCTGCTGGTAGTGATCTCTCTGATGGTTGTACTGGCCACCCTGTCCTGATGGCTGCTGTTGGGGCTGGGCACCTCCGGCCGCCCAACGGAATCCGGGATGGTCTCGTCGGATACCGAGCTGGGGGCGGTCATACCAAATCCCATTGACATCCATCAACGGCTCTGAATCGTAAGGGTCTGGCGGGAGTACTGCCAGAGGCTGATCCGGCTGGTATACGACCATCTGAGTGTCAGTGGATGGTGGTGCCTTGTAGGTGAGCTGCGGCTGCTGGTACGGCTCCGCCTGTACAAGATGGACCTGTCTAGGCTACTGGTGGGAGCTAGAGCACTGGGACGAGCTGCTGCTGCTACTCGGATCGCCTCGTGCCTGAAGACGAGGCTGTGAAGCCGTCTGTGCCTCCTGGAGACACATGAGCTGTGTCTTCAGGTCACTCAGAGTCTGTGCCATCAGCTCCATCTGCATGATGCCCTGGCATTGCTTCTTCTCAATAATCTCCATCCGGTCCAGCTTCTCGCTGATGATCCCCATGTCTGCGGCTGTGGACTCAGCCTGTGCTGCTGCTACCGCTGACGAACTGGATGGACCAACGTCGACCCGTGCTATCCTCTGGTACTGCACGGTATGTGGCTGCTGGGGTCTGCCATGTGTGTACAATCGGGTCTGGGACATCACCATATAGTTCTCGGCCATCTCCTCGTAGATGGCCCATACCTGATCGTGATCCTTGGCAAAGTAAGACCCGCCACAAGAAGCGTTCACCAAGCCCTAAAGTTCTGGTGTCAGCCCGCTGAAAAAGCTCTGAACAAGGTTCGGCTTGGAAATGTCATGGTGCGGGCATCTGTCGGTCAGCTCTCTGAACCTCTCCCATGCCTCGTGGAACTAATCGTTGGAGAGCATGGAGAAGTTGCTGATCAGGGCTCTAGCGGCGTTCGTCCGCCCAAGTGGATAGTACTTATGCAAGTACTCGGCGCAGAGTTGCTCCCAAGTGTAGACGAACTTCCCCAAGTGCTTCAGCCAGGTGGCTGCTCTGTCTGCTAAGGAAAAGGGGAAGGCAATCATCCGTATGGTATCCTGGTCCACCTGACGATCGTGGACAATGCTGCATATCATCTCGAACTCCTGAAGGTGGAGATGGGGCTCCTCAGTGGCCAGCCCATGAAATCGGGGAAGAAGCTGAAGTGTGTTCGAGGGGAACTTGAAGTCCCCCACGATAGCTAGTAGTACCACTCAATGGTGTGTCAAGTTCGATCTGGGGTTGTGTAACTCCCGCATCGGTCTCAGCGGTCCTGCTGCGGCTGCTGCAGCGGCTGCGGCTACTGCGGCTGCTGCCACATCGTCGGGTCCTCCCCCTGGGCCACGCTGCTCGTGGTCGGCTCTCATCTACTCAAGCTCACGCCTCATATCTATCATGAATGCTCCCTGATCCCTCAACTGCTGCTGCACTGAGTCTAGGGAGGCGATCAGGGTGGAGTTGATCGCACCTTGGTCCAAGACGAATGTCTGATCTGCTTGGGGACCTCCAATGCGGTCATCACTGCTGTCGGCCATGGTCTCTGCAAAGGCAAAAGACCCAAACTCAGGTGTCGATACATCATCTGTCTATCTCTCCTCTGGCACTAGTATCTCAGTCTTAGAAGAAGGGGGGTCGGGGGGGAACAGGGCGGAATCGAACTCGGGTTCAGAGAGCGAGTCTGAGCTCCCACGAACCGACCTAGATGAGTGGGCTGGAGTGCTAAAAAGCGGTGCAGCCAGAGGCTGCCTAAGAGACCTCCTGCCCATCATCGTGATCTGACGAGTAGTGCGGATGAAATCTGGTAACAACTATGATCACAAGCAAACCCTCGATTCACCAACGCAACGCGAGCTAAAGACCGTAAAGGCTCGGTCAATTATCTTGTCAATTTTATTTTGGTGATCAGCCAGGATAGCAGAGCGATTACGTGACCTATTGGGTTACCCGATATTTTCTCAACCGATTGTCCTGTACAGAAATAGCCGGTAATCAGTCGAGAAGAATATTGGAGGGCTTTATCTAGTGTGCAGGGTCACTCTCTCGCGCAAGCAAACCAGACAATGAGGGGGTTGCTCTCCCCAAGACAAATTTTTAAGTGAGGTGTCTTTTAGGGTCGATAATGTTAGCAGTCCTAAATTTTATTGTTTTTCTTTTTAGGTATTTTTCAATAATCAAACAAATCGCCTAACAAATTTTTCGGTTCTCCTGGTTATTAAGTCCGAAACAGGGAGGAGAAGACGAAAAAGCCGATGCGTGATGAAATCAATGATGCATGCAGAGCAAGAAATGCATACCTGACTCTAGCAGTCTACATGCAAGATGATCCGCGCAGAATTGAAAGACAGAAAATAAACTACCTAAATGGTGCAGGCGAAAAACCGAGTCCCTAAATAGCAGTGCTACTCGAAAGAACAACTAGCTGACCACCAGCCTCTAATCCAGAGAGTCCGGTCTAGACCCACCCCTCCTCTTCTCGACAGGTCGAGTTCAGGAGTAGCACTTGATGGGGTGGGCTCCTGACGCGTAGGCTCGAAGGTAGTGAATCAACTATTTTATTAATCTTTTATTATAGGTCCAATTACCGAACTATAGGAACATGCAAAATATATTACGGTGTTTGGATCCTATGAATTACGTCACAATCAAGCAGAAAATCCTAAAGCTAGGGGCTCGAAAAACCGCGAGAAATCGGAAAAGGCAGTAAAGAAAGCAAAAACCCGTGAAAAAGCCGCGTAAAAACTAAGGGGTCCCCCGAGCACACCGGTGCTCGACGAAACAGACCCCGAGAGTCCAAGTGTCTCTGACTGTACCTGTATTATTACAATAGTTCAAATAAGTTCTGAAAAGTAAATCTAATCTAAACTAAACTAATCTCGCAGCTATTCCGCGGCTCCCGCACTCCTGCTCGTGACTCGCGTCCTCTTGCGGCTCTGTAGAGAAGAGAGCTGCCTCCGACTCCCGCGGTTGCTTCGGCTTCCGAAGAAAGCCGCCTCGGTCCTCAGGCCCTCGCAAGAAAATAAGCAGAATGTATCAGACAAGGTTATTTGAACAATTACGGAAATAAATGATATATATACAAAATATGCACAAAAGCCGCGGAAAAAAAACCGCGGGAAAAATTAAAAAGCGACTACTAAGTTGTGCTCCCCAACAACGGCGCCATTGTGATGAGCCACAAAATCCGCAGAGCAGCTAAGGTAAAGGTAGAGCTAAGGTCGTTGCGACCTCAGCCGCTCGGGTGCTCAACAATAAAAAAAAGTTCAGACCACCAAATAAAAATCAAAACACGATGAAAACTCAAGAAAGCGGTCTCGCTATTAGATTAACCTGGTATAGCGACCAGGGTCGAACTCAAGGAGCACGTGATGGCCTCGTGGCCTACGAAGTAGTCTAAAAGAATAAAATATAAACAAGCAAATTTTTGGTGGGTTTTTAATAATTTTTATATTTTTTGGATTTTTAACTAATAAAGAAAGTAGGAAAACAGGAGAAACAAGCAACTTCGCACAATTATTTCAACACTCAAAATTATTCCAAAAATTCAAACAAAAATATTTTTATGTTTTTTATTTTTCTATGTTTTTAGTTAATTTTTGGTAATTTTCTTATTTTTATGGAATTTTATAAAAATAAAACAAGGTTGAAAATCAAAGACACTATCCAGTCAGACTTGGAGGGCCAAAATAAAATAGATAATGGTCCTATCAAAGTCCGAAGGTAATTTTCCTGTAAAGTGTAAAATACAAGGAAAAATTAGGAACTGGATTTATTAATTTTGATTTTTCTATTATTTACTAGTATTTTTATGGGGTTTTCAATTTTTTCAATTTTTATGATTTTTATAAGTCTAAGAATAACCAAAAGTGGTCAGAAAATCAATAGCAAGACAAACAATATCTAATTTTTTGTAATATTTGAAGATGTTTTAATATTTTTTGTGAATTTTATATCTGGACAGTAAGGAAAATTGATGTTTTTGAATTTTTAAAAATAACAAAAAGGCTCTAAAAATTTCCCAAAAATTAGTGAAAATTCTACACAGTGGCAGGAGCCACGTTTCAAATTTTTACTCAATTTGGATGTGAATTGATATTTTATTTAAAGCAACCAAGAGCCCATAGTACACAGGGACCTAGTTGCAATAAAAATATGTTTGGAGGACCTAAAAGTAACACGTAAGGAAATCCAGGAGGGTCCGGTGCAAAAATTCCAAGACCTCACGCGCCAAGCGCATGACCTGGGCACTTAGGGACCTTTCTGTAATAAAACTTAAGTCTCTGGACTAAATAGTAACACGTATTAAAAGTCCAGGGGCGAAAGTGTAAAATACCCACGATATTCAGCACATGAGGAATTAAAACGTTCACAGGGGTATATATGCAAATACTAAAAAGAAACTTTCATTCATAAACACCTTAAAACATCTGGCCCATACATGCAAATATCCCACTAAATCACGTGTCGAAGCACGTGTACCGCAACGTACAAGGGTATAAGTGCAAATAAAATAAATGACGAGGTCCGCTATGCAAAAAGTCCTAAATAAAAACAACTATATGCGATATTTACAGGACTAACTAATAAAAGCAATAAACAGAGGGGCCTACAAGAAATTTACCCCTTATTTTGATCCGAGGTTGGAGTGGCACCATGTGGCATCGGACGGCTGGGAGTAGCGGGCGCTTCCTCGAGTAAACCCTCGCTCTGATCGACGGTGGAGGACGTGCCACGTGGAGAATCGGATGACTAAGGAGCGCTGTGGCTAATCCTCGCTGAATCAACGGTCACGATCAAGCCTCAAAGATCTGACGGTGGTGGTTGCTCCTCAAGTGGACGGATCTGATCTAATCTGGAGCGTCGAGGAAGATCGGACGGCTATGGAGGATACTCCAAGAACTCGACGCCGGCGAGTTTCGTCGGGCTCGTGTGCGTGCTGGGGAGCTCCTCAGAGGCTGCTGATGATCGGAGAAGACACGCCTGGGCCTCCCGCGTCAGAAGAGCCCCTCTGATGGCGCAACGAAGCTCCAGAGAGCTCAAGCGACACCGGCGGAGCTGGAGCTGCTACTCCTGAATGACAAGCCCTCAGATGGGCTCTTCTGGACCTGCAAAGCTATGCAACAGACTCCTGCGTCAAGGGTAAAATTCCTCGACCCGGTTAGGGGTGATGGGGATGAACGATGCGTCGAGATGGGGGAGCTCCGGCGAGGCGACGGAGCTGGAGCTCCAAGTGCCTGCTTCGGGGCGAGACAGGGGGTGTGAGTGGGTGCAGAAGGTGCGGAGAGGTCTCGCGATGATGAAGGTCGAGTCCAATGATCGAGGGAGTGACGGAGATGGTCGGAATCGATCGGGGATGGCGGAAGATGAAATTGGGCGAAAACTGAAATTCGAGAAATATAGAAGGAATTAAGCTTACCGGGTGTGTGGATTCGACTGTGGACGAGCTCCGGGAGCTCCTGGTCTTCGCCTCGAGGGACGTAGAGGCCCGAGGCTCAAGCACCACACTGGTGGCGGCGCACGGCTGCGTTAGGTCGCTGGATCGATGGTCTACACGCTCCTTCCTCGCTGCAACACCGTCACTCGCGAGCTGTCACTCAGGCGAGAACAATGGAGGTCCTAGGGCGGAGAAATGTGAGCCAAAGATGCATGAAAATGGGGGCGGAGCTCAGACTAAATATGAGTGAAGGTCCGGGAAGAAAGGGTCAGGTCCGGCTTGGTGAAGCACGGACCCCTAAGCAATGTGTCGGGCGAGGTTCTCGGATGTCTGGAGAGTGATTAGGATCTGGGGTTTAGAGAAATGGTGATCGGGTCAAACGGGAATAATTTGGAGAAAATGGGTCGGTTGCTGGATCCGCGGGGAAAGAGGTCCGCGGGGGAGAGTTGACGGGGGTCAACAATCCCCCGTGGACCAATGGGAGCGCAACTTTTATTAAAAATTTGGAAATTGAATAAAAAATAATAAATGGCCAAATTTTGAAAAAGTTAAAACATGAAAAATGTTTCTTTATTTTTAAACTATTTTTTTTTGTGATTTTTATTTATTTTTTTGAAATATAATTTAGGTTTTTACAAAATATTATTATTATATACAGGTATATACATATGTATTTTTTATTTCTGATTTTTAATTATTTATTTTTATATACTTTATTCCACTTTTATATTTTATTTATTTATAGAATAAGATTTGGAATAATAAGGTATTTTTATTTTATTTTTGTTAATTATTTACAAGGGCTAAATAAATACTTTTGTTTATATACATACATGGTATATCTACAATGTGGGTTTTGATTTTTATTTCATTTATTTTTATTTTATTTTTGTTTTTGTGAATTTTATTTTATTTATTTACATCATTAAATGTATAATGTGAATATATTTTTATTGGATTTTTATTTATTAATTTATAAGGGTAATTAAATATATATGTGGTTCTATGTACATAACATATACACAAGGTTGAAGGAGTTTTTATTTATTTTTATTTTTGTTTTGTTTTCCCAATGTTATTTTAATTTAATACTTATAAATATATACATATTAACAAAAATGCATTTATATTTTATTTGGAGGAAAATATTGTTATTATATTTACAGGTATATTTACACACATGAGCTTCCTTATCTCTCTCCACTTGGGCTTTTATGCGGTCAGGCCCATGCTGAGCCCTCCCTTGGGATTAGGTTGCTCAATATTTATTCTAAATATCTCCCTCTTTTTCTTTTGTCTCTTTATTCTTTTATTTATGCACAAAATCATGCTAATTATTCATTTTTACACAATGCATGCTTTTTGATAATTATTTGTATTTACATGAATATACATGTGTTTGGGAAATGTTTTGTAGCTAAAATAAAAGAATAAAGAGTGATGAATGGGTACTCATCAAAGGATACCCTTTGGCCTCTTGATAGATCCATCAGCAAATTGTACGATCATCCTTGTTTTCTTGAGAGGCCCTAAGTGAAGAGATTGTACCAGCGAGAAGGGTACTATGCTAATATATGCACCGCCGTCTAGGAGAGTGTGATCACATGTATGGTCAGAGATGGTGCAAGTGATGAAAGAGGTAGATGTGTTCTTCTTTCTGGGAATGGGGCGGTGTGTGATGGCGTGGGCAGTGGCCATGGTCAGAATGTGACTCTCAGATCTGCTCCTCCGCTTTCTCTTCTTGGGAAGAGGAGCAGATAATTGGATCATGGCCTTTTGAAGTGGGGCTTGGATGATCTCATGAATAGTGGCCACCACTTCAGGTTCGGTCAATATTTTTTGAATTTTTGGACTTCTTCCATACAAGAGAGGAAGTCGTAATCAACATCTACATGAGGCGTGCCAAGAGCAGACTGTACAGCGGCATCCTCAGGGTCAAAGGTGGGATAAGGTGTGAAAGGTCGTGTGGTCAAAGGATCTGGCAAGTGAACACTCTCCTCACAGTCCGTCTCAATCATGTGTCTCCCGAAATCTTTTTATGTTTTTATGTTTTTCTCATTTTTTGTATTTTTGGCGATTGCAAGCTCCCATGATCTCCCACAAGTAAATCTGTATCCTCGACGAAAAGAGAACTAGTACGATATTCTCGCAAAGTGGCAAGATTCTCTCTCATCAAATCAATGTGCTCTATCATTTGGTTCATGACTATACTCATGGAGACCGTGAGAGGTGACTCCAACTGGTCAGACTCGGGTGGATGTGAAGGTGGAGGTGAATAATAAATAGGTGGAGGTGGGTAGAAATCTGAGGTCTGATACCGTGGCTGAGGCGGATATGTACAAAAGTCAGAAAAAGTAGGAGGAGGGTCCTCCTGATAAAAGGGAGGTGGACCGGCTGGATGGGACGAGGAATCCGCAAAATCCGGATAAAAATCGCTCCAATGATCCATCTTGAAACAAGAAAAAACTGATCGGGAGAGCATGACGGTCAAGTCAAGAGATGTGAGAAAAAGACGCAAATGCGCGGAGTGATCGAGTATGCACACAAAACAATCACAAAGCAAAAATGAAACAATCAAACCCTCAATTCACCTACTCAACTCGGTAGAGACCAAAAATTCGGTCTTTTAATCTTGTCTGTTTTAGAGTTAGGTGAGAAGTCAAGAAGTTGCTCAGACACTTAGGGGCTCAATGGGATTTGGGCACTAATCCTTAGTGTGTGCGCAAGCAAGTAAAAGCGAAGACAATGAGGGGATTACTCGCCCCAATACAAGTTTTTCTTTTGGTGGTTTTTAGGGTCAAGTAATATTAACAGTCCCAATTTTATTGATTATCACTTTTTTGTATTTTTAATAAAAATGCACGATCCTAATGAGGATTCAATTCCTTTAAGCTCCTAGGTTGGCAAAATCAGAGGGAGAGTCGGAAAAGCAATGCAAGCGGCAAATAATGATGAATGCTAAAACGTAAATGCTCACCTTGCCTCCAGCACTCTATATGCAAGGATGCTCAGCAGAATTGAAACCTAACTATATGCAAATGCAAGCCGATGAAATCGCCCTAAGTTTTAGAAATTGCTGTTATCATGAAGAACCACAAGTCGGTCACCGATCCTCAATCCAAAAAGTCCAGTCTAGACTCACCCCTCCTCTTCTCGACAAATCGAGTTCAGGAGTAGCGCTTGATGGGGTGGGCTCGCGGCGCGGAGGCTCGAAGATGATGAAACGACTGTTTAAAAATTTGACTAAGTCCAAAGCGCACTATAGGTACATGCAAGATATATTAGATGTTTGGCCTTACTCTATCGCAAGCAATCCTAAAACTAGGGGCTCAATCACACAAAATAAGAAAACAAAACCGAGAAAACAAAGGGAAAAAGATGCAATGAAAACCATAAAATCCACGGTAAGCCCCCAAGTGTACAAACACTTGGAAATTGGGCTCGAATGTCCAAGAGTCCAAGTACCTGTATTATTACAAATTAAAGGTCTCTCTCTCACAGAAATTACACTAATAAATGCAGGAAGTAAATGCTACAACTAATGGTGGAGCTCGGTCTTCAAAAATCCTCTTCGTCTCCTTCGGTGCTAGGATGGAAAATGCTGGCTTCACGTGAGTACGTAGGCACCTCGGGTGAAGCGCCTCCCTCGATCCGTGGTTCCTCGCACAAAGTCAACAAAGAAGAGAGGTTAGACAGCTCAAAAGATATATCAAATAAAAAGCTAATAAAGCCGCAAAAATAGACAAGCAATCACAAACACAAACAAAAAGCCAAACTATGCGATGTTGCTCCCCGGCAACGGCGCCATTTGATAAACACAAAAATCAAGGGGTCTAATTATCTCACACAAGGCGGAGACAACCGTGTCGCTGCGGCGACCCACAGTGATTCTCGTATTTAATCAACAATTAACCCACACTCAAATAATTCAATAAATGAAAATAAATGTGAAGTTAAAATTTATTTTTAACTCTACATAAAAGATGTATAGGTGTAAGTATGTAGAGAGTTCGAACACAGGGAGTAAGGCGGGATAGATCAATAAGTGTGTGTGTGTGTGTGTGTGTGTGTGTGTGTGAATGTGATGTAATGTCTACACTATGCAATGCAAATGTTTTTGTGGGTTTTTAATTTTATATTTTTTTATTTTCTTTTTCAATTTTTAATTTTGTATTTTGGTTTTCATTTTACTGATTTTGTATTTTTCTTTTAATATTTTAAATTTTTATATTTTCTTTTTCAATATAGGAATATATATACAATATAGGGAAAGAGAGGATAATGTATTTGTAAAAATACTCAAAAATCAGGAAATAAAATCTTTTTTGCTTTTTTATAATTTTAAGATGTTTTTTTGATTTTTGGGGAATTTTCAGAATGTTTTTGGTATTTTTAAAATCAAAGATAAGGTAAAACAGTGACTAAACCTACTGGCCGAAATCAAAATGGGAATGGAAAATAACAAACAGTGTCAAAATTTTCCCAAATTAATTTTAAAATAAAGAGCATAAAATAGGGAAGACACATCAACTGAGTTTATATTTTTGTGATTTTTGTAGAATTTTTTAGATTTTTATGAAATTTTTAGAGGTTTTCGAATTTTTAAGATTTTCCTTTTGAAATTTTTAGTGATTTTTGGATTGACACTGATAGATAATAAAACACACAAAAGGTGATTTTTTTGGAATTTTTAGAGGTGTTTTAATATTTTTTGGTATTTTCTAATATAGACAGTAGCTAAAATGTTTTTTCGATTTATAATAAATATAAAAATGCAGTAAAATGAAAATGCAAAAATATGGTGTGACAGTGCAAGTCAACAGGAGCTTAAGTTAAATTTTTTAGAATTTTTCGATTTGAAATGATACTCCAAACAAATAAGACAATCACACAAAAATGCATAGTCAGGCGGGGTATATATGTAAAAATCAAAACATTCAGGGGCTAAACAACAATTTTCACGCAAAATGTATAAATGAATAAAAGAGTTAATGGACTACTTATAAATGTCAAATCCCGCAGGGATATCAGTACAAAATTCCCAGGCCACGTGCGTGAGCATGCGCGCCTGGGAGGGACGAATATGCAATTAACAGAATCCTGAGGGGTTGACTTACAAATGTACCAAAAATATTACACGAAAACTAATAGTCCTTGGCCTGGTGACAAATAATAAAAGCCCTGAGGACCTCTATGCAAAAAGGCCACGCTCCTCACGTGCACGGGCACATGAGATGACGTGGCCGAGGACCTTGTTGTAAATAAGAGAAAGTACGGGGGCTTCTAAGCAAATATTACAACAATTTTTAACGGCAGATGAATGTTTTCATGTTAACTAATAAATACAAAAAGGCACTGGGGAAGATGTGCAAAAATACCCAACGGGGCAGAATCGGACGGCGGATGAGATTGCGCGTGACACGTGGTAGCGATCCGTGGCCCCGTACCCCTTCGATTATAACGGCCGAGATTAAATCCCACGATGGGATCTGACGGTCAAGGCCCCTGAAGATCTGACGGTTGTTGTACCGCAACAAGAACTCGACGGAATCAACGGCTGGGATGCCCGATGGATGAACTGGGAAGAACAGGTGCCTGGGCGATCTTCTCTGAGCTCGCGTCTCCGCTCCCGAAGCTCCTTGCTGCGCAAAAACGTCCTCGACATCCATGGAAGAATCCCCGACTCGACAGCGACACCAAAATGGGTGGAGGAGCCCCGACGCGCCGCCGCGAGGTTAGGGGCAAAAGGTGGCTCCAGGTATCTCGTCCTCTGGCAAAAACGACCCCAGAAGGGGATCTCTCAGCACATGGGACCTGCAAAAAACGCACAACGACAGTAGAGGTTCCCAGAGCAAGCACGAGTCGAATGGGTGGCGTATGGCGTAAATTAGAGCTTGCCGGAGCAACCTCCGGCGAGGGGGGTCAGTGAATGTTGAATAATCGATTAAACTACCAAATAAAGCCCCGAATTAAAACCTAAGAGTGACAGCTAACTAAACAACTAAGAAAAAGAGAAAGAACATGAACTCGAGCGGCTGTTCGCCGCGAGATAGAACCTCACGGCCAGTTGGCCGGAGATGGGGCGGAACTCGCCTCAGAGCGACGTCGTACCTCAACGAGGAGCTGGGAATGCTCCCCTGTCACCGGAGCTCACCAGCATCAACTCGGATGTCTAAACGTGCCCCCAAATGCGGTTCAAAAATCAAATGGAAGTTGGATGGGGTGTTTTGAAGGGTGGTCAAGCGTGCTCAAAGAACGAGGTGGAGTGGTCGCCTCGATGATCCACATCTCATGAAGAACCCTGGGCGTGTAAGCCTGTTCCACGAGGAACAAAGTTGCTGAAGACATCGACACGAGAATGTGAAAGGAGGTGCCTCGAAAAAAATCAAGAAAATGGGACAAAACTCGCTATGACACAGCCACAGGGGGCGGGTCAGAGAGTTGACCTGAGGTCAACTCTCGGACCCTCCTAGTTGGTCCACGTGGACCAACCAGGAAAACCTTGGAAAAACATTTTATTAATTCAATTAAAAATAGAAAATGGCCGAATTAAATTTTGGTTATTAAATAAAAAATGCTTATTATTTTATGTAGTATTTTATTATGATTTTTAATTATTTTTATGAGGCATATTTTTACATGTTTACTTTTATACCCTTTGTAGGTATAATATCTATATATTTTATTCTTTTTATTTTATTTTGTAATTTTAATGTATTTAATTTTGTTTATTATTTTATAAAATTATAAAATGCTTTTATACACTTAGTTATATTTTTATTTTATTTTTCTGAAGTGTTTTGTATATTAAATAAAATATAAGTATAGTTTCTACAGGTATAAGTATATGTAATATACCTATGTATCAAATATACAAGTATTTTTTATTTTATATTTTATTTAGATTTTTATTCTGATTTTAATGTACATAATTATTGTAAGTAATATTTACATAATTATAAAATATAAAATTATAAAAATAATGGATAAAGAATTAATTGAATATTTTAATCTGTACAATTATACAATAGGGGTCCAAAACTCAACTTTCAAACCGTAACTCCGAAAAACACGAAACCACTTACATTAAATAGATTATTTTATGCTATATACAATTAAAGGTGAGTTTGGTATATTTCGAGTTTTTATTTGCAAGATACAGGTCTGGGAAGTTGGAGTTTTGAAATCTTATTCAGACCATAACTTTTTATATGTGTATTGTTTTTCAGTGAAATCAATTTTGTATTTTTCTTTATTAAATTATCTACAACTTTCACGTACAAAGTTTCTTTATTTGAAGTATAAAAGTAGAACCAAAAATAGGTCCCAAAATGAATAAAGAATGAAGGAATTTGAGTGTATTTTGACCCTTATCTCCCCCTACTTTATTCCTTGTTGACCTATTCATCAAGATGCCTAGGTCTCGGGGTTTCGAGTCATAAAATATTTATAATATTTTATTCTTTTTCTTTTCTTTTATTTATTCTATAATTTTGGCTTTAATTACAGTATTTTATACACTAATCAGATGCACATGCATGAATGCTAAGATTATGGATTTAATGCTATTTACACGCATTTGCTAGGGATTTTGATGCCAAAATGATAGAATATAGATGATGAAATGTGGCTTCATCACCTAACACAGCTCCTATAGCGAAAGCTGAAGCGTCAGTCATGATCTCAAAGGGAAGAGACCAATTAGGAGCTTGTAGGATAGGCGAGGCACAAATCTTCCTCTTCAAGAGCTCAAAGGCCTCCAGACACCTGTGATCTACAACAAACTCTGTGTTTTTCCCTAAGAGCTCGGTCAGTGGGCGGGTGATCTTTGAAAAATCCTGAATGAATCTCCTATAGAATCCAACATTCCCTAAGAATGACCGCACTGACTTCACGTTGGTAGGTGGATCGAGTTTCTTGATCACCTCCACCTTGGCAGGGTCGACCTCCATTCCCCTTTTGGGGATGACATGCCCCAACACGATACCCTCCGTCACCATAAAGTGACTCTTCTCCCAGGAGAGTACCAGATTCACCTCTCTACACCTCGTGAGGGCTCGGTCCAAGTGTGCTAAACATGTATCAAAAGAATCGCCATGGACCGATAAGTCATCCATGAACACTTCCAGGAAATCTCCCACCATCTCGGCAAATATGGCTATCATGCACCGCTGAAATGCGCCCGGGGCATTGCAGAGCCCGAATGGCATGCACCTGAAAGCATAAGTACAGAATGGACAAGTGAATGTGGTCTTTTCCTGGTCCTCAGGGCTATGACCACTTGGTTATAGCTTGAGTACCCATCAAGAAAACAGAAGAACTCTTTCCCTGTGAGTCTCTCCAAGATCTGGTCAATAAAAGGCAAGGGAAAGTGATCTTTCTTGGTCGCAGCATTCAGGTGCCTGTAGTCAATACAGACATGCCACGACGTAGGTACTCATGTCGTGATCTCTACCCCCTCCTCGTTGGTGACCATCTGAATTTCCGACTTCTTCGGGACAACATGAAGCGGGGACACCCACTTGGAGTCAGAAATAGGGTATATTGACGAGCCCGCAAAAGCCGCGTTAAGAAATCGTTTTTATCGTTCGTGCGTGAATTTAATGAATGTCATTCGTTGTAGGCGACTTTCGAGAACAGTCAAGAAATAACCACAAATTTTATTCAATTTCAATCAAGTGGTTTTGATGTTTATTTTACTTGGGCAAGTCCCAAGGTCGATCACAAGGAGGCAAAGGAACAACCTAGAGTTATGTCTATCCAATTTCGTGTTCGGTTTTCAAGGCGGTTTTTTTTTTGGAATTTTTCAATGCAATATGGGATGCAAAATGCAAATTCGGCCTATTCTATGGACTAAAATGTGAATTACGTTCAAATGATGTCCGAAAAATACGAAACTTGGCCACAATGTAAATAACGATGAAATGAGTGCACAATAATTTTTTTGGAATTTTTGGATGCAATTTGAATTTTTTATGGATTTTTAAATGCAAACAAGATGAGTTTCAATATTTAATGTTAATAAATATTAAATCTACTTATTTTCGAGAAATAAAATTATCCAAGATCTATCACTAGGTAATGGATCTTAGAAAAATCCTAAACCTCGAAAATGTGGGGTTTAATACCTATTAAAAATTAAATACTAAAATATGCAAAATGATTTTTATGGAGCAAAGTATGCATGCGAATGCAATGAATTTTGGGCACAATGTCAAGCAACTTAATCTCTACAATATGTGATTTTTGGGGAATTTTTAAAGCAACGGTTAATTAACTATGAATTTCCGAGCACAGATTGGGCAAAATATTTCAATTTCCACAAAACACTTATTTATTAATCAACCGTAATTCACAAAAATATCCACAGCAGGTCAAAATGTAGAGGATTAAGAGATGAACAAAATGCTATTTTTAAATAAATAAAATGATGCAATGTAGAGGTCTATAATGGATGACAAAGACAGGGGTACAGTTGCAAACAGAATAATAAAGAAAATATAAAAATAATGCAAGGGGACCTATTGTTAATTACCGATAAAAGGAGGGGGGCTTCTGCAAATTTCCCAGAGGGGCACGTGCAAAACACGTGCCCTCTGGAGGCGGGGATTGAAGCGCAAATCCGCGGAGCTCTGGGGGCGTGGATGTAAATTACCCAAGGTCACGTGCAAAGCACGTGACCTGGGCTGACGTCAGCCTGACGTCCCTCCCCGGGACGCACGTGCCTCGCACGTGCCTGGGGAGGTCTCGGGCGTCACGCCCGGTGGCTTCAGCGGCGGAGGGGAGCGAGGCAAGGCCGGCAGGGTGGCGGTGCAGCTGGAGAACCACCGCCTCCTGCGGTGGTTGGGCGTGGCGTGGATGGAGCAGCGGGAAACTTGATGAAGTCGGAGCAGGTGACTGAAGGCGGAGGCGAGAGCGTGGTGGCGCTCCGAGCTCTGGCGGAGTAGCTCGAAGATGGAGTCGGTGGCGGGCGTTGGCGGAGAAGACTAAAGCGGCGGCGAAGCTGGAGGGAGCTGCTGTTGGAGTCGTCGTTGGTGGCGTCGATGGCGGAGGAGCGCCCAGCGGAGGCTTAAGCGTTGTCGTGGACGAAGGCGAAGATGGAGTCGGAGAAGAAGGTCTTGGACGATGACGTTTGATGGAGCTCGCGGCGATGGCGATGGCGGGAGCGAGTCGATGAAGGTGGAGTCGCGGAGGCGTAGGCTCGACGTCGAAGGGCGGAGCTGCAGTAGCAAGGCCCGCTGGGGCGCTGCGACGGCCACTGGAAGGTGGCCGGACCTCGTCGAGGAAGAGGAGGAGGGGCCCTGTCACCGCCGCCTCCTCCAAGCTCTATCGGCGGATGAAGAGGAGTAGGGGGGGCGGCGGAGCTCTTTTATAGGCAAGGGCGGCGATTAGATGAGGATGGCGGGGCCGGTGGTTGCGGAGGTTGGTTGAGAGGCGGCGACGATGATTGCGGGGGTCTGTTGGAGGGAGAAGGCGGCGGAGGGCGCGAAGTTGGTTGGCCGTTGCGAGGTTGGAGGCGGAGTGATCGCGGGAGACGACGGCCAGCGGCCGTTCGATCGGCCGCTGATCGAACGGCCGCGATCTTGCCACGTGGCCAGGGGTTAAGGGAAGACGGGCGCACGTGCAGTGCGCGTGCAGGGGAGGCACGTGCGCTGCACGTGCGGGCGATTTTTAATTTTTTTTTTTTATGAAAACGAGTATAAAAAGGGCTCAAAAAATGCTGACACGTGGCGGCCTCTGGGGCTGCCACGTGTCAGCTCCAGAAAATTCGAAAATAAAATACTTTGTAAAATAGATAAAAATAGCAAATGACCTCGGATCGAAAAAGTTTCTTCACGAAAAATGCTCGTCTCGGAGAGATCCACAACTTTCATGAAGACATCAAAGCCAAATTCGGTCAAATGTGAAAAGTGAATTTTTGGGGTATCCTATGTACATAGAATACCTTGATTTTTGGGTTTTCTAATTTTTTTTGTCATTTTAAACAAGATAAAAATCTAGAAAAATAAGGAAAACTCAAAGAGAAATAAAAGACATATTAATCTAATTTTTTTGGATTTTTATTAATAAAGAAAATATATACAGGTCAAAAAGCCGCGAAAATACAATGTACAAAAGAGGCCCAAAACCCAACTTTCACATACGAGCTCCGATTCACTTGAACTTGGTCTTGTTTTGAAGGTAATTGAATGTGCATTAGTTCAAAAGTGAGTAGGATCAAATCGGACGCTGGATGGGGAAGATATGTGGCTTTTAGTCCGAAAATCCTGAAACTAGGGTTTGGGTTTTTGGTCCACTTATTTGAGTTAGTGATTTTTTTGTATTTTTTATTTATTCTTGTGAGTGATATGTATACAATGGAAGTGGTTTTGGGTTATTCGGAGTTAGCATGAAGGAGTTAAAAATAGGGGAAGTCAGGCTCATTTACAGGTCAATTTGGGCTTGGATTTTTGGCTTCTTAAAATATGCAGAAATTAACGCTAAAATGCAATTCTTATGAAATCATGCCTGAATGCTAATTATGTGAAATAAATGCAGAAATGCAGTTGATTTTTAGGGACTTAAGCTTAATAAATGAGATTTAGAGTGATGAATCCGAGATCCATCATCCCCCTATACTTAAACCATGCTCGTCCCTGAGCATCAAAAAGACATGCCATGAAGTGAAATGAGACTGGGTTCCATACCAAGACCATGAGCTGAAGGTGAGAATGAAACTAAACTCAACCTTTGGATTAATAGTGTGGCGGAACTTCTGTGAGACTTAGAATTTTAAAATCAACAGCCCTCAAGTTCTACACATCATTGTTACAGTTTCGGCTCAGAAGTCATCTTAGATCAATCCTCTTCCCAAAGTATACCCGATGAACATTGAATAACCGACTTGTGTGTGTGAAGGATTTTAGCTCTTCCCATCCAGAATGCCGGACTACCATGCTCCTCTCCTCTCCAGTAACTCGTCCTCGGGGAGTCAGGTATTTCCTTCTAAGGTCTGTCGCGCTGTGTTCACAATCGAAATGGGGGAGAAGCTAGAAGAAAGAGAAAAGAACTGGAGGGGGTGGCCAGTGTAGTCACCTCTCCTTGTGAAGATGGCCAGTGTAGCCAAGTCTCCACCAAGATCTGCAGGTTTCTTGAAGCTTGGACCTTTTTGGTCGAATTTTTATTTGGTAGAATGCTTCTTTGTATTTGGAATTTTTGGTGGTTCTGCTTGGATCTTGTTTTGCCCCTACGGATATAGCATCTTTTTATTCCGTACATTTTTTGGGGTCTTAGAGAAAATTGTGCCCAGCCGTCCATCCCTTTTCCGAAGCTTTATTTCAACCCGTACTCCGGTCTTTAGATTTCCACGCTACCAGAAAAGAAACTCACATAGTCTTCCAACATCCCGTCTGGGTTGAGCTAAGTGCATAGTGCGAGAGTGCGAGTTAATTCCCTATTCCAGAGTTGTACCCAGAATGAAGAGACCAGGTTAGACACTAAGAGTCAAACGCTGTACATTGTCATGTGGAACTTAAGGAATTAAGTCAAAAAGACCTGAAGCTCTTAAAATCCTATTTCTCTGTGAAGTTCCTCTGAAAATTAGGTGGATTAAGGGCAAGCCCAGACCACTCTCGGTTTCGGCTCATAACTCGGTTCAGAACCCAATGACTTTTCACAGATGCAAAATGCATGTAGAGTTGGATGAAGTGCAGGTGTGTGCAATGCAGACACATTTTTTTGAATTTTTTGACATTTTATGCAAGGGATTTTTTATGCAGAAAATGGAATCAGAAGCCTTTTTTTTTCTCTTTTTTTTTTTTCAAAAATTTTGGGCAAGTCAGTGTTAGTAGGAAACTCTCTTTTTTTTTGTTGTTGTTTTTTTTTAAAGTTAGTACCCACCCCGTAAATACATATAGACTTACGCGAAAGTACGAGATATGGGTTAAATATATACAAAGTATATATACAGACCCCCCTATACTTAGCGAGTGCTGTGTCCTCAAAGCACAAAAAGCGTAATGAAGACATAGCTCGGGCTAAGCGTCAGAGAGTGGAAAATTTATATACAATGGGTTAGGAAGTAGAGCGGAAAAGAGTGAGTGAGGAGAGTATATACAGGTGGATGTCGGCTCCCCCTATACTTAGGCTCTGGATAGCCTAAGTATGGAAGAAGGGTTGGAAATGGAGCGGTCGGGGAGGATGGTATAAACAGATGCATCGGTCCCCCCCTATACTTAGGCCTTGGCCTAAGTAGAGGAAGAAGCTGTACAAGGAGACCGATGTGGTCGGGAGGGAGGGTGGGTAGCCGAATGATTAAGGCGGTTTTCGGCTGATCTTCTTGTGAGCCTGTGGTGGGAGATCATAATGATGAGGTAAAGATGGAGCATATGATTCCCAACTATAATCAGTGTCCTCCTCAGAAAAATCCTGATGGATAATAGATGAAGTGTTTGAGTCAGATGAAAGGTATCCATCATCAGAGTTATCCTCAGAGGAGTAGTATTTGAAAGTGGACATACTCCAAGTTTGCATATCTTTTTGTTTCTTTAATTGTTTCCTCAGAATTCGTTCCTTCTTGGGTCAATCAATTTGTCCTCAGATGATAGCTCAGAAGCACCGGTCTCAGTCAGCTCATACGAAAGAATTCCAGTGTATTTGAAGAGGGCAGGAGCATCAGCTTTGGATGAGTAGTAGTTAGGAACGGGAGTTGTCCAATGAGAATTGAATTTTGGATCCTTACGAAGATATGGCTTTAGGGCTGCCGAACAGACTTCACTCATGTAGACTACCTTTTCCGGACCTGATGAGGGACCATCAGACGATACCTCTTCCGGAAGGTCAAAAGTGACTCTCTTTTTATTTCGTCGTGAAGGTGTCGGTTCACTTGAATATCCAGATGAATAGCCATTTGAAGTTTCCTTGGTCGGTGCTCGATCTGCGTGCGTGCTCTTAGTCTCCCTTATGTTTGAGCACTCTCGATTTGGGATGATTTGGTCAAGATATTCAGCGAATGTTGCTCCAGGGTGTGACCATGCATATGTCTCAGGATCGTAGTAGAAAGATTTGTCTATTTTAAGATCCTCGGGGATTTGAATATTGGGGAGAGTCTCTGCATGTTCTTTCTCCATTGATTCGATGTTGGTGCATTCCTGAGTCGAGTTGATGTAATCTATGTAGTCAGAGTAGGTTGACCCAGGGTGTGCCCATGCATAAGTCTCCGGATCGTATGATTCATATACATGATTCTCCCTGGTGAGAGCGGCTGGGAATGGAGCAGGGGGGAGATTTTCTAAACCAATAGTCTCATCAACAACCGCTATCTCAGGTGTGGCTGCGGGGTAGGGCTCTTCTACCGCTTCATGGTTACGGTTGTCGGGGACTTCGTGGGTTGCCTCAGAAGAACGTGGTTCCTCAAAGATATGGTCAGATCTAAGTGCTTCCAATGCTGTGAAATTGATTTCCCGAGTCTCACAATAGATACTCGCCTTGGCCAATGCCAAGAATGGCTTTCCGAGAATGATTGGAGACTGGGTAAATTCTCCTTGATGCTCAATATCAATGATCGTGAATTCTACCTTGAGCGGAGCACCTTGGAATTTCATGATGACAGAAATGGTTCCTCTCGGCCGCTTTATCGATCGGTACGCCAATTGAATGATCTCTCGTATCTTCTGAATCGGTCCGAGTTTGAGTTCATGGAATACAGAGGTCGGGAGGATATTAATTGGTGAATCGTCATCGATCCGAGCATGGGTGAAAATTATGTCTTTGAGTGCACATTCAAATCTGGGTAACCGCTTCACTATGCGGCTCTTGGTTTTTCTCCTCAACACCAAGGAGGAGGCCATTGACAATATATGTCTCTCGGTTTTTGTTCGAATCCTGCCCGATTTCTTCATCGTTAATTTGTCCAATACAAATCCTTTAAGATCAGGGAAGTGTTCAATGGCCTGTAGAAAGGGAAGTTCAAAATCAATTTCTTTCCTAATGCTTCCCGTACAGTTGGATCCAAATTCCTCAGATCGTCTTCAGTCTCAATTTTTATGAAATTTTCTAAATTTTCAATTTTTTTGTGGTTTTCAACTATTTCTATTTTTTTGATATTTTCTGGGTGGTGTGGGGGTGTGGGGTGTTCTTCAGATGGGCTTTGGAGTTCAGGGTGAGGGTCAAAATTGTCCATAGGTCCCTGAATATCCTCAAAATTTTCCATTTCAGATCCAATCATTTCCTCATCCATTTTTATAGCCGAGCTACCAAAGATTAATCGATCGGCAAGTTCTTTAAATTTATCCTCCATTAAATCAAATTTCTTATTCATCCTTAAAATATTCTCCAAAATCTCTTCTTGGCCAAATATGGGAGCAGTTGGGGTATGTTTTTGTAATTCAATGTCTTCTTTCATTTTTCTATATGTACTAGGAGAGGGATCTCTGGAAATATCCGATGTAAGATCATCATTTTCTGAAAGTATCTCCTCAATAATCATGGAAGGTGGCTGCTCATATGGTGTAGGTAAGTGGAGTTGGTCCAAGGAGAGTTGTGATCTTTTGTGGTCAGCCCAATCCTCTGTATGAGTGAAGAGGGGGTTATTATGTTCAATCCAAGATAATGATTTTTCTTTGGTGTTCAAGAAAAATGGAAGAGGTGAAGAAGTGTTCAATTCGATCATGTGGTTATCTTCTCCCATGAATGATGGATTGACATTTACCGAATATGAAGGGTGAATTGTATGATCAATGTAAAGAGGATTAAATGAAGAAGTAGAGCCCTCAATCATTTCTTGGTTTGTCTGCTCTGAATACAAAGGGTTGTCATTCATGGAGTAGGTCAGATTAGCAGAAGGAGATGGATTGATTGGTGGTTGAGGGGAGGTGTTTTGGGTCTAACCGATACGAATTCATTTTCATAGTATATCTCTGATGGATTCTCGGAAATACGTTCGGCTATTTTTGAAAGAGCGGAGAGGAATGAGGGGTTAGGTCTGCAAGAATTATTGGACAAGAATTCCATGGTGAATTTTAAATCAAGAAAGGAGAGAGATGATTGCACGGGATAGTCAAGAGAAATCAAATGTGCAGCTATTGATCTTGAAATCGGTTCACGCACACCAATGCAAACACAATTCAAACCCTGGGTTCACCAACGCACACAATGAAGCCGTAAGAGTTCGGCTATTATCTTTTCAATTTTAGTTGGTGATAAATCAATCTTGGCAAAAATTTAGCGAGCTGAGATTTCGGATTTGGGCTCTAACCTTAAGTGTCGTCTCTCGCTCACTCAGAAAAATGGAAACATACAAGGTCGGGGTTGCTCTCCCGCAGAAATTCTTGATTTTATGGATTATTTTGATCGGCTATATTTAGCAGTCCCAATTTTAATGAGGTGATCACTGAAAAATTTATATGAGCACAAATGCACGTCTACCGTCCAGTCCCAATTTCCTTTAGATTTATGTGATAAAACAAGGGGGAGAAAGTTGGGAAAAGTCGATGCACGCGGAAAACTATGATGAATGCTCAGTTAGAAGACTTACAGTGCCTCCTCGCAATCTCCATGTGGGATGCAATACAGAATTTTAAAAATTACACTAAATGCGTGCAAGCCGATGAAAACCGCACCTAAACAGAAAGTTCTATTAGCGGGAAGAATTAAGTTAAATTTTTGGCTAAGTTGAACGATCTAAGGTGCGTCTCAGTTAATGTGCAGTGTGGCTTAAGATCCTACGAGCACAAGCAAAGATAAAAATGCTCTAAGAGCCGTATGTGCAAGTCTATCCTAATCGCCACTCAAGTCGGGCCCCACCCTCACCGGAGAGTGAAACAGGCCACGACACACCACAGAAAAAGGTTCAAGGTCTTTTTTACATGCGCGAGAGTCCAAACGGACACCGCTGTAAATGAGCAGAAATGGAAATTTGCGGAAATTAAAAACCTAGACTCTACGTTCTCTCACGACTCGACTCGATCTTAAATTAATTGCGGCTTCTTCGGTTGTCGGTGAAGATGCGTCGGTTTCTTGAAAAACCGCTCCACGTGCGCCGGGTACCTCGCAAGAAAGATAAGAGAGATGATGTAAGAGAGTGACTCAGAAAATAATCAAAAATAAAATAAATAAAAGAAATGCTGAGAAATAAATACAAGAAATAAAATGGGATTTACAATGACAAATTCGGGGGTCAGACTACCCGAATTCGGAAAACCGAACAAAAATTTTCAAAACAAAAAACTAAGCCGTTTGCCTCCCCGGCAACGGCGCCATCTGACGAGCCCGCAAAAGCCGCGTTAAGAAATCGTTTTTATCGTTCGTGCGTGAATTTAATGAATGTCGTTCGTTGTAGGCGACTTTCGAGAACAGTCAAGAAATAACCACAAATTTTATTCAATTTCAATCAAGTGGTTTTGATGTTTATTTTACTTGGGCAAGTCCCAAGGTCGATCACAAGGAGGCAAAGGAACAACCTAGAGTTATGTCTATCCAATTTCGTGTTCGGTTTTCAAGGCGGTTTTTTTTTTGGAATTTTTCAATGCAATATGGGATGCAAAATGCAAATTCGGCCTATTCTATGGACTAAAATGTGAATTACGTTCAAATGATGTCCGAAAAATACGAAACTTGGCCACAATGTAAATAACGATGAAATGAGTGCACAATAATTTTTTTGGAATTTTTGGATGCAATTTGAATTTTTTATGGATTTTTAAATGCAAACAAGATGAGTTTCAATATTTAATGTTAATAAATATTAAACCTACTTATTTTCGAGAAATAAAATTATCTAAGATCTATCACTAGGTAATGGATCTTAGAAAAATCCTAAACCTCGAAAATGTGGGGTTTAATACCTATTAAAAATTAAATACTAAAATATGCAAAATGATTTTTATGGAGCAAAGTATGCATGCGAATGCAATGAATTTTGGGCACAATGTCAAGCAACTTAATCTCTACAATATGTGATTTTTGGGGAATTTTTAAAGCAACGGTTAATTAACTATGAATTTCCGAGCACAGATTGGGCAAAATATTTCAATTTCCACAAAACACTTATTTATTAATCAACCGTAATTCACAAAAATATCCACAGCAGGTCAAAATGTAGAGGATTAAGAGATGAACAAAATGCTATTTTTAAATAAATAAAATGATGCAATGTAGAGGTCTATAATGGATGACAAAGACAGGGGTACAGTTGCAAACAGAATAATAAAGAAAATATAAAAATAATGCAAGGGGACCTATTGTTAATTACCGATAAAAGGAGGGGGGCTTCTGCAAATTTCCCAGAGGGGCACGTGCAAAACACGTGCCCTCTGGAGGCGGGGATTGAAGCGCAAATCCGCGGAGCTCTGGGGGCGTGGATGTAAATTACCCAAGGTCACGTGCAAAGCACGTGACCTGGGCTGACGTCAGCCTGACGTCCCTCCCCGGGACGCACGTGCCTCGCACGTGCCTGGGGAGGTCTCGGGCGTCACGCCCGGTGGCTTCAGCGGCGGAGGGGAGTGAGGCAAGGCCGGCAGGGTGGCGGTGCAGCTGGAGAACCACCGCCTCCTGCGGTGGTTGGGCGTGGCGTGGATGGAGCAGCGGGAAACTTGATGAAGTCGGAGCAGGTGACTGAAGGCGGAGGCGAGAGCGTGGTGGCGCTCCGAGCTCTGGCGGAGTAGCTCGAAGATGGAGTCGGTGGCGGGCGTTGGCGGAGAAGACTAAAGCGGCGGCGAAGCTGGAGGGAGCTGCTGTTGGAGTCGTCGTTGGTGGCGTCGATGGCGGAGGAGCGCCCAGCGGAGGCTTAAGCGTTGTCGTGGACGAAGGCGAAGATGGAGTCGGAGAAGAAGGTCTTGGACGATGACGTTTGATGGAGCTCGCGGCGATGGCGATGGCGGGAGCGAGTCGATGAAGGTGGAGTCGCGGAGGCGTAGGCTCGACGCCGAAGGGCGGAGCTGCAGCAGCAAGGCCCGCTGGGGCGCTGCGACGGCCACTGGAAGGTGGCCGAACCTCGTCGAGGAAGAGGAGGAGGGGCCCTGTCACCGCCGCCTCCTCCAAGCTCTATCGGCGGATGAAGAGGAGTAGGGGGGGCGGTGGAGCTCTTTTATAGGCAAGGGCGGCGATTAGATGAGGATGGCGGGGCCGGTGGTTGCGGAGGTTGGTTGGAGAGGCGGCGACGATGATTGCGGGGGTCTGTTGGAGGGGAGAAGGCGGCGGAGGGCGCGAAGTTGGTTGGCCGTTGCGAGGTTGGAGGCGGAGTGATCGCGGGAGACGACGGCCAGCGGCCGTTCGATCGGCCGCTGATCGAACGGCCGCGATCTTGCCACGTGGCCAGGGGTTAAGGGAAGACGGGCGCACGTGCAGTGCGCGTGCAGGGGAGGCACGTGCGCTGCACGTGCGGGCGATTTTAATTTTTTTTTTTTATGAAAACGAGTATAAAAAGGCTCAAAAAACGCTGACACGTGGCGGCCTCTGGGGCTGCCACGTGTCAGCTCCAGAAAATTCGAAAATAAAATACTTTGTAAAATAGATAAAAAATAGCAAATGACCTCGGATCGAAAAAGTTTCTTCACGAAAAATGCTCGTCTCGGAGAGATCCACAACTTTCATGAAGACATCAAAGCCAAATTCGGTCAAATGTGAAAAGTGAATTTTTGGGGTATCCTATGTACATAGAATACCTTGATTTTTGGGTTTTCTAATTTTTTTTGTCATTTTTAAACAAGATAAAAATCTAGAAAAATAAGGAAAACTCAAAGAGAAATAAAAGACATATTAATCTAATTTTTTTGGATTTTTATTAATAAAGAAAATATATATACAGGTCAAAAAGCCGCGAAAATACAATGTACAAAAGAGGCCCAAAACCCAACTTTCACATACGAGCTCCGATTCACTTGAACTTGGTCTTGTTTTGAAGGTAATTGAATGTGCATTAGTTCAAAAGTGAGTAGGATCAAATCGGACGCTGGATGGGGAAGATATGTGGCTTTTAGTCCGAAAATCCTGAAACTAGGGTTTGGGTTTTTGGTCCACTTATTTGAGTTAGTGATTTTTTTGTATTTTTTATTTATTCTTGTGAGTGATATGTATACAATGGAAGTGGTTTTGGGTTATTCGGAGTTAGCATGAAGGAGTTAAAAATAGGGGAAGTCAGGCTCATTTACAGGTTAATTTGGGCTTGGATTTTTGGCTTCTTAAAATATGCAGAAATTAACGCTAAAATGCAATTCTTATGAAATCATGCCTGAATGCTAATTATGTGAAATAAATGCAGAAATGCAGTTGATTTTTAGGGACTTAAGCTTAATAAATGAGATTTAGAGTGATGAATCCGAGATTCATCATATATCAACCCTGCTTTGCACCGTTTCTCAATCTCTTTCTTCACCACTTCCCGTAGATTGGGGTTAAGTCTCCTTTGGAACTCACGGGAAGGTCTCACATTATCCTCAGTAAAAATGTGGTGCGAGCAGAGAGCGGGGTTGATCCCCACGAGATCCGACACTGTCCAGCCTATTGCTTTGCGGTTCCTCTCTAAGACTTCTAACAACCTAGACTCCTATTCTAAAGTCAAGTCTGAGCTAATGATGATAGGATATCTCTCTTTGGGTCCTGCAAGAAAGGCATACTTGAGTGTAGGAGATAGTGATTTCAGTTCTGGCAATGTGGTATCATCAAGCAAATCTGGCTGAACTGAATCTGGTTCCGTGCTGCATGAAGGCGGGCTAAGCTGAGTAGTAATCGCCACCAAATCAGAAGTAAGGGCAGTCGAATCGCCAAAGAAATGCGGTAATTTGACCAAAGCCGCGTCCGACTCATCATCTATGTCCCATGATCATTCCGAAGGGGATGGAACTAACAGATCCAGATGGATCTCTGTATCATCATGGGGATAGGTAGATGCATCTCTCACAAGATCAGACAACACCTGGCAAACTGCATCATCCACTATGCCCTTTCCAGATGAAAGGGACTCGCTCTGTCCTGAAGGAATTTGTCCCCAAATCCCAACTGTGTTAATCAAACTGCAGTCTGCCTCTGAAGATGAGTACTCTGTGCTACTCTCTGAATCGGGTCACTGACACTTGGTTTGTTGTTCACTTCTCCGCTTGGAAAACAGAACTTCATCATTCCCGTACCATAATCGAAAGCTGTGCCCACGGTCCTAAGGAAGGGCCGCCCGAGAATGATCTGAGATTCTCTCCAATGATTGGGGATCTCCATGTCCAAGATTGTGAAGTCAACCTATTAGTTCTGCCCCTCAATCGAGATAACAATGTTCTTCTCTTCTCCCTTAGTTCTCTTCAATGAACGATCAACGAATTGGAGTAAAGCTCTAGATTTGCGAAGTGGTCCCAACTCCAATTTCTGATATAATGCTAAGGGAAGTAAGTTGATTGAATAACCGTTATCTAAGAGTGTGCGTGCAAACGCAATGTCGTCAATACGACTCTCCACATAGTGAGCACCCATGTCTCTCTTTTTCCTTGGCAAAGTCTGATTCTTGAGACAATAGGTTGTGGCTATTGATAAGACATGTGTCTTTATATTTCGGTTATCTTTCTTCCTGCTAACCCTTGTAGGTGTGCATCTCACCTTAAGGTAATTCTGGAATGCAGGATGATTAGCCACATACTCATCAAATGGCACTTTAACTGTGATGTTATCTTTACAAAACCGTGCCATATCGGGGGTCATCTTTCTGAATCTTTTTGATGCGCTTTCCTGCCGTAAGAGCACGAGGGAAGGGATTGAAGCTAAGGAAACAGAGGATGAAGAATATGAATAATGAACTGAAAGATCATTCTTTGCATTAATGGAAACATGGTTCTTCATACATGAATCTTTTTGATGCAACATGGAATCGAAATCAAAACTATCTACTAAAGGTTGTGGAATAGAAGCTGGAGTGGTATCTGCCACAACCGAAGATGCAAGGTCCTCCGTAGAATCAGAAGTGTATCCATGCTGCCGATGCTGCATACGTGCTCTCCTCCTCCTCTCTGCTCCCTGAGTAGTTATCCTCGAATGGTGCTGATGGGGCTCCGTAATATGCTGCCTCTCCTCCTCGTCCTCTGAAGACTCCTCAGGTAGAGTTCCAGAGATGCCTTTCCTCGTACCTCGTATCCCTCGCTCGGTCATGTACGATCACGGTCCTTCTGCTCTTGAGTGACATGTGGTTAGCCTCGTCACACGAAAGAATCTCTTGTTCAGATCTAGGGGATACTGAATAGTATACCTAACCAAAGTGTTGCTGAGAACTAAAATGGTTCAGGCTATTGGGGTTAGCCTGAACTTGGGCTGGGATAGAGGTAGAGGGAGCAGTCTGTTCATTTCTCCATCTGGACAGGCGGTTGACATCCACCTGTAAGTCATGAATCTCATTCCTGTAGGAACGTAGCTCGTCGAGTATCTGCTGTTGTATATCCACGGGACTATACGATGAAGGAAGTGGATAAGATTGGGAAGAAGAACGGGAAGACTGGACCTGCTGGACAGGGTACTTCCTCTGCTGCTGCTGGGGTTACGAGCCCTGCTGGCCCGTCTGGTAATGGCCCTGTCGGCCATACAACTGGTACTGTTGCCTCTGTTGCTGGGGTGGCTGGAATCCATGGCTCTGCTGTGAAGGATGTAGTTTGGAGGTGAATGCGGTGTTGTGAAAGGTCAGGGGACGCTGGTAGGTCTGACGGTCTCCCGTACTACCCTGCCTGGCAGGGTCTTGAGTATACCATACTCCATTCACCTCCCAAACTGGTGGAGGCTCCTCCTGAACTGTCTCTGCTAATGGAGGTGGTTGCTGGAAAGAATGGGTGTAGGATTGGTCCTTCTCCCACGGTTGGGGTTTCCCTGACACCAACTGCTCCTGAACATGGTAAAGTCAATATACGGGAGAAGAGGGTGCAATCACTACAGGTATTTTTATCTTAGATACCCTATCAGTCAACTCCTCCATTTGTTTTGGAATCTTGGAGACGCTCCGGTCCAATTCATCAATTCACCTGTCAATCCTCTCGACTACAGTAGGCTTGTCAGCAAGGAGTCCCATGGTAAGGATCACGTCCTGAGAGAGATCGACTACAGCTAATTTTCCCCCTCCAAGTGAGAGTGAACTGGGGGATGGTGTATAGGCCCTGCTGGCCATCTGTGAACGGCTAGTTTCAGCCATCTGCTCGTGTGACACCCTTAGGATCCGGGTACTCGGCAAACCAATCCACGCACATACATTCCACATTCGAATACTAATGACATACACATAAGCAGGAGAAATAGCACAATTTACTGAAATATAAAAATTTTTCTTTTTTCCATTCATGACCTGTTCATAATCACATTTCATTGATCATTCCATGTCCACAAAATATACATGTAAGCATAAATAGGATGTCCACAATTATACATATTACATGCCATGTCTCTCAACAAAATGGTAAAAGTAAAGAAGGATAGCAAAATTACTGACAACTATACCACAAAAGGTGTCGTAACGCTGCTCAAAAAGTGATGGTGCCTCCAACGATCACTGCTGCGAACCTGCGGATCCACACGTAGGTACGTTATGAGCAAAGTTGCCCAATACGATTTAAACAAACTACACGACAAGAAATGCATGATAAAATGTGTGCAAAAGAGAAAGAAACATGATATTTGATCTCACAAAGAATTACATGTTTACTTTTTATTATTTGATCTAGATATGGATACGAGTAACCAAGCTTCGTGGATAGTCTGTGGTCTTGGTCTAGATGAGACCTCACACTATGACTCTAAGATAAAAGAAAATTACCTTAGGGTTGGGGTGCCTCCGTAGGTATGCGGTGGGGTATAACGCATCCTAACTAAGTTCCCAACACGTCCACTTAGCTCCACTTCCCAATGATACTTCCGATCCCCAAATTAGATCCCAACCCGCAAATCATTGCGATCAATTCGATCCTCCTTATACACAGGAGATTCACGTCCCATCACCACTTCATTAACCACATTTTCCCGGAACTCCCCGCTTAGCGCTCCCACTCGGAATACCGACCAATGTGGCCTACATTGGCCCGTACACGAGTGTTAACTCTAAGTGACAAGCAAAACACTAGCCGACCAACCATGACTACTTGGCCCGCGCTCGAGCACCGGGCTAAAGCACGCAAGTGCCGAGGCCAACACCGTCAGATTAGCACCTCGGTGTGCCAAGCAACATGTCCCCCAACCCTCGCAGCTACAGTAGCAGTTGGGATCGCGGTCAACTAGGCTTCTACCCAGGGCCCCAAGGGTGCATGCCCCTCCCTTGGCGACAACTATTCCACCTACCCGATCTTCGTGAACTTGCATCATTCAAGGGTAACCATCATGATTATAATAGTAGTAGTTATTAATTGAGATATTGCATGGTCACCTATAGATTATGGTGGATAAAGATATGAGTTATCAATGTCTATACAACTACTACAGTACTACTCTGAGACGGTAGTATCAACTATCAATATCTAAAGATGCAGGATATATCTCACGATTAGGCTCACATGATGCCATTGGCTTAAAGAGGGAGTGCTCAGCTTACATATCAAATGTCTGGCCTAACTCTGGATCATAATAAATTCAAGATAGAATCAAGCTGGGGTTCATATAATTAATGGCTACATAAGTATGGAGATTTTTGGGCACAAATGTAGGAGAAGAATGAAATAAAAATGGTGGAATCATAGTGGATAGAACTAACACCACATAGGATAAATGTAAGTAGGATCATCCGAAACTGAAAGCATTCAGTGCCCATCAAATCCCACATATTAATAATCATATCAAGTGGCACTATTAAGGATCCTACCATCTAGTTTATCTTACATATTGTAGATAAAGTATTTTACAAAAACTGTTAACTCAAGTTGTGCATTAGAAAAAGTCTATAACTGTCTAGAGTCACCCCACAGAAGTTTTCCTCTTCCAATTGCTTTTAAATCCCTCTTCTACACTCTCAAGTTTTACAACACCTTCTCGCCTTTGTTTATTCACATCTATTTGGCTTTGCTGGGATTATTCTCCACTTTCAGACAAGAGATAATTGCAAAAGAGGGGGGGTGACATTTCCTGCCTATATTTTCAATCCACAAGCGTATGGAGGAAGAATGTCACCTTGATTAAATCCCACTAAAAACAACTAGTACAATGCGAAGTAAATATATGAAACCCTTTCTGAAAATAAAGCAAGATTTTGTCCCCGTCAAATTACGAGCATAGTTTATCATTGGATCCTTCTAACTAGTTAAGGTATTTAGTTAAACCCGTCACCTGTAACAAGCAATCTCTTCGCACCTAGCCATCTCCTTTCTGTAACAACGTAGGACCCCTTTCCACATCTCTCTGCACATAAGTGGAGAGCTGACAGCTTCTACCATCAACAAACATTCAAGCTCCATGGATCACCATACTCTATAATTAAGTAATTAACTTTGATACACATCACGGATGGAATCAACCATGTGAATGGAAAGACGCTCTTTAGGCAACCTATCACATATTTTGCAAAGGATTAATCATCCTTAACCCACCCATATACACGCAATTCATCACAGAATCAAATGGATCGCCATTTCTTGTTCTTAATGTTCCCAGATCATTGCTACCCCAAATTGGACGGAAAAACAAACTGTGATTTGAGAATAGAATGTGACCTTCACTCTAACAATCCAAAGAAGAAAATCGCATGGAATCCGCAGCAAGAGGTAGGGAATATCGTACCTTCTGGCTTGGGTCGTCGATCCAAGGCGCTCCGGCGGTCCTTGGTGAAGGAGAGGGGAGAGGAATGGAGGAAGGGAGAGCTGGAGGTCGAGAGAAGGAGACGTTGGGCAATTTGGGCGAGGTTGGCGAAGGGAGGGAGGGCGGAATATACGGGTCCGACCCGGATTCGGATCCGGGTTCGGATCTAAAAGTGACTTGTACCCCTCCTTGCTAAAATGACCATAACTTGAGCTCCCGAAGTCGGATTTTAACGTTCTAGGACTCGTTGGAAAGATATCGACGAGCCCTATGCAATGGACTCCTTACTCGAATTTTTTGCTCACTGGACAAGTACAGATTTTATAATCAAGCCCAAACTCAGTAAAGATTTGCGTTTTAGTCCCTATTCGGGTTTCCGGGGTTTCACATCATAAAAATCTCAAAGGAAGTCTCGTCCCCGAGACTTAATATGAATCTAGTTGATTTCAATGTCCGAACCCCTTGTGTCCAAGCCTCACCGAGGAATGAGCCCATAAAAATCTCAAAGAGAGCAAAGCCCATAAAAATCACAAAAGAACTCGACTACGGCTTCAGTTTCGTACCTGTGAACAATTGAGGGTATTTCTCCCTCATGTCCGCCTCAGGTTCCCACGTCGCTTCCTCAACGTCTTGACTTCGCCACAGAACCTTGACCAAAGGGATCTCCTTCCGCCTCAACTTCTTGACCGCGTGGTCCAAAATCTGCACCGGCTCTTCTGGGAAGGATAAGTTTGGCTCCACCGTCAAGTCCTCGTAGCTGATCACATGTCGAGGATCTCGGATGTACTTTCTGAGATTCGACACGTGGAATACGTCATGGATGCCCTCGAGGTGTGGGGGAAGGGCTACCCTATAGGCTACTTTCCCCACACGGGCCAAAATCTCGAACGGTCCCACAAAACGCGGTGCTAGCTTGCCTATTGCACCGAAACGTTGTACGCCCCTCGTTGGGGACACGCGTAAGAACACGAAATCTCCGACCTGTGGAAAAATGCTTTAGATACACAGGACTGCCTACGAATTATACCCATCAGGGAACGAATATACTGCAACAAACCTGAAACTCAAGGTCCCTACGCCGCCGGTCGGCGTAACTCTTCTGACGGCTCTGTGCGGTCAGCAATTTCCTTCTAACAGTATCCACCACCCTAGATGTCTCCTCAATGATTTGTGGGGTGAACATGGCATTGTCACCCACCTGCTGCCAACATAAAGGAGTGGTGCACCGCCTCCCGTACAACGCCTCAAAAGGTGCCATGCCTATGCTGACATGGTAGCTATTGTTATATGTGAACTCAACTAGTGGGAGGTGATCCTTCCAAGATCCCTTCCACTCAACCGCACAGGCTCGTAGTAGATCCTCCAAGGTCTGAATGGTCCTCTCAGACTGCCCATCTGTCTGTGGATGGTAGGCTGAACTCATATGTAGCTGTGTCTTCAAGGCTCTCATGAACTCTCCCCAGTAGTGTGATGTGAAACGGGAGTCTCTATCTGACACTACTTCCTTGGGTATCCCATGCAACCGAATGATGTGCTGAACATATAACTTGGCTAGTTGTACTGGTGTATGTGTCATGTTGACCGAGATGAAATGTGCTGACTTGGTCAACCGGTCAACGATGACCCATATCGCATCATGCCCTCCAGGGGTGCGCGGCAATGATGTGACAAAATCCATGGAGATTCTCTCCCATTTCCATACCGGAATGGGGAGAGGCTGCAGTAAACCAGGAGGCCTTTGGTGTTCTGCCTTCACCATCTGACAAGTAAGACACCTGCTAACATGTTCAGCTATATCCTTCTTCATGCCTTCCCACCAAAAGTGTTGGCGGAGGTCTCTGTACATCTTGGTGCCACCTGGGTGTATGGAAAGTCTTGAGCTATGCGCCTCATCTAGGATCTCTCTCCTCAACTCCTTGTCATCTGGTACACACACACGGTCCCCCTTCCATACGATGGATTCACGGACTCGAAATCCGTCGAATTCATCTTTCAAGCATCTATGGTACAAGTCTTGGATCCTCTGATCTGTCTGTTGCCCTTGAACGATCCTATCCCACAAGCTGTGATACTTGGCTGGCACTGTCACTGCATCGGATGTGCCCTCAAATGGATGCCACTCACTAAGTGCAGTGAGCACATCCCAAGTCTGCAACCAGGCTGCCGAACCCTCAACGTATGGTCGCCTACTCAAGGCATCTGCTACCACATTCCCCTTACCAGGATGGTAGGAGATGGTACAATCATAATCTTTTAGCAGTTCCATCCACCGCCTTTGCCTCATATTTAGCTCCTTCTGATCAAAAATGTATTTGAGGCTCTTGTGGTCTGTGAAGATCTCAAATGTCACCCCATACAAATAGTGACGCCATATCTTTAATGCAAAGACTACGGCCGCCAACTCCAAGTCATGAGTGGGGTAGTTGCGTTCATGGTTCTTCAGCTGTCGTGACGCGTATGCCACAACCTGTCCACGTTGCATTAACACTGCACCCAAGCCTTCCTTGGAAGCATCCGTGTACACGGTGAAATCTAAGGTACCAGAAGGAAGGGTGAGGATGGGCGCAGAAGTCAATCGCTCCTTCAACGTTCGAAAACTCAACTCACATTTGTCACTCCAGACAAATGGCACATCCTTTTGCGTCAACCGGGTGAGGGGTAGAGCCAACTGGGAGAACCCTCTAACAAACCTCCTGTAGTACCCAGCGAGGCCAAGGAAGCTGCGAATCTCTGTAACCGTCTTGGGTCGCTCCCAAGACACCACTGCCTCTATCTTGGCGGGGTCAACTGACACCCCCGCTCCAGAAACCACGTGGCCAAGAAACGCCACCTCAGAAAGCCAAAACTCGCACTTGCTGTATTTGGCATATAACTGGTGCTCTCGGAGCGTCTCTAGTACGGTGCGGAGATGAGACTCGTGCTCGTATTCATCATGAGAGTAGACTAGAACATCATCAATGAACACAATCACAAATCTGTCCAGATGCGGACGAAAGACCCGGTTCATCAAATCCATGAATGCGGCAGGTGCATTCGTGAGTCCAAATGGCATTACCAAAAACTCATAGTGGCCATATCTGGTGCGGAATGCAGACTTCATTACATCGGCTTCCTTGATCCTCAATTGATGATAACCCGATCGCAGGTCAATCTTAGAGAACACTGTTGCTCCCTGCAACTGGTCAAATAGATCATCTATCCTGGGGAGTGGGTAACGGTTTTTGACCGTTCTCTTGTTCAACTGCCTGTAGTCTATGCATAGCCTTAGGGATCCATCCTTCTTCCTCACGAACAAGACCGGGGCCCCCCATGGTGACGTACTGGGGCGGATGAAACCCTTCTCCAATAGCTCCTGCAACTGTACCTTGAGCTCATTGAGCTCAGCTGGAGCCAACCTGTATGGAGGGATAGAAATCGCCTGTGTATCTGGCAATAGCGTGATCTCAAACTCTATCTCTCGTACTGGCGGTAATCCAGGCAGTTCATCTGGAAATACATCAGGGAACTCATGCACAACTCTGACATCCTCCATCATCTGATCCTATGTCACTGAGTCTACCACGTAGGCAAGGTAGCCTTCGCAACCTTGGGTAAGAAACTGTTGTGCCCTCAAGGCGGAGATACACTCAATCCCACCCTCAGATAAGCACCCATCGAACTGGAATGGAGGCACTCCAGGTAAGTGGAAGACCACCGTCTTCCCAAAACAGTCCAGGCACGCATGGTGCCTCTCTAACCAGTCCATGCCCAGGATGATATCAAAATCCTCTAACTGTATCAACAACAAGAATGCAAGCATCTCATGTCCACCTATCTGTACACACACATCCTCTACTGCCTGGCGGATAATGAACAATTGGCCCCCTGGACCCTTGATGTAGTACGGGGAAGTAACCTCCATCACTGACTTACCCAATGTGGGCACCATATGATGTGCAAGGAAGGAATGTGTAGCCCCTGAATCAAACAGTGCATGTAAAGACGTCCCATGAGCTGAAATCATACCTTTGACGACCGATCCAGAAGCGTGGGCCTGCTCTTGTGTTACGGTATTCAGCTGTCCTCGTCGTGGTGCACTAGATCCTGCAACACTAACTGTTTGCTGTGGGGCTCGCTGGAAGTCACGTCCTCCTCGACGGGATCCTGATCTCTGAAACTGGCTGGAAGACCCAGTTGGTCTTCCACTCTGTTGCTGCTGCGTGCCTACGCTACTAGTACGCAAAGGGCATTGGGCCTTGAAGTGGCCCGGCTGTCTACAAAGGTAGCAAGTACGACTGTCTGCCTGTGACAATCTCCCACCAAAAGCGGAACTGCCACCCCAAGTCCACGGCTCTGTGTCTGCGTAGGGGGATGAGAAGAAACTGAACTTCGTCCTGCCAAGGCTTGTCCCAAGGTAGGCGATGGTGCGAACCTGCTAGTGGATGATGTCGCCGCTGTCGGGTGGTGGCGACGGTCTCTACGGAACTGTGAGAAGTCCCGACGCGCAACTCGGCTGGGCTGGGGTGGAGGTAACTGCGACTGACCCCCATGCAATCGACGTTGTGTAGCTTCCCACTTTGTCGCCTTCGCAGTAACCTCCTTAATGGAGGTAAAGTCCAAGGTGGAAAGTCTGTCCTGAACCTCCTCGCGCATCCCTCGGATGAACTTCTGCAAGTTCTCCTGAGGGTAAGCAGTCGTAGCAGGGGAATGGCGAGACAACTCTGTGTATCGGATCATGTACTCTTGGGCCGTCATCGACCCCTGTGTCAGTTCAGCAAACTCTCTCCTCTGATCCTCCACCCAATGGTCCGGGTAGAACTCTGCACGGAACTCGTCAAAGAAGATCTCCCAAGTGGTGGGCTCGGTCAAGTGCTCCTTGGTGGCATTCCACCACCGCTCAGCATACCCAGCAAGAGAGTACTCAGCAAAAGATACCCAAGTATCCTCGGGTGCATGTATCATCCTCAGAACCTTGGACACCTCTGACATCCAAAGCTCTGCATCGTCAGGGGTGGTAGTGCCGAAGAACTTTGGTACCGCCGCCCGTTGGTACGCTGCGTAAGTACTCTGATGCTTCTGCAAGGCATCTGTATCCTCTGGCCGCTCAGGATCCATAGAGAACGACAAGTCGACGCTCTCCTCCCCATCGTGAGAGGGACGGTAGGAGGAGGAGTCCTGCTGCTGGAGTCGCTGCTCAAGTGCCTCTTGACGTTGTTGGATCCCTTGCACCGCCTGTATAAGGAGAGCCAACTGCTGTGCCACATCCTGGTCTACGCGTGGCGGCATGGTTCTGCATAAAGAACTAAGGCATTAGTACTTGCCTTTTTCTTTGAGAGAGAGACATTATGAGACATGTGGACATGGTTGAAATCGTGTTATTCTCCTATGGATTCATGTTGGGTCAGAAGACTTCAACACTATCCAATATTCGAATACCAATAAGGAATAATATACATGAAAGGGAATGGAGTACCACGGCTCTGATACCAATCTGTGACGCCCCTAGGATCCGGGTACTCGGCAAACCAATCCACGCACATACATTCCACATTCGAATACTAATGACATACACATAAGCAGGAGAAATAGCACAATTTACTGAAATATAAAAATTTTTCTTTTTTCCATTCATGACCTGTTCATAATCACATTTCATTGATCATTCCATGTCCACAAAATATACATGTAAGCATAAATAGGATGTCCACAATTATACATATTACATGCCATGTCTCTCAACAAAATGGTAAAAGTAAAGAAGGATAGCAAAATTACTGACAACTATACCACAAAAGGTGTCGTAACGCTGCTCAAAAAGTGATGGTGCCTCCAACGATCACTGCTGCGAACCTGCGGATCCACACGTAGGTACGTTATGAGCAAAGTTGCCCAATACGATTTAAACAAACTACACGACAAGAAATGCATGATAAAATGTGTGCAAAAGAGAAAGAAACATGATATTTGATCTCACAAAGAATTACATGTTTACTTTTTATTATTTGATCTAGATATGGATACGAGTAACCAAGCTTCGTGGATAGTCTGTGGTCTTGGTCTAGATGAGACCTCACACTATGACTCTAAGATAAAATAAAATTACCTTAGGGTTGGGGTGCCTCCGTAGGCATGCGGTGGGGTATAATGCATCCTAACTAAGTTCCCAACACGTCCACTTAGCTCCACTTCCCAATGATACTTCCGATCCCCAAATTAGATCCCAACCCACAAATCATTGCGATCAATTCGATCCTCCTTATACACAGGAGATTCACGTCCCATCACCACTTCATTAACCACATTTTCCCGGAACTCCCCGCTTAGCGCTCCCACTCGGAATACCGACCAATGTGGCCTACATTGGCCCGTACACGAGTGTTAACTCTAAGTGACAAGCGAAACACTAGCCGACCAACCATGACTACTTGGCCCGCGCTCGAGCACCGGGCTAAAGCACGCAAGTGCCGAGGCCAACACCGTCAGATTAGCACCTCGGTGTGCCAAGCAACATGTCCCCCAACCCTCGCAGCTACAGTAGCAGTTGGGATCGCGGTCAACTAGGCTTCTACCCAGGGCCCCAAGGGTGCATGCCCCTCCCTTGGCGACAACTACTCCACCTACCCGATCTTCGTGAACTTGCATCATTCAAGGGTAACCATCATGATTATAATAGTAGTAGTTATTAATTGAGATATTGCATGGTCACCTATAGATTATGGTGGATAAAGATATGAGTTATCAATGTCTATACAACTACTACAATACTACTCTGAGACGGTAGTATCAACTATCAATATCTAAAGATGCAGGATATATCTCACGATTAGGCTCACATGATGCCATTGGCTTAAAGAGGGAGTGCTCAGCTTACATATCAAATGTCTGGCCTAACTCTGGATCATAATAAATTCAAGATAGAATCAAGCTGGGGTTCATATAATTAATGGCTACATAAGTATGGAGATTTTTGGGCACAAATGTAGGAGAAGAATGAAATAAAAATGGTGGAATCATAGTGGATAGAACTAACACCACATAGGATAAATGTAAGTAGGATCATCCGAAACTGAAAGCATTCAGTGCCCATCAAATCCCACAGATTAATAATCATATCAAGTGGCACTATTAAGGATCCTACCATCTAGTTTATCTTACATATTGTAGATAAAGTATTTTACAAAAACTGTTAACTCAAGTTGTGCATTAGAAAAAGTCTATAACTGTCTAGAGTCACCCCACAGAAGTTTTCCTCTTCCAATTGCTTTTAAATCCCTCTTCTACACTCTCAAGTTTTACAACACCTTCTCGCCTTTGTTTATTCACATCTATTTGGCTTTGCTGGGATTATTCTCCACTTTCAGACAAGAGATAATTGCAAAAGAGGGGGGGTGACATTTCCTGCCTATATTTTCAATCCACAAGCGTATGGAGGAAGAATGTCACCTTGATTAAATCCCACTAAAAACAACTAGTACAATGCGAAGTAAATATATGAAATCCTTTCTGAAAATAAAGCAAGATTTTGTCCACGTCAAATTACGAGCATAGTTTATCATTGGATCCTTCTAACTAGTTAAGGTATTTAGTTAAACCCGTCACCTGTAACAAGCAATCTCTTCGCACCTAGCCATCTCCTTTCTGTAACAACGTAGGACCCCTTTCCACATCTCTCTGCACATAAGTGGAGAGCTGACAGCTTCTACCATCAACAAACATTCAAGCTCCATGGATCACCATACTCTATAATTAAGTAATTAACTTTGATACACATCACGGATGGAATCAACCATGTGAATGGAAAAACGCTCTTTAGGCAACCTATCACATATTTTGCAAAGGATTAATCATCCTTAACCCACCCATATACACGCAATTCATCACAGAATCAAATGGATCGCCATTTCTTGTTCTTAATGTTCCCAGATCATTGCTACCCCAAATTGGACGGAAAAACAAACTGTGATTTGAGAATAGAATGTGACCTTCACTCTAACAATCCAAAGAAGAAAATCGCATGGAATCCGCAGCAAGAGGTAGGGAATATCGTACCTTCTGGCTTGGGTCGTCGATCCAAGGCGCTCCGGCGGTCCTTGGTGAAGGAGAGGGGAGAGGAATGGAGGAAGGGAGAGCTGGAGGTCGAGAGAAGGAGACGTTGGGCGATTTGGACGAGGTTGGCGAAGGGAGGGAGGGCGGAATATACGGGTCCGACCCGGATTCGGATCCGGGTTCGGATCTAAAAGTGACTTGTACCCCTCCTTGCTAAAATGACCATAACTTGAGCTCCCGAAGTCGGATTTTAACGTTCTAGGACTCGTTGGAAAGCTATCGACGAGCCCTATGCAATGGACTCCTTACTCGATTTTTTTGGTCACTGGACAAGTACAGATTTTACAATCAAGCCCAAACTCAGTAAAGATTTGTGTTTTAGTCCCTATTCGGGTTTCGGGGGTTTCACAGCTCGAATACCCTCCAAACGGTATCCGCTCCTCGTGATGTATAGCTGCCTCCACAAGCAACGCTCACTAAACCATGCATCTCAGGGTTGAGACCAGTGAAAAATGATTGGACCAATATGTTGTCATCTAATCCATGACAGGGACACTTCTGCAGGATATCCTTGAATCTTTCCCAAGCATCACAAAAGTTTTCATGGGGTAATTGGGAAAAACTCGTAATGCGCATCCTCATCATGTTAGTTCTACTCAACGGGTAGAACTTCTTCAGAAATAGGTCCTTGACCTGGGCATAAGTGGTGACGGTAATCCCAAGATTTTTCACCCACTAATCGACTTTGCCACCCAAGGCAAATGGAAGGGCTTTGAGCTTAATATATCCTGGCTAACATTATTATGTTTGAGGTTAGCACAGATGAGCTCAAAGTCCCTTAAGAATGCATATGGCTCCTCAGAAGCATTCCCATCAAAGTGTGGCAGCAGGTTCAGAAAATGCGGCTTCAATTCAAAAGAAGCAGTGGGTTCGGTCGGACTCAAGTAGTTCCGAATTTGATATTGTCCAGGGTTATATGCCGCATCCATTGGTGGTTCGACCCCAACATGTAACTGTCCTAACTGAGCTCTCAATAATACGTGTTGCTGCTCTGATGCAGCTAATCTGGCAAGTATCGTTCTTATTGGGTCTTCATGGTTCTCTTATTCATCGTCTCTCTTCTTTGGAGGTATTTTTCTTGTGTCTTCTTTAGGTCCTGAATCAGCAAGGTGTCCTTGATTAGAAAAGGATTTATTAATCAAGATATTTTCACCGAGGTGAAGGTCTTCCTCTGTGAGGTGGGAAGAGAGAAATGGAATGGTTTGAGAGTAACCATCCCGAGAGTGGGTGATCCTGTGCTCAAGAGGATCATGAGTCCAGGTTGGTCCAAGTTGTGCATGGACCTGTGAAGACATACTTCTTGGAGGGTTCAAAGGGAAACTCGCAAAGTTCGAATAAATATCCCCCCAATTGGTCATCTTCGATGTCAAAAGAACCGATTAGAACACGATATTCAATGAGGCGCTAGTTCTACGGTGCACGTAAATGTGCGGAATGAACTCACACAATTCAAACACAATTAAAACCCTCAGTTTCACCAACTCAACACGTGATGGCCGTAAGAGTTCGGCCGAATTATCTTGTCAATTCTAGTTGGTGAGAAATACAATTTTGGAAAGATTAACGAGCGGTTAGGTGCCCATATCCTACAGACTGACCCGGTTCTTATGACTAGTTTGGCCTATTTTCAGCCAGTATAGGAGTAAGTACAAGCCGATGCCCGTTCCTTGAGGACTAAAGCGCCCTCTAAACCTCCAACTCTGCTAAGGAAGTCCAGACCGTATAAATACAGCTACCCGTATTCCTCACTGAAAAGTAGCTAATCACCTGAAAATAAAGAACCAGTAGTAAGTAAGAAATCCTGACTTGTCTCTATCCTAGGGTCGTCTCTCTCTCACACATGCAAGTAAAACAAACAATGAGGGCTTTATGCACCCGAGAACAGGGGTTCTTTTTATTTCAATTATTTTAATCAACCTGCTCAATTCAGTCCCAATTTTAGAGTTAGGTTATCACTTGAAATTTATATGAACACACAAGCATGTCTACCGTTCAGTCCCAATTTTCTTTTGACCTTAAGTTGTAAAACAAGAGGGGAATCGGAAATCAGAATGCAAACAAGAAACTATGATGCATGCTCAGAAGAAGGTATACTTATAGTGAATCCCAGCACTCTCCATGCATTATGCAGAACAGAATTTGTAAATATTACACTAAATGCATGCAGATCGAGAAAACCGCACCTAAACAGTATACTATTAGCGGGGAAGAATTGATTTAATTTGGAGATAAGTAGTACGTGTCTATGTGCGTCTCATTATGAATCTTATAAGATAAGTGAATCTTCTAAGATATGTGTGATGAATACCCATTCATCACTCTTTATTCTATTATTTTAGCTACAAAAACCTTTGCAAATACATGTAGATATGTGTAAATACAAATAATTACCAAAAGCATGCATTGTGTAAAAACCTATAATTAGCATGTTTTTGTGCAAAAATAAAAAGAATAAAGAGCAAAAAGAAAAAGAGGGAAATATTTAGAATAAATATTGAGCAACCTAACCCAAGGGAGGGCTCAGCATGGGCCTGACCGCATAAAAGCCAAAGTAGAGGGAGATAGGAGCTCATGTGTATATACTTCTGTAAATACAATAAATTATATTTTCCTCACCCAAAAATATATTGTAAGTATTTGTATATATCTTATTAAAAACAAAATACAAATAAAAAAATCAAAAATTCAAAAATATACCTTCACCATGTGCATAGACCATCACCCATGTATTTATTTAACCCTATAAATAAATGAAATTATTTTCAGAACTTTTTGTGAATATTCTATGGCATATTTTGTAAATAAAATAAATAACAAGAAACAAAACAAAAATCAAATAAAAATTACAAAATGAAAAATACCAAAATACATTGTATAAATACCATGTATATAAATGTATTCAACCATTTATTTCACCCTTGTATATAAGTAATAAAAATAAAATAAAAATATTCTTTTATTCCTCATTTTATCTTGTAAATAAATAAAATACAAAATGAGCATAAAAATACATAAAAATAACAAATAAAAAAATCAAAAATAAAAATCCATGTAGTGTACATATATCTATATATATAGCTACCCTATTTTTATTTCCAAAAATTAAATAAAAATCACCAAAAAATAGAAAAAAATAAAAGAAAAATATTTCATGTTTTGAGTTTTCTTTAATTCGGCCTATTTCTGCCTTAAAATAAATAAACAAAAATTGCATCCACGTGGCCGCTCCTGATTGGTCCACGGGGGATTGTTGACCCCGGTCAACTCCCCCGCGGACTCCTTCCTTTTCTGGAAGAGGCGCGCCACCCCGCCTTCTCCGAATTTCCCACGCGTCTCCAGGCTGTCTCCCACGCATATCCCACGCCCGGATTCTTCGCCGTTCATCCCTCTCCCTCGCCGGATCTTCCGCCATGAAATCAACGCCTTCCTTAGCCGTCGCCCCTCAACCCTAAACGCCCCTGTCACCATTTATATCCAGACCTCCGCCGCCTCCGCGCCCCATCTTTGGCCCTTCTCCTCCTTCCCAGTGACCTCCATAGGCTTCGCGAGAGTGACAGCAAGCGTCTGCCCTTGTTGCAGTGAGGCGAGGAAGCGAATCCATTGATCCGGTGATTCTCGCCGTCCTTGCTCCGCCGCCGGCGTTGAGCATCGAGCTTCAGGCCTTGACGCCCTTCGAAGCTACGACCCGGAGTTAGCCACGCTCCAGCACAGTCTACTGCAGCCATCAGGTAGTCGATTAGACCTTCTATTTAGTGTAATTTTCGATTTCGCCCAATTCATATCTCCGACGCATTTCTCCGATTCCGGCCATTTCGCGTAACATCTCGATCCTCCGACCCGACCATCACCTCCGCCAACCCCTCACGCACCTTCTACGCCCTTTCACTCAACCCAGATCGCACAGGATCTGGGAATCGAGCTCCACCGTCCTCCGCTCGCCGGAGCTCTTCCGCCCCACAGCACCGTCCACCTTCACCCCGCCTTCTTGGGTCGAGGCATTTTGCCCTCGACCCGCGAAGCTTCTTGTCCACTTTGCAGGTCCAAAGGAGGTGTCTGAGCCTCCAGTCCATTCAAGACCAGAGCTTCGCGCCGCCAGGCCTCGCCGGAGCCCCTCCAGGGCTCGGCTGGACCATCAGCCATCATCATCAGCTGCGGGACAGTGCAGCGGAGCTTCTCCGATCAATTGCAGCAGCTGAGGAGGGGTGTAGCGCACGCAGGAGACCGGCGAAGTTCGCCGGCGATGAGTTCTTGCACCATCCTCCAGAGCCGTCCGATGAAGACCTCGCTCCAGTTCTAATCCTGAGCGTCCATCCTTGAAGGAGCAGCAGCCATCGATCTATCTGAGGAGACATCTGGACCGTTGTAGCCGAGGAGAGAGGACCAGGAGTCCAGCATCGTCAGATCTTCCACGTGGACCTCTCCCAGCCGTTGATCGAGCCGAAGGGACGAAGAGAGAAGAGGCGCAGCACATCCGGACCGTCCAGCCTACACGTGGCGCCCATCCGACCGTCGGCTAATAAAGGGGTAAATATCGTAGGCCCCCCTCATAGTTTGTTATTTCGTTTCAGTCCTGTAAGTTGTCGAGTCAGTTGTTTATTTTCTGGGATATTTGCATGTGGGACCCTGCTATTTATTTTATTTGCATTGATACCCCTGCCAGTTGTGAACCACGTGCTTCGTCACGTGTAATTTTGGGAATTTTGCATAAGATGCCCTGTAGTTCTTGATGTTATTCATTGAATAAAAAGTTTTGTTTATTTGCATATATACCCCTGCGAATGTTTTATTTGCACATGTGCGTTTTATTTTGGGTTATTTGCATATAAGCCCCTGGACTTTTGATACGAGTTATCAATAGGTCCTTGGAACTTATTTTTATTACATTTAGGTCCTTGAGTGCCCCAGGCACGTGCTTGGCACGTGACTTGCTGGGTATTTTGCACCAGGACCCCAGAACTTTTGGGTATTTGCACATAGGTCCTTGTGCACAGTGCCCCACCTTTATTTTTGAATAAAATATCAAACGACCTCCAAATCCAATGAGATTTTGACACATGGCTCCTGCCATGGTGTAGGAATTTCTATGATTTTGGAGGACATTTTTGATTTCATTTATTATTTTTAAAAATTCAAAAACCCCTATTTTTGCCACTGTTTGACTTTAAAAATACCAAAAAAAATATAAAAACTCCACCAAAAATTCTAAAAAAATTAGATACTGTAGTTTGCTTGTTGTTTGATTTTCTAGCCAATTTTGGCTAATTTTCATCAATTAAAAACCCTAAAAATTGAAAAACCCCTAAAAACTCATAAAAATTATAATAATTAAATCAAAAATCCAAAAACAATAATTAGGGTGCCTAAATTTTCCTTATTCTTCATAGATTACAGGAAAATTACCTCCAAGGTTGATTGAAACTCTTAAATATTTTATTTTTGAGTTTCTAACCTTGCTGGACAGTACCTTGGTTTTTCGCATTGTCTGATTTTTAATAAATAATTTACCCATTAGAAAAATTCCAAAAATTCACCAAAAACAGTAAAAAACTTAAAAAACCTAAAAATCAATTTTCTGGAATTTTTGCATCATTTTTGGTGTGTGTAATAAATTGTTGAAGTTCCCTTGTATTTACCTTCTTTAATTTTCTCATCATTTAAAAAATCTAAAAAAAATATATAAAAACAAATAAAAACCACTAAAAAAATATTCCCTCGGATTTCTGACTACATCGTAGGCTATTTAGCCAATATGTGCTCCTTGTGTTCGACCCTGGGAGCTATACCAGGTTAATCTTATAGCAGGACCACTTCTCTGTATTTTATTGATTTATCTTCATCTGTGGTTCATTTTTCTTGATTGACGCATTCTGAGCGATTGAGGACAACGACATTGTGATTTATTTTCTACCTCAGTTGTTCGGGATTTCGTGTCGTCAATGTGTGGCCTAATTTATGATGGGCACAAACAAGTTTGATTCTAAACTACTGTGTGCCTAATCCTTAAATTCACCACTCAAGTCGAGCCACACCCTCACCGGAGAGTGAAACAGGACTCAACACACCACAAATAATGTCCAAGTCTCTTTTTACATGCACGAGCTCTCAAACAAGAGCCGCTATAAAGGAGAAAGCTAAATAATTACAAGAATTTACAAAATTTCTCTCGAAGATAAATTAGTTCTCCTCGCTCTTCAACAGTGGGCGCGCGTCGCGTCCGTCGACCTCCGATGCACTCCAAGTCCACCGAGCCCTCGCAAGGAAAGTAAGATTTATATTAGAGAGATAAAAACAAAATATATACAAAATATGAAGAGAAAAAATTTGAAGAAAATGACTAAATACAAGGTGGCTCAGAGGTCAGACTACCGAGTAAGTGAAATCTAAATTGAAAATTTTAAATTAGTCTCTAAGCCGTCTGCCTCCTGACAACGACGCCATCTGACAAGTCGCTAAATACATGGTTTAATTTGAGTTCATTGTAATACGTGTACTTAGAGATTCAGTCAGAACCGAGAGAAGATCTCCGTGAAGAGTGTCTCGGCTTTAACTTATATCCCGGACAAGTTCGGGGTCGAACACAGGGAGGCAAAGGAACAACTTTGGGGGTAATTCAAAAATTTAGTTTTAGATTTCCAATGCAGTTTTTTGTATTTTTTATCCAAAAACAAATGCTAATGCAAAATGCGGGTGAATTAAGTTAATAAGAAATCATACAACTTAGCCAAATTAATTTTAATGAGAAATTAATCCAATTTAGCCAAATTATATTTTTTCAATAAACTTAATCCATTGATGAATGCAACATATATTTTTTTGGAATTTTCAGGGTTAAAATGCAACAATTAAAAATGCACACTTTTATGGGTTTTTTCATAATTTTTCACACAAACAGTAATTAAAAATGATGAAAAATTTACTGAAAGGATGCAAGGATACTACATTGATTTTTTTGGAATTTTTTGACAAAATATGAATTTTCTGTATTTTTAGTGAAAACAGAGTGACAGTGAGTAATTAATTCCTAATAAATCCACAGTAGCAAATCTAGTATAGAACAAATTATCTCAAATAGGTATTTTTATATGGAATCCACGAGACTTGAAATTTCGCAAGAATGATGTACGTAGATTTAATTAAAAATCAAATACTAAAATCACTCTACAATTTATTTCAGGCACAATACAATTCCACTTTGGATGAAATTTAAAATTTGGACAGTATCTCAATCACATATCAAGGCATTATTTCAAAATTTTATGGAATTTTTAGAGCAAATGTTTGTGAGATATCAATTTAAGAGCACAGAATGGGTAAAATATGCAGAATTTCAATTAAATAATTTTAATATACCCACAACTCACAAAAATACAAATAAATATTCAGAAGGTAGACAACTAGTTGCTTCACACAATGGTATTTTTCAATTGAATAAAAAGACACAAAGTTGATGTCCAAATTAATATGAGAGCATAGGGTCGTCTTTGCAAATTCAGGAAAACAATATTTACAACAAAATGTGTAAAGGGACTGAACTGTAATTACGGAAATATGAAATACATACAATGTAATTTTTACATTAAAAAATAAGAAATCACCTTCTTCCTCCTAGGGCTCACGATGGAAGAACCCAACACGGACGGTGGGGTGGTGCGGGGCAGCGCCGCAAGGAGAGGCGTGGCCGCGCGGTGGCAGCGTCGGGCGGAGGCAGCCGCGAGGAGGAGAAGGTGCCGCTGCGAGCGGCACGGGATGGCGGTGGCGGCGTCGGGTGGAACTGGCGTTGGAGAGCAGAGGACCGCGCGCGCGCGGCCGCGCGAAGCCGCAGCAGTACGACGGAGCGCGCCTGGTGCGGCGGGTGGGTGGCGGTGAAAGAAGGAAGCGGGGCGGGGGGCGGCACCGGCCGCTGCTACTCCATCGTTTCTTTTTATATTTTTTATATTTTTTACTGCTGGTAATGCATAATGAATTTTTTTAATTAAATTTTATAGAAATATTAAAAACAGAGTGTAAAGAAATAAAAATGTGGTGATGGTGAAATGGAGATGGTGAATGGTAGGAAGATGAAGATGGTGGTAAATATGATGAGAACAAATGCAAAGAAAAAATGACAAGGTGAAAATAAAAATCACCTACGATGGAGACGATAGCCTATGATGTGCTCACGAGAGCATGGTCTTCGCTCGAATCGCCGGCGAGCGATGAGCTCGAGCAACGCACGAATGTGGCTGCGATTTGGCCGAAAAGCCAACGGATCTCTCTGGAGAGAGGGCTGTCGTTGCTCGACCGTGGTTGCATCGCTGTCACCGATTCAACTCTGGGAACTAGGCTCTCCTCACATAAAGATGAATCAAGTGCAAATTGAGGAGGATGGGATGTATATAAAGAGAAGACATGAGAAGTTATTAAGGTGGTGGAGTTGAATGGGAGGTTGTATTATTAATGGAGTTGAATTGGAAGTTGGAAAAAATAGTGGAATAATGGAGTTGAATTGATGGCCATTGTAGAGAATGAAAATTAAATAGATAAATAAAGTGAAATAAAGTAGGCTACTTTAAATACAACAAAAAATATAAAGAAGGAAAAATAGTGGAGAATTTACAAGGGAATACATACAACTTGTACATTTTTTGTTTGCTTTTCTAATATGTATTTTTTTGTCTTTTAGTAAAAGATATTTACAATAGAAAAATACAAAAAAAATACTACAATCAAAATACAATACAGGCATGATTTTTTTTGTATTTTTGGTAATTAGTAGAGGTAAAATAAAAAAATGAAGAAAGAATGAATATATACATAATATACAATGTACATCTAGGTCTCAAAACCCAACTTTTGCAAATGAGCTTCGATTTTAATGAACCACTTCCGTTGGTTAGATAATTTTCTAACTTGAACTTTAAAAGTGAGTTTGGTGAATTTGGAGTTCATACGGAGCGGGAATTTGGTTTGGAAGTTGGTCTTTACGGCTTTTTTTCTCTTTGAGATCTAGGAGCATTTATTTGAGCTAAAATTTATTTTGTATTTTTATATACATGGTTATGAACAAGTTGGAGAAAGAATTAGCCAAAAAGGAGTTGAAATGGAATTATTAAAAATACATGAAGTTTTAGGCTATTTACATGTGAGAAACTCCTTTGATTTTGCGGTTTTTTATTGTTAATTTATTTTGTACAATCTAATATACAATAATTAGTGTATTTTATTTACAAGAGTTATTTTGTTAATTTATTGATTTTATGGATATTTTTCTGGGATTTTACTCGGGGATTTTGCTAAGATCAAGATATTGAGATGATGAATCCTGGATTCATCAACCACCCAACCAAAGAAAGACCATTATCCCCCTGGGATAATGATCCAAAAAATGGCACATCAAAGATTCCAATCTGTTACGGATTCCCAAAGGCATGACCCATGTAGACATGAAGAGGATAGGAATGGCAGATAGGACAGCCTTGATCAGGACCAACCTCCCTCCCTTCAACAGGAAAGCCACTTTCCAACCTGCAAGCTTCTTCTCTAATTTCTCCATCAGAGGTAACCAGTCACTCTATCGCATCCTCCTTGTCAGCAAAGGTGGACCCAGATAACTAATAGGCAGGGACCTCCACGACATCCCTAAGATCTCGCTACAAATTACAGAGTCTATTGCCGACAGGTTGAAGGGTATAAATGCTAACTTCGCCCCATTCACCCTCTGACCTAAAAGGTCACCAAAAATGTCAAGCACCACCTTCACAATATTGCACTCAACTACCCCGCCTTCAATAAAAAACATGGTGTCGTTAGCATATTGTAATGGTGGTATAGAAATCCAGTTCTTGGAGTAACCTCTGAAGAAACCACCTTCCTTTGTCACACTAAACATAACCGCCAAGCCATCTGCCGCCAGAACAAACAGTAGAGGGGCCAATGGACATCCTGGTCTCACCCTCCTCTACGGTTGGAAATAACCCCCTTTTTTCTTTCCATTCACCAACATTGAAAGCGAGGTGGTGGTGACGCACCTCTTCATCCAGTCAATTCAAACATCTAGAAAACACCTCCTCACCAATGACATTCAAATGAACTTCCAATTCATGTCGTCATATGCCTTTGAAAAATTAACCTACCAAAATAAGCATGTAGTTCCTTTTCTCTTCCAATCAGTAATCATCTCTGTCGCCATAACCACTCCCTCCAGGAGTTGTCGCCCGGGTATCAAAGCCAAATGTACCGATCGGCACCTTCTCAGATTTTTAATATATAGGTTATTTATGATTGTCACTTTCCTCTGATTGATATATCATCTTAGATGTTTCTAGCATGGCGGACAACAAGACAAAAGATGGGGAAGACAAGGCTTTCTTTATGAAGCTACAAGAGCATTCGAGCATTGTGACTGCTGGCTATAATCGACATATAAAGAAGACATGAAGGAGGATAAACTGACGCTTGATAAATGGCACCTTGAAGATAAAAAAGCAAGGGATGGATCCCAACTTCATGTCTATAGAGTTGCAATCTCTAATCATTAGAAAAAAAGAAGTTTTATCTCATGTAGACCACTATTGTCAATATGTTTGGCTAAAAGAAGGAAATACATGTATATCAGCTCATCTGTTAGATCTAGATCTTCAACGCGAGGAGTTGGTCGTGATAAATTTTTATGAGGCCCTAAAATCCAATTAGGACATAGATTACTGCGTTGAGGATGATTCGTAACAATGTTTCTGTAGTCGACCGACTAGACTGAATACTCGATCTGACTATGTGATCAGGGGTGGGGGCACCGACCAATAGATGGTCTGATTGACCAACTTGTCACATCCGACTGCTAGAAAAATATATTGTCATATATTTTCATATTTTATTTATTTTTTATTTTCAAAGGTTTTAATTGATCATGATACCACCAAAAATGTCAAAGCTCCATCCCGGTTTTCTCATGCTCTCTTTTTTTTTTTCCAAAATGGCTTCTACCGATATGGTTAAATAGACATTATGAGTCATGATGAATTGTCTCTTTTTTCACAGTAAACCCTCCGCTTTTCACATCTTGACTTTGTCTAAATGATCCTTGGGATAAAAATATAATTCAAGCCGCACATAATTCGTGAAACATTCATTATTTTACTCAACTGGGGAAAGCATGTCCTATGTCAGGTTCATTTTAGGAAGAAAACAATGTGTTCACCACACAATGTGAAAACATTGGGAGATTACAACATTGTCGCAATGTGTTGCGAACACATTATTTTCGCCCTTAAAATATTTAGTAAACTGTCAGGACTGGAAGTCAATAAGCATAAATCGAAATTCTTACCCATAAATCTTTGTTGAAGAAACATTTCAAGTCAAGGAAACCACCGGATGGAACCAAGGGAAATATCCTTTAGATTATCTGGGATTTTCCCTATCTTCAAAGAGTATTAACAATAAAGATTGGATAATTTTGATAGATAGATTTTCTTCTAAGATCAGGGATGGAAAGTGAAACTTCTCCCGCTCCTTGCGAGAGTTTGTTTGCTGAACTCATCTCTAACTCCAACAGATTCACATATGCTTTCTTGCCTAAAAATTCTGACAGAGATTTTAAAAAAATAGACAAAATCAGAAGAAACTTCCTATGGAACGGAAACAAGACAAAAAAACTAAGAGCGAAGTTTTCGTGGAATAAAATCGCCAGACCAAAAACAAATGGAGGATGGAACATTATAAATCTCGAAATCTACAACAATGCTCTTCTTACAAAAGCCTTCATTGAGATTGTGGAACATAGAAAGTCGTGAATTTCAAAAGTGATCAGCGCATGCTCATACAGAGGTGGCCCTATCACCTTGGGATCCAAGACAACATCTAACAAATCTCCGTTATGGAAGGCTCATCTTCGGGGTTCAAAACCCTTGCTGCTTGTTATGACAAAACAAATAAAGAGTGGAGAGGGCTCCTCTTTTTTGGTGATCCGTTGGTAGGAAATCTGTCCTTCAAGGCCAGATATCCTCACCTTTGGAAATCAACCAAAAACAAGCATTCTTCCGTAAAATCAACCTTGTTGACATGGAACAAAAATAATAATTGGTTCAAGTAGTTGAAAAATCACATACCCATTGGGCATGTGCGAAATTTTAGGGCTCTAAAAATAATAATTGGTTCAAGTAGTTGAAAAATCTCATCCCAATTTGATAAATGTTGGAATGGATTCATGCTATTTCCCGACCTCCGAATCTAAGAATAAAATTGGATTGAACTAATGTCTTTGTGACGCAATGATTGATGGAGTTCTAAAATCTACCTTCCATAGCATGTTGTGGTCCAATTTTTTTTGATCCCAGAGTAACATACTTCCTTTGGCTCATAGCAAATAAAAAACAGTTAACTAAGGATTTGCTTCACATTATTAATGTAGTTTCCATGAACATATGCCACTTGTGCGAAAATGACAATGAGGATTACTTGCATTTATTTGAAAAATGTCAGGTAACCAAAAAATATTCTCAGATTTTGGCATAGTCAACAAAGAAAAAAATTACGGAGCTTCTTATCTCAATGACAGTTACGGGAATTTACTCCAACTCTTGGAAGCAAATATCTTTGAAGGGATCAATCTGGCGGTCGATTTGGAAGGTTCGATACCAAAAAGCTTTTCAAAACGTCCCAATCTCGGAAGTCAATATTGTGAGGGAAGTCTCACTGATCTGCTCGGTGTGTTTGGGCATAAATCCGCCACTGATTGACATTGTACATATTTCTTAAGAGGACGCATCTGAAGAAATCTGTTTTGATTTTTAGTTGTATGGGATGGTCTATGTTACTTTTACTCCATCATGTCGGCACCTCTTCCGTGGAGAAGAAGAAAGAGAAATACCGATATTCGGGAAAAGAAAAAGATGTACAAGGTATTGACAGTATGTTGGTATAGACGAAGGTCGCTAATTTGTATCCGCCTTATTGGAATCCAGCTCATGTGAGGAAATTTTTTTGCTATATTGCTTATTTCACTTTTCTCTCTTTGCTAGCAAGTGTTGTCTTCACGCGGTGAGCTTTGTTTTTTTTGAGCATGTTGGACTTTCTGCCAGCTTTTGGGTCAGCAAGGGCTTACTTATCTAAGGGATGTAAAGCTTAATTTCTCCTCGCATCTGTGCGAGCGGTTTTTTGGAAATATAGCTCCCTTGCATGTATTCAAATTAGACTTCGATGTGCTTAAGTTACATATGAATGACCTTGATCTTTTTCTAAAAGAAAGTTGGGAGATTACAACAGGTAGAACCCTTTGGGGTTCCCATTTGTGGATGTCTTGGAGCACTAAGGTCGAAGATTGCAAGGTGGTGGGCTTCTGGCCAGGTGCACATGGCGATACTTTCTCGGGCTTCTCCTCGAAGATGAATATATTCAGCGATTTCAAAACTTCTGCAAATTAGGGTTTGGGATCGGTGGACAGTGATGTACTGCAACAATAGTCTTGGACACCTTGGCTTGGGCTTTCTTGTGGTAGGGGTCTCTTCATGTAATTTGGGTTGTTTCTTCAGTGATTCGATTGGGTCTTGGTGCACTCTCGATGAGAGCAAATCCGGAAACAATGATGTGAGAAGCCATGCTAGTGGTTTGAGAAGATATTAACGACTTGAAATGGCAGCCTCCGATGCACAAACACTGAGAACTTCAGATAACAGGAGTAATTGCAAGGAAGGGTCAAACAAGAAGAAACATGGTTCCTTTTGATACCACGTGGAAATATAAAAATCAAAGAACAAGAAGAAAACACGGATTTACATGGAACCCTACTCCAAAAGCGTGGGATGAAATCGCGAGAAAAAAAGCCACAAAAGGCTAGGCATTTTATTAGGTTTCTCAATGGATATAAAAAGATGTGGGGTTCTTTATATATGGGACAAGATTGATGCTTGCCAGTTCTGCGTCCAATTCATCAAATTCAAAGACCAGTATGTATTCATAGAAAGACTTCAGACAGTACAACATGAGGAGAATGTGGACAACTTGGGCATGATGTGAACCCATTTACCCCGTTTCCTGTAAAATCTGTACACCACAATGCTCCCTAAATGGAATAGAAAGAAAACCTAGTCATATGTGTGTGCTGGGTCGATTGTTCTTGTCATTTTCATATTTTGTTGAGAAGAATTTTCTACATAAATCCTTGTGTTCTATGTATTTATTCAATAGTTATTCCACATGGACAATGCTTAAAAACCGTCTCAATGCGTACGAGCAGAAGATCAAGTTTTTTCTCACTAAACCTTTACTAATATTTCTTATCACGAAGGTTTGCGACTAACTTAATTATCAACCAATAGTGATTGATTTATTTTTAATCATGAAGTAACAGTGATAGGTTTATGTGTTCCAGCTGAAGGGAGAATATCGTGCGATTTTATTGGCTAATTATCAGCAATGTTTTTGATAGTTAGGCTCTCTCTTTATTTCTTCTTGTCTAATCCCATGTATAGTGGAATTAGGCAAACAAAAAGGAAGGTCTTGATTCGTTATCCTTTATTTGGTTATGTTTTATCGAGGTTGAAGGAGGTCGACTCTGGTCTTCCCTTGGAACCACCTGATGATGATTGTGACAACCACAGGTAAATCATCTGAACATTCCGAGCTATAATTTTTATTGTTTTCTTTTTTTGTTGAAATGAATTTAACTTTTGTAATATATAGCGAAATCTCTGCATTATTGACAAGTGGTGGTCCGGAATCAACAAGAGCTCCTTCAATGATTTGCACAAATTCCTTTACCTTCAAGTTTGTGATCGAAATGGCCTATTTTTTGTAGACCTCACCTATAATAATCTTTGGCTGTCCTGAAATATTATAGGTGAGCTCGTTTCTGCAATCCATGAGAGAGCAGGACTGGCAATCGATCCAGACAAAATACAGTTACTTGTTAGTTCTAAGATCAAAATTATGGGAATTTTCTTCATCGATACGTACATCTATTCCCGCTGTATCTTTTTTTGAGAGATTATTCCTGCTGTATCTATGATGTGGTTATCTTGCTGTATCAAGATGATGAAGGAAATAAGGTTTTGTTGATGACGGACAACGATCTGGTTTGAGCTGTAATCCATGCAAGAGCTTCTGGTTTGAATGTACATCCGTCTGTCAATTTACTTATTTTATTATTAATCTATTTTTATGATCTAAGGCTAAACCAGAGTTTAATCGATAAAACTAAATAAGAACAACACTAGTGAGGTGTGGGAGGCACGCTGGGTGAAACGAAAGCCTGTTGTAGGCGTCTGTAAGTGATTTTGTGAGCGGCTGGATATGTATGGTCAAAGGAGGGGTTCAATAAACTGATCACTCATTGTTGTTTTCTTCGTAGATGGATAGAGTGTATCTGATCCGAGAAGAGAGCTAGATTGAGAGAGACGGGAGGATGAGCAGAGGAAATGGAGTCAAGGTCATGACGGCTCGCTCGTGTCAACTACTAATCGATCTGTCTCACTTCGCTCTTATTGTCTTAGACCCAACGGGATCCTAGATGCTAATATAGGTCTTACCTTGTTCATAATATTTTTTCAACATCGGATGTAGATACAAATATCAGAGGATACAGATACAAATATCAGATGATGTAAAAAAATATGATACTATATCCTTGAAAATGATGTGGGCGTGAGTATTTCTTAAATGGATATGGATAATCACTGGACGTATTCCATATATTCTATCGTATAATGGTTATGTCACGTTGTTTTGATATTTAGGTAGTACATGGTGTTAACAATATTTTAATTTTGTGTAGTTGCAAATTTTCGTTAACACTGTAATATAAATGATTAGTTTGAATAATTTATATAAAATTTAATAAAATAACATAGCGAATGGGTAGGCAATGGGCAGTAGGGAGATGAATGAAGAAGAAGTCGCGGTTGGTTTATATATGCTATTCTAAGAACTTTTTTTTTGTTTGATTTTAGTTGTAGTATAGTTATATGAACATTTATACATAAATCTTATAAATGTATAATATAAATATATACTTCATTAATATTATGTGTATGTGTGTTGATGTGCATAGACTTGTATTCAGCCGGGTGTACTTTTAATACCCATTGATATCAGGTTCTAAGATTGTATCTAGACGGCCTAAGCAAAAACAAGATACAAACATCAGCAGTGAGTCACTTGTCATACAGTATGAGAGGATGGTCGTCCTTCAAAGCCGGTAGAGAGGATCGTCTGTTGTGATGTTGAGTCTGCAGTAATCGCTTGAGCTGCTCGATCATGATTTTGTACAGTACGAACTCACAAAAAGTGTAAAATCGTGGAAACCGCTCGATAAGATGGAGTGACTCCAGCGGTTACTACATACTCTGTTGTAGTTCCCGCTACAGCAACAAGCCAGAACTCTAGCAGGTGTATTATTTTTGACAGGCGTTAGTTTGACGGTTTGCGTGAAGAAGTCTACATCGCTCCCATGGACACACATGAGTTGCGATGTGGCGACATGAGACAAGTGAATTCCATGTAACCTTATAGATCCCTTTTTATTTGTTTTCACAGAAATGTAGCTTCTTTCACAGCGTACATAAGCCTTTCATTCTATTGTGAAAAACCACAAAATCAATGGGAAAGAACAGATTGCAGCATCGGATTTTATACACGGAAATCTGATGTTTGATTCCTTATGAGTTGCCCGGTTGCTTTCTTTCCAATTGCGGGCAGATATTATGCCGCGATCCCCAGGGAGCGACTTCCGGTGGGTCGGGAATATCTGGGGAACCTTGTATACCTCTTTTATGTTTGTATATTGCATCCTGTTCTGGAACTACAAACAATGTGTTTGGTTCAGCAACCTTTCGCAACCGCCAATCATGATCCGCTTACAATAATCTAAATAAAAACATTGATTCGGAGGAGTCATAGTATGAGGTGAATTCTACGAACGAACGAAGCAGAAGAGAGTCAATATTCAATTCTGAATGATATTTAATATAAGTAAATTAATTAATTATTATTTACAGTAAATGTCCAAATCAACATCTGGTTCTATGGTGTAGTGGTTAGCACTCTGGACTTTGAATCCAGCGACCTGGGTTCGAATCCCGGTAGGACCTTCTTCAAATTGATGCAATTTTTTGGACTTTTATATTTTAGTTTTGTTATTATTAATTATGGTGTCATATATGCTCCTTGTTTTGCCCCATTTGTTGCGAAAATATTAGCTTTTGTATCAGATTATTTTCTAAAAATAAAAGAACTATTTCGTACACCAAGGATCACATCAGAGGACCAAGAATAACTATGAAACCTTAACGATCCTCATGCCCTGTGGTTCTTTACTCAGAGACGAAAGAACCCGGACAAATAGGTCAAAGACTAACCGGTGTAGCACTTGAACTTGCACTCCCCCTTTCATCCCTGCTATGAAATCCTCATGTGTTGTCCTAGGTGAATGCTTAGGAGTTCTATCCCGAAATGCAATAGATAATAGATAGAGTGGGGCGAACATACTCATCATCACGACTACAATGCATCTTGACCATCCATATACATAGCAAAGGCATGATATTCTATTTACTAATCTTACAATGTACTCTAGCATTCTAGGATTCCCTGAATCCTTGCAAACAAGCATGGGAATGTTGTCAAGCACGAATCACTATAACAAATTGAGGCTATAGTGATGCAATTTTTCGAAATGGTGTTTTATATGATGATGCTTATCTATTGTAATTGTCAAAATTTATAGTAGTCCTCGTTATTTTTTTAGTTCAAAATTTAGTGATGATTATTATTTTTATGAAAATATCAACATATAAACGTGACTAGATGGATCACCGATGATGAGATAGCAACACTTATTACAATCATCGCTAATTTCAAGTATAAAAAACTACTTTGCAACGCATAATATAGTCGTTAAATATTTAACAACGGATGAGTAAGTGTTGGATTTTAAAAAAATATCATTGTAAACTCATTTAGTTGTAGTGAATGAGCTCATCGTTGAATATGGCCACTACAACAAAATTAAGCTATAGTTAGGGCTGTGCATGGTTCATGGGTTTCATGGTTATCCGACCCGATCCGTATGGATCGATCCTAAACCGATTGTTATCCAAATAATCACATCGGATCGGGTATCCGACCCTATTTGACCCGTGACATACGGGGTTCCGATCCAATGATCCGCGGATAACCATGGGCCAACCCATCTCATAAGTCCTTCAATCGGGATGATGTCTATGGGTCTACCTAGATGGTATTCATTATGAATGCAAATGGACGGATACGGATATGGGTATAGGTGTTACCATATGCATTATTATATATTTTGCAGCACCACTTTGATATATTTGTTTAATTTGTAGGCATTTGTGGACCGTTAATTATCGGTTGTTTGAGCCGAATTGTCGAGGATAGTGTAATAATGATAATCAATTTAATAACCATCATTAGTTAATTTGCTTGGATGTCGTAATACGATCAACTGCTAAATTTCACAACAATATTTACTAGTACTAAGATGAAAATATAGCAAAGAATATTTTTTTTGTTCGTTTTCATATCATCGGCAGTAAGATATATAATAATTGAATATTATTTGTGACTTGATTTTTTAAAAGCACATGAACTTTGAAAAAACAAATCGTATTCGTATGTAGTCTTTATTCGACATGTATTTAATTTCCATGTTTATTGGATCCATATTTGGATTTAGCTTTTTATTCGATTCATATTTGGATTAGCTCTTTATCCGATATGTGGTTGAGCCCGCTCTTTATTCGATCCGTATTTGGATTCAATAAATATCCGATTCGGATTTGTATCCATATTTTTTAAGGATATGGTTTTCTTAATGCATATCCGAATCATATCCGTATCCGGTTCGCATTCGATAGAGATGAAGCGAATATGGATATGGAAATAGGCATATCTAATCCGTATACGATCCGTTTTTATCCCTAGTCTTAAGCACAACAAAAACAGTTGAAATTTATGTCTGATCCGTCATCATATCCGACCTACAAGCAATCGATAACACTGCATGTTTCGGCAGCGATGTTTGGGTGGGGAGGGGCTCCTTCGCCCATTGCTTTGTTTCCCGTATTTTATATGGAATTACCGTTGGAGATAAGAATTTTTTAAAAACACTAATTTAATCATAGTTATATAAATAGGAACGTAGAATTCGTGATTAAGAGAAATTTTGTGTTTGAACATTGGAGAAGTCGAAATAAAAACCCGTGTCAAAGCGGTATCGATATGAAATTGTCTCGTTCTATATCACTATGTAAGTGTCAAATTGATATATCCACGTACCATCTGGCATATTCAATTCATACATATTTTGACTTCGGACATTTAAATTTTAAAATATAATTGCAAATTTTGTAGTGTTTGACTTTTTTTGTCATTTATTTTACACGAAATCCTATTTTCGAAGCTTAACAAAATTTTGTTTGGCTTGCATCTAATTCTTTTGGATCCGCGGATACCCACGGGTAATCCGATATCCAATGGGTATCCAATCTAATGGATAACCATTTTGCTTGGAGCGGGTTGATCCGTTGATCCATACCATGGATCGGATCGGGGTCAACTTTAATGGAGCGGGTTTTCGCCCACGAACACCCTAGCTATAGTGACAGTTTTTTCAAAATCTGTCACTAAATTAGTCGTTGTTAATTATATATCGACGTATTATTCATTACGAAATGATTTTTCGTACTCAAAATTATCGATAAATATCATATCTGTCGTTATATCATTAGCAATGGTCCACATAGCGGCGCTTATCCGTTGCTATTTTTAATTTTGAAAAATAGCAACGGATAAGTGTCGCTATGTGGATCGTTTGTCATGATATAACGACAGATATGATATTCATCGATAATTTTGAGTACGAAAACTCACTTCGCAATGAATAATATTGTCATTATATATTTAACAACGGCTAATTTAGTGACGGAATTTGAAAAAATCATCACTATAGCTCAATTTTGTTGTACTAGTAAGCGTACGTTGAATCAAAATCACAACCAGCACCTATTGTGCGCCATCACAACCATGCGGACTATGTAGGCATCTCTAAGCATGGTCTTAACACTCCACGAAGATTTCCAACCATGTTCAACAATCACCACAACAAAATAACTTTAGTAGCCATGGTAAAAAATTTGAACTTTGTTGTCTTGGTAATGAAGTTGCTATAAGGTCATAAGATGTTTTAGCTATGGATATGTTAGATATGTTATGTGATAATTTTTTTATAGGTAACTTAATTACATTGTTGGTGTAATCTACTATGCTTTGAGAAATGAATTTTCTAAATTGTCACAAGTCAATTTCATCACTATAAGCACAAGGCAACCAAATTTGAATATATATTATATATAGGGAAAAGGGAGTATGCACGGCGGGTGCAGCCAACTGGCTACACCCGGCCATTTTTTTCATTGATTTTTTATTTTTTGAAAAAAACTCATGGGGATTTACTTAAATTATCGTGTGGAATATGTGTTTCAAATTTCATGCAAAACAGACACTCCTAGCATGCCCATCTAGATATGGTCAATTTCAATAATTCTGAAACAGTTAAAATGTCATAGCCTTAATGCAGATGATAGAAATGTCCAATTTAGTTGACATTGGTATGATATCATGGTGATATATAGTGATTTAAATCCCCATAGGTTTCATTTCAAAAACACAAAATATCAAAGAAAAAAATGGTCGGGTGAAGCTAGTTAGCTACACCCGCCGGTGTAGCCTCCCCAACCCCATATATATATATATATATATATATATATATATATATATATATATATCTATGTATGTATGTATGTATGTATGTATGTATGTATGTATGTATGTATGTATGTATGTATATACATATATACATATATCCTATATAGGTGGCCTTTCAAATGAGACGTAGTCCTTCCATCCTTAAGGAAGGCCAACGATCTGGGCCATCGGATTCAAATCCAACGGCACCTTCAATTTTGTTGCCCAAAAGGGCATTTTGGTCATGAACTTTTGCATTAATTATGCACTCTAATTAATATTGCGAAATACTAAATTTAACTAATTTTATTTTTGGTAATTTTCGCAATGCCATATTTAAAAAATACCCAGTTTCGCGTTGCAGGACATTACGTGGGACAATGTTTGTATCCTAATGTGTTTTTTTGTATAATATGCGATTCCTTTTGTAACAGTTGTATGTTTTTTGCATTTACTGTGGTTCTTTCAAAATTAATTCAGTCATTTGTACTTATTGTATGGTTATTTGTGGAATACAATTCATATTAGCAATTAATGCATGGTTATTTGTAACGATTGTATGGTTCTTTGTAGAATAAATCTTTTATGGTTCTTTATAAAAATGCAGTATTCATTCACGCTCAATCGATGAGTAAAATATAATCGAAATATATATAATACACTTTCAAAATGTATAACACACATCCAAAATATATAATAGACATAAAAACTACAATTTTTCATTCACATCCAATTGATATGTAAAATACACATAACAAATGTATAATACAAATCAAAATTGTAATAATAAACATCAAAAAGGTATAATACACATGAAATATGTAAAACATAATAGTTGCACGGCCTCCTTGTGCATTCACCACCATGATATACACGTCGTCATTGCCAAAGCCCGCTGCTCCTAAAGATCCATCCATCGCCACTCGAGGAGCATCGCAACTTCAACCCTGTTGTCGATCATTGTAGGGCGTGTCGCCCCCTCCTTGGACGTCGCTGCTACAAATAATATTCAGATGTCAACACAAAAAAAAGATAAATTTATCAATTGTGTTTGAGACAAACATATAGTGTAAAGATAAAACAAGAGTACGAATACAACATTATTCAGATAAAACAAGTGTAATCTATATGATTACACGGCAAACCAAAGCAAATAAAATCAGATTCGTTCACACCAAATCAATACTCCACGCGGGATTAAGAAACAACGAAACAACTCTGTCCTCACCACCGAACTAATTATTTCCATGCAGGAGGAAGATGACAGTACTCCATGCGGATGACAATACGTGACACCATGCCAGCCGGAGCAACGCTGCCCTCGCGTGAGCCTTCGGAGCCCCGTCGTCGTCACCTCCTCTTACGGTTGCCGCCGTGCTGGAGCAACGCTGCCCTCGCGTGAGCCTCTGGAGCCCCATCGTCGTCACCTCCTCTCACGGCTGCCGCCGTGCCGGAGCAACGCTGCCCTCGCGTGAGCCTCCGGAGCCCCGTCGTCATCACCTCCTCTCACGGCTGCCGCTGTACCGGAGCAACGATGCCCTTGCGTGAGCCTCCAGAGCCCCATCGTCGTAACCTCCTCTCACGGCTGCCGCCGTGATTGTGGGATATTTTAGGTATACATATGGAATTTTGGAAAGAGTATGAGAGACATAAATGAGGAGATATTTGAGATGCTACCTACTATATTTAGATAATGCGTAATGCCGAAAATGGGTTTTTGATTAATTAAATAATAAAATTAACATGCCTTTTATAATAACCGTCTGATTAATTATCGACGCACAAGATCGCTGGCCTTCCTTAGATATGGAAGGACCATGTCTCATTTGAAAGATATCCTATATATATATATATATAATGTATATATATATATATATATGTATATATGTATATATATATATATATGTGTATATATATATATATGTCTATATATATATATGTATATATATATATGTATATATATGTATATGTATATATATATATATATATGTAAATGTGTATATATATATGTGTATATATATATGTATATATACATATGGAAAAAATTCTTGATTTCTCTAATGCTCATGGAGCTTTAATTTAGTTCATTAGATATCATATTAAAGCAGAGGGTGTCCTGATATTTTACTGGAAAAAAATAGTTGTCGAGAATGGCGAGATAAGTTGCTTAATATCGCAAAATAACAACGTTAGGGTAAATAAATGCCAAAGAAAACAATAACATTAATATTCAAAATTTACATCCGAAGAATATGAGTATATATAGGGGTGTCCTATTTATAGTTTGATAAAAAAAATGGAATGTGGAAAAGTAAGTGGATGTGGATATTGACTTTTATTTTTGGATATTATTCTATAATAAATGTATGCATACATGCATGTATTTGGATTCTTAAGATGCTTTTCTTTTTTAGAAAACATGTCATATATGGAAAAAGTTTCTTCCTAACTTTCTTTCAAACGCATGATATTATCATATTGAACGTAAATAGACTAAATGGAATTAACAACTTTAACTAACTTTCAAAAAATTTTCCTTATCTCTTACATGATAGCACTTATTCTACCCTATTCCAGTTTATTCCGGCTTATTCCTATCCTCCAATCAAACAGAAACAGTACATTATTCCAGCTTAGTCCACTCCCTTTCTTCCACTTTATTCCTCCTACCGAACATACCACTAGTGATTCTATCCATTCTATTTCCCTTGTCAAAACTCATACCTTGCTATTGACCTAGATTTATCACAATGTCCCATGTGCTCTTTAATATATATAAGAGGTAAATGGGGCTGCCCCCAGGGAGTAGCCAACTAGGCTACTCCCACCCCTATATATAATTTACTTTTAATATCAAATAGTTTTGGTACTAAACAAGTTTGAAATGTTTAATAAAATATCTCACACACAAATTTTGTTCGTCGTTATTTAAGTAATTCTCCCAACATGAGTTGTTTACAACGAGCTTAGATGACACAATTGATCCATCATATAGAACATTCGAACTATTTCGTGACAAATCATTAAGTCATTCAAGTGTTGTGATGACCAGCTAACCATGGCAAAGGTCTTATCTTAACATTATATCCTTCCAAAACAAAAATTTGGTAGCAATTCTTTTATAATTTGGAGTTCTCCCAAAAACGCTGAACTGTATTGAAATGATATATTACATACATTCAATAATAGTATCACAAATTCTCACCATATCAACATCATCTATAAACAAACTCAATTCAAATATGAACTATTCACAACTTCACCAATCCGCTTGTCCCATATACAAAGCCGATAATTACTATGATGTATCAAACTATTCATCTTTTCTTTAAAAAAAACCCATTTGTGTCATGTCATACATAACATTTACCTAAAAGGTTTCAAAATATTACTACAAGTCAAAAATGCGAGGATGGCAGCATCCTCCAACTAGGTCAGTGATGATCCCAGGCTTCCTATAATTCATGTTATGTTAAGTCTGTAAATATATAAGGAATAGAGTGGTGAAGCTAAACCCAAATAAAGAGTTTAGACCCAGTGAATGGTCCAAAGTTTGAAACGAAAATATCTTATTTCAACATAGCTAAAAGGAACAATTATCACTTTAACCTGAAATATCATGGGATTGAACATAGAAATATCGTAACCATAAATTTTTTGTGAAATTGCACACTAAACAGATAATAACATGCTTGTGTAATATAAATAACAAGCGAGGGTTTAATAAAAGAGCAACTTGACTTCCATTTCATATGACATAATCATGCACCACTATCTCCATCTAATCATACTTAGTCTATGAACCATACTACTATGGAGATTTTACCCACCCCTTAGCCTTACATATTGCATAGGAGAGTGAACGCCACCTAAGATCTTATCTTACTGTCATACGCGCAGTCGACCCCAAAGGTCAAAGACACCCCGCACACGGCCCAAAGCCTATGTGTATATGGAATGCAGACCCCAAGACCTCTTACTTGTCCATGACTATTCTTTTAGAGGGATATATTATTCATGCTTTCTAGACATAAATATTATACTTTTCAGTACGTCACTTGAAAAACATAAATCTCACAATCTTACACATACATTGCAAAACATAACAAATAGTGAATTTGCAATACTAATACCAACACCATAAATTCTAAAATGGAAAAGAACATAAAGCATATTTGAAACTTGATGATGTAATTAGAAGTTTGTAACCACTCACCTGATTTCTTAGGGAACAAAGTTAAAATAGGTGACCCTGACTATAGATACCTAAAAAATGAATCATATGGTCAACCTTCCTGGAAATAAATCTTAAGATTCAAGTACACATGTATATAGATACACATATTAATGCATCTTGATTACTAAACTTGTCAAGACATAATCCTACTAACATCAACCTATATTGTTTTAGATATGGCCTTAAGTGGCTTGATTCTTGGCCATGTGTCGGCTATTATATAGCAATTGGAATATAAATCCTGCAATCTTCTGCACCTAAAAAATATAATAGTAATATGCTTGACCTTGTCTTTCGTTTTTCCTAAACCTCCTAAAAATAATTCCTACCCACAGGTATCTCTTATCTCTTCCGCAATAACTTCATATGTAATGAATAAAAACCTAATTAAAATCACACTTGTTTTTACTATATTTTAATTTCTCATGACAAAACTTTCCATACGGAGAAAGTGATCCTTGTTCAACAACAATGGGTGTAATCAAAACTATTTCCTTTTGTAATGAATGTCTAAGTAGGATTTGAATCTCCATGTATACAGTGATCAAGGTCGATATTTTTAGGCTAAACATTTATGTAGAGGTAATTTACGAGTTCTCTCTTTATGCATATGCATGCACTTCCATTTTTTTCAAAAATCGGTCATGTCTCTTGCCTTTGGAAGTAACTTATTCTATGACTGCAGCTTTTGTTCTTCTTTCAGTTCTACTTGTTGGGGCTTGGTCACATATGAGGGATCTAGAATATATTTTCTTAATGTAGAAACATGGAAAACATTATGAATTTGAGCCAACTATTGTGAAAGCAATAAAAGATACGCCACTTGTCTAATTCTTTGAATTATCTCATAAGGTCCAATGTATCTTGGAGCGAGCTTCTCTTTCTTACCAAATCTTAGAAGACCATTCAAGGAGAAACACGTAAAAATACTTGATCACCAATTTCAAATCCTAGGTTTCGCCTTCATTTATTAGCACAGCTTTTTTGTCGACTTTGTACTATTTTTAAATGTCTTTTGATTTCTTCTATTTTCTCACTGGTAATTTGTATCATTTCAAAACCGAGTAGTTTCTGTACACCCACTTCAGTCTAGGACACATGTGTTCTGCACATCGGCAATATAAGGTTTCATACGGAGCCATGTGTATACTAGAATGGTATCTATTATTATAGACAAACTCCATAAGTGATATGTGATCATTCCAAGTATTTTTGAAACTCAAAGTACAAGCACGAAGCGTATCTTCCAATGTTTGAAGAGTGTATTCTGAGTGGCCATCAGTTTGTGGGTGAAGAGTAGTGGTAAAGTTTAATTTTGTACCAAGTGCTTTCTACAAACTTGGCCAAAGTTTAGAAGTGAATCTCGGTTTGAGGTTATAATAACATGTGTTCCATGCATACGAAATATCTCATCAACAAATAGTTTCCCTAAATTTTCAAGAGTATACTTCACATTAACTGTTATAAAGTGTGCAAATTTGGTTAATCTATCAATAATGACCAAGATTGCATTATGATTTCTTGGGTTACGAGGAAGACCCGTGACAAAATCCATTGTAATGTGCTCTCATTCCCGTTTGGAAATCGGGAGAGGTTGTAACACATCTGATGGTCTTAGACATTCTGTCTTAACTTGCTGACATACTTACATTTAGCAACATAATCAGTTATTTTCCTTTTTATTCCAGGTCACCAATAGACACCCTTCAGTGTTATACACATTTTAGTGCTTCCAGGATGCATGGCATACAATGAATTGTGAGATTCTTTCAAAAATTTTATTTTTATTTCTAAAGAATCCGGAACACATAGACTTTATTTAAAATGCAAGACATGCTTCTCATCTAAACTATATTCTGAGTTATCTCTGGTCTTGGCTTTCTCTATCATCTCTAAAATGTTGGTGTCATGTTCTTAAGAGGCTTTGATTTCATTATAAAGAGTTGGAATTATTGTAGATTTGCTAAAAGTACTTCATAATCATCAATGGCCACCTTTGTCCCTATTGATCGTAATTGTTTCACAGTGCTTTCATTCTTCTTATAATTCAATCTTCCACTTGACTTTCGGCTTAAAGCATATGCAACTACATTTGCTTTTCCTGGGTGAAATCTATCATACAATCACAATCTTTGATTAGCTCTAACCACCTTTTTTGTCTCAGGTTTAATTCCTTCTGTGCAAAAATATACTTTAAACTATGGTGATATGTAAAAATCCGGCAAGTTTTGCCATTTAAATATTGTCTCCAAATCTTGAGAGCAAACACAATTGCTTCTAATTCTAAATCGTATGTGGGGTAGTTCACTTCATGCCTTTTTAAGCTAACTAGTAGCATAGGGAGTGTCTTTTATATGTCGCATAAGAACAAATCCTAACCCAAAATGTGACGCATCACTATATACCACATATCCTCCATCTTTAGATGGGAGGCTAAGAATTTGGGCAGAAGTCAAACGACTTTTGTGTTCTTGAAAACTCTTTTCGCTATCATAATTCCATGCAAATTTCACATCTTTCCTAGTTAATCTGATTAACATGACTACATTAATCAAAAAGAAGTTCTCGACGAACCTTCGATAATATCCAGTTAGTTCAAGAAAACTCCATATTTTTATAATCTTGGTTGGACATTCCTAGTTTAAGATAGCTTCAACTTTAGCAGAATCCAAAGATATTGTCCCCTGAAATGACATGTCCTAGAAAGTTGATCTCGTTACTTAATTTGGCATATAATCTATTTTCCTTCAATGTACTGAGCACAATTTTTAAGTGCTCCTTATGATCCTCCTCATTTTTGAAGTACACTTGTATATCATCAAAGAATATAATCACACATTTATCTAAATAAGGGTAAAGGATGCGATTCATTAACTTGATAAAAAGTTGTTGGCGCCTTGGTCAATCCAAATGGCATTACCATGAATTCATAGTGTCCATAATGTGTACGAAAAGCAATTTTGGAAATATAATTGTTGTACCATGAACCAAGTCTATTGTAAATCCAATTTCCCTATCAGGGGATAGTCTTGGAAGTTCATCTAGGAAAACCTCTGGAAAATCTCTCACTATTTGAATATTTTCTAATGAGATAACTTGAGCTTCCATATTATAAATAAAAGAATCAAAAGCTAAGCATTCTTTTCCAATTAACTTTCTAGACAATATAGGAGAAATCACACAAGGAGTATATAATCTTCTTTCACCATAAAAAGTGAATTCCTTTTCTCATAACTTTTGAAAGGTGACTTCTTTCTTGTGACAATCTAGCATTTCATAGCATGAACTTAAGTCGTCCATTCCGATAATAATGTCGAACTCTCTCAACTCCATAGGAATTAGATTCACACGAATCTCATGTTCACTGATCCACAAGAAACAATATGGAAAGACATGTTGTACAACTTAAACATATCCCTCGGGCATAGATATTAACAAAGCATGCTCAAATGAACCAAGTTCTTTATTAGCATATTAGAAAAAAGATTGAGAAATAAAAAATAGATGGCTCCATGATCAATAAGAGTATGTGCATCATTATTAAAAATTCTCGTTATACCTGAAACTATATCCTCCCTAGAAATAACATCTTGAAGTGTCATGTTAAAGGTTTTTCCCCGAGCATATGTCTTTTTAGCTTTACTACCCTTCAAGTTATCTTCTTTCTTTTCAGCTGGAAATTCTACGGCAGCTTGTTGCTTTCCTTAATGTAATGATCCCTTGGTTTTGCTGGTATTCTGAACTAGATCAGGACAATTGTATCTCAAATGGCCAATATTTCCACAATTGTAATATATCTTTTAATCCTTTAGTCATTCTCAAGAATGACGTTTTTCAGATGTAGTACACGAGGGATATGCTTGATAGAAATCAGTGGACCTTCCTTCAGCTCCATCCTTGTGTAGATCTTTGAAATTTGTTTGATCCCTAAATATTTTACTTCCAGAGCCTCTCCACTTCGACCCTTCTCCTCCTTTTTTTGTGAATTGTCATTATTTCTTTTCCATTCTTGTGCCAACCATTCTGCTCCTGTGGCAGCTTCCACAGCTTCGCATAGATTGTATACCCTCTAGTGGATATCATAGATTTGATATCAAGATGCAACCCACATTCAAAACGTTACACTTGTTTTTTTTGCCACTGATTCAGGAAAAAATTGAGATAACTCTAAAAATTCCTTTCCATATTCCGCCACCGATAATCCTCCTTCGGTCAAAAATAAAAACTCACGTTGACGTTCTACTTGATAAACTCTTTGATGGAAAAGTTAAATTTAGTTTGAAATAATTACCATGTACGGTAGCATGGTTTAGGTATTTATTCATGACAGATTTCTACCAATCGTAAGCACTCTCTTTGAGAAGAAACACTATATACTTCAACTTTTTATCATATTTGTAATCCATCAAAGTGAAATTTTTTCTATCTGCTCCAACCAATTTATAGCTTTCTTTGGATTGACTGTCCCTTTAAAATTTTGTGCACCAAGTTTAGGAGATGTTCATAGGATAGGTATTGTCCGTATGCATGCGATCGAATAAAATGTGCAACCATTGAACCTAACATTTGAGCGATCAATTCTAATGTATCTTGCAGGCTATTGAGCGATCAATTCTAAGTAAATTATTATGTGATTACAAACTTTGTTCTTCGATCTGCAAAAGTAAAATCCATTACAATTGTACGCAGAAATACTAATATAGCTGGATTTTATTAGTTTAGTATTTATCCTTAGCTTCAGCTTAAAGTCCCCTATAAAGATATTAGTCTAATCTACTCTATATGCAAGAAAATAAAGTAAATATACAAGATTTACCTAAAACACTCCGGACAGACTTGTCTTTAGGTCTCTTGTTTCTCTTCTACCTCGCTCGAACTGTATGTTTTACTCCTAGTAATCAGAATTCTAAAGTATCCTTCCATTCTTATAACTCCCCACCCCATTACAAGAATCCTCGAGGTGTCCTTATGTTATTTACCTTATCATGCAATAAGTGAAATGATAATTCTAGAAACATAGACTCGTTATTATTTTATTCTATATTTACCTAGAAATAGCTTCATATATGAAATTTATCCTCCTTCATTGTCATGAGGTTCATAGAAAAAAAATCCCTATAAGGGTAATCTCACATTTAGCCTAACCTGCTAATACGCATGTTTCATATTAATTCTAACCACACACGCAGGGGGTGTTCGTTTGGAGGATAAGGGGGAATGGAATAAGGGGAATAAGCCCCCAACACGCTTCCTCGTGGTACGACTATTCCCTATTATTTCATCTTATTTCACTCTTATTCCTATCTTTATCCCACCTTACCTACCTTTATTTCACCTTATTCTCCTTATTCTTATCCTCCAGCCGAACGGAGAATAGACCCTTATTCCCCTTATTCCCCATCCTTATTCCTGCTTATTCTCCTACCGAACGGGCCATCAGTGTTCGTTACGAGAATGGATCTTGTAATCATTTGCTCATGTACGTCAATAGTTATGTACACATTCATGTGCATTATTCTGAAATGCATATGGTAATATCGTACCATTATCCGACCATTGCATCATGAATCGGAGGCTTAGTATAAAAGATATCATGTCGAATGTGATCGTTGCATCATGAAAATGCTCAGAAAAGCTGCATATATGGTTACCTATGTTTATAAAATTTCTTAAGAGAAGTTTCACATATCTTCGTATATTAACCTTATCTTCAAACATGGCAAATGGTATAGAGATAGGACTTTTACGCCCAGGAAGCCTCTATCTTCTTTTAAAAAATGTCACAAAAAGAAGTCCTAACATAGATGGTGGCATGAATGTAAATCTCAAGGCATGCCACTGCCACCGCACCCATGATGTTCAAAGCCAACCAATATATTGATGGCATGTGACCAGTGATACGAGGTTACAGAACAAACAATACACACAGTATGCCACGAGAAATATACCCATTCTATTCTTTGTAAAAGAATGGGATCCCCATTGCCAGCACTAAGGCCATGCTTTTTTTGGAGAATAAGCATTAGAATAAATGATCAATTCCCCATTTGACGTGGTTCCCAAGAGTACGGTTATTCCCATCAACATTAGGGATGTAAATAGTTGGATATGGATACGAATATAGGTATTACCATATCCTTATCATTTTTAAATTCAGTATACGAATACGAATATCACATGAATGTGTAAAATTTGAAATCATATCCGCAAAATACGAAATGAATGCAAAATAAATATTGAAAATTCAGATAAAAATATTTGACAAATGAATACGAATTAATATACTACTATTATACATGTCCAAATATACTTAAAAGGTATAAACATTTTTGGTTCATAACAATTTCCAATATATGAAAAGTATATTAAATATTTAAATAATGAGTATATGCATAAAAATAACTAAATAATAAAAGGAAACATAAAGATATAAATAAATAATAAAAGAAAGCATATCAAACTTAATTCTTTGTATACCATGTAAGTATTGGTATCATCCAGAATTTGAACATTCGTATTCATATTTGTATTCTTATTTGTATCCATATATGTATCCTTCAAAAAATGAGTATTCGTATTTGTATCTTAAAAAATTTAAACATTCAGACTCACATTCGTATTCGTCAAAATTGAGGATATTATATTCATATTTATATTCGTATTCGGCGAATGTTAAACATTTGTATTCGTATTCTCCATATACGAGAAAAATGATATCCATATCCTCTATTTGATGAATGTGGATGCGAACGAATACGGATATATTTATACTCGTTTTCATCCCTAATCCACATCCCATTATTTAACTTTATTCTACCTTTATTCTTATGTTTATTCCACCTTACATACATTTATTTAACCTTCTTCTCCTTATTCCTATCTTTTCCAGTCGAATAGAGAATAGACCATTATTCTCCTTATTTCTCATCCTTATTCCTGCTTTTTCTCGAACCGAATGCCCCCTAAAGGAAGAAGGAAAATGAGGAATGGTAGCTAAAAACCAAAGTTGGGTACCTGAAACTCAATATCATATTAATTAATCGAGACACTTACCCTACCTCATCCTTCTCCGATATATACAAAAGAAGCCCTCCGTTGCAAGAGATGTACATATGGAAGCTCAAATTGCATATCCAGATCGTACATCTCTCAATCATAAATGAAATAGCATCTTAGTTGTCCATCCGTGTATATTATTTATTATAATGAGAAATGTATAATTAAGTTGTACTCATTACTTGCTACAACCCTAAGTATATGTTGCATGTATACATACTAAACTTGGACACATGATACTATATAATATTAAATAAAATTATATGGATAGAGCATGTCTACATACCAAACAAATACTAAAATTCTAAAATAATTTGACATGTAATTATATAGCAATTCACAAAACATCATGTAAATAACTATATCATACGACACGCAAATATTCATATTATAGAGCTCTGAGAATAATGTGTTCAAAATTACTCATTACCAGCATTATGAATAAAACTTCAAAAGCTTGAGAAATAATAGGAAGCGCATGCAATCATTTTTTCAATTTACTACAGAAAATAATAAACAATAGAATTTTATCCATAATAAGCATGAATTGGAGCTCAAGATGATCAATTGATCATTTATTAAACAACAAAATACAAAATTGGAATTAAAAAAGATGTTTAGAAAAAGAATAGTAGAAATATCATCTTAAACCCCCTAGTACTAAAATTTATATATTGGGGAATGCAATTACAGATTGCTATAAGGAGCTCAAGAACATCAAGAAAAGTATTAAAACATGAGCTTTAAGAGAAGCGCGAGGACTGCTATGGTTAAGAAGAAGTATGAATAAAATGAGAAACATACGATTGTAACAGTGGAGAGGGAGCATGAATAGTTGCATGTTTGAAAGCATATGGGGATATGGGGGGTGCAAGAACGTGTTTAACGAGGCATGACGGAGAAAGGGAGAGAAATAATGAATTAAGGATTATGATGGAAGTTACTTTCAAAACGGATGCGAGAGAGCATGTAAAGTTCTCGATTGAACAAAATGTAATACATTATAAACGAGAATTTCAAAATATTGAGATAGGAGACAAGCAGGCAACAAGTTGCGCCACTAGTCCTTTTTGGATTGCAAAATCAATCCTTCTAAACACTACATCCATAAACTTATTTAACCTTCTTCTCCCTATTCCTATCTTTTCGAGGCGAATAGAGAATAGACCATTATTCTCCTTATTTCTCATCCTTATTCATGATTTTTCACGAACAGAATGCCCCCTAAAGGAAGAAGGAGAAATGAAGAATGGTAGCTAATCTTATGATTAAAAACCAAAGTTGGGTACCTGAAACTCAATATCATATTAATTAATCGAGACACTTACCCTACCTCATCCTTCTCCAATATTTACAAAAGAAGCCCTCCATTGCAAGAGATGTGCATATGGAAGCTCAAATTGCATATCAGATCGTACATCTCTCAAACATCATAAAATATGATCATGATAGTAAAAAGATGAAATAGCATCTTAGTTGTCTGTGTATATTATTTATTATAATGAGAAATGTATAATTAAGTTGTACTCATTACTTGCTACAACCCTAAGTATACGTTGCATGTACACATACTAAACTTAGACACATGATACTATATAATATTAAATAAAATTATATGGATAGAGCGTGTCTACATACCAAACAAATACTAAAATTCTAAAATAATTTGACATGTAATTATATAGCAATTCACAAAACATCATGTAAATAACTATATCATACGACACTCAAATAACCATATTATAGAGCTCTGAGAATAATATGTTCAAGATTACTCATTACCAACATTATGAATAAAACTTCAAAAGCTTGAGAAATAATAGGAAGTGCATGCAATCATTTTTTCAATTGTCTACTGAAAATAATAAATAATAGAATTTTATACATAGTATGCATGAATTGGATCTTAAATATGATCAATTTATCATTTATTAAACAATAAAATATAAAATTGAAATTAAAAAATATGTTTAGAAAAAAGAATAGTAGAAATATCATCTTAAAAACCCTAGTACAAAAATTTATATGTTGGGGAATGCAATTAAAGATTGCTATAAGGAGTTCAAGAACATCAAGAAAAGTATTGAAATATGAGCTTCAAGAGAAGCCCGAGGACTGTTATAGTTGAGGAGGAGTATGTATAAAATGAGAAACATACGATTGTAACAGTGGAGAGGAAGAATGAATAGTTGCATGTTTGAAAGCATATGGGGATATGGGGGGTGCAAGAACGTGTTTAACGAGGCATGCATGATGGAGAAAGGGAGAGAAATAATGAATTGATTATTGTGATGAAAGTTACTTTCAAAATGGAGGTGATAGAGCATGTAAGGTTGTCGATTGAACAAAATGTAATACATTATAAACAAGAATTTCAAAATATTGAGATAAGAGACAAGCAGGCAACTAGTTGCGCCGCTAGTCCTTTTTAGATTGCAAAATCAATCATTCTAAACACTACATCCATAAACGTAATAACCATACCATTACTGCTCGTGACTTTTTGAACCCTATTCAAAAGTTCAACAGCTTCTAGTGCTAGGAATCCAAAAGAATCAAAACTAAAAGGATTGAACAAAGGTGTCTCGTATAGGAGTAGTTGAACATAGAGGAGTGGGAAGGACACAGAGGCAGGGACGAAGCCAGGATGGTTGGTTCACGGGGGCCAAATATAATAATAAGATATTTTTTAAATATATACAATATTTTTTACTTAAGATGCAAAATTTATTTTGACTTGATATCGTACCATCATCAAAATTACTAAACAATTATTTGTAAACGTATTATCACAATTTGAAAAATATGAAAAGAAATACTTTAGTATTTAAATTACCAACAAACTTACAACATTTAAATATGACTTGAGAACCAATAGTTTGTCATATATAATTATAATTGTAAGCAGTTGTTCTTTTTCTTTGCAATTTATAATTGATCAAGAAAGAAACAATTAACCGTGTTATAATTTTTCATAATAAAAAAATAAAAAGAGATCAAATATACATTTATGTTAAGCTATTTAAAGCGCACTCCCCTTAATTTTGAATCATACTCATCTATAATTAATTCCGTTCAAATCAACTTCTTTCTCAATATATATCAATAAATAATTTGTGAGAAAATCATCTTCGTATTTAAAAATCCAACAACCATATATTTAAATTTTTTTGAGAAACTTCTTTCTCAATGAAACCTATTTTTTAAGGATATGGTAATTTTAAAAACGGATAAGGATATGGTAATATCTATATATGTATTTGTATCCCTCAGTTTGCATCCATATGTTTGATATACAAGTTTACCAATGAAGATCATTTATACAAGTGTATATATATCATTACAACTTTCATCCAATCCAATTTATAATGTAAAATACATGTATTCAGCCTCGACAATATAATTTTTTCTTATAAATCGTTACACATTTTATTTTGACTAGTAGTCAGTGGTTTCAACTAGTATATTTTGTTATAAAGAAAAAATACCACTTTATAATGCATGTACTTAACTTGAACGAACTAATATGATACTATCGTTTGTCAATTATAAATGGAGTTTCAAAGTTCATAAGTAATATTTTTTATAAAGTTTTTGACAATGTGATGGTTACTGGATGGAAATTATGAAAAAAATCTTGTTTTCATACTCACAAACTATTAGCATCATTATAGCAATAGATTAACGACTAAAAGTACAATTCCATTCTATCACTTCTTCTATGGTATAGCAAAAACTCCAACATCCTCTCTAAAATTCATGACAATCACAACACATAAATAAAATTATTGAGAATTTGACGGTGTGGAAACTAAATAGGCACATCCATAAGAGGTGATACAATTACCATCATAACAAACAACAAGCTAATTGATCAAGTTTTTTATATACATGTATTAAAAATTTAGTTAGCATCTATCATAGATCAATTGAAAAAGAATAATAAATTAAAAAATATATTCGATTGTGTTGATACTGCACGCACTTCTTGTGAGTAACGAAGGAAGATTGAATTAAATGAATAGAAGCGAAGGCCAGGATAGTGCCTATACGGCTATGTTGAAGTTATGACATAAGAAATTGGCGCAATTTAATTCGTTCACGTTGTCCAACAGAGAAATTGAAAATACGAAGAGAGAAGAATAGGTGGGTTGCATGCACTAAGTATTCACATTATGAAAATAAACATGGGGGTAATCACGCCCACTTGGGAAATAGTTAACATTAATTTTTTCTATTTTTATAGTTTAAATGGTGTTCCCATAATTCGGAGAGTGCGACCCACTAATATTATTTTTCCTAATTTTGGGATGGAAAGCACGGCTAGTAATCCTTGAAAAATAGAGGGAAGGTGTGAGGCGAGTTTTTTCCCCTTGAAATTAGGGAAACATGGGGAGGGGGGCAATGCATGACTTCTAAATTAGCAATAGGGGGAGATGTGGAGGAACGGAGGGCCTGGCCCCCTCCCGTCCCCCCTCCCTCCGTCACTGCACAAAGGGGCATAAAAAGGATGCACTAGTATAGCACAACACGTAGGTAGGTGGGTTGCAGTAATGAACTGGAGATTAGTGCAGCTTAGCCGTAGATTTGCCTTGGAATGATAAGGGAGGATGGAAATGATGGAGCGATGTCATTATAGAAGCATGTGGTTAGCATAGAGGAAATGACTATAAGGATTTTATGGTGAGCACAGAGACAGAGGACTATGAGGATCTAATTCACACAAATGAGACGAAAATATAGGCATGGAATTGATGGAAATGACGAGTCCAAGCAAGGCATCAACGAGAAGAATGTGCGAGGCCTGCGGAGTTTGGGGAAAGGTTCATGTAACGGAAACGAATATATAGGTCATGAAAGACTCGTATGTGCATCGATGGCACATACCCCTCAAATGTGAATCTTCCTTCAGTATGTATCCCACCCAAAATATATATCTTGCCTTATACTTGGATAATTTGTGATTTCTTCCCCAGGCATGTTTTGTATTCATGTGACCCTACATTAAAATAGTGTGCCCTTTGTGATCTCCTCCTCCCTTCTTAGTTAGTACCTCCCATTTTTCTTTTTCTCCATTGTCGTATCTCTCTATTTCTCTCTGAACGGAGATGTCGACCTTCAGCGGAGATGAGATTGCCCCCTTCTTCAGGTTCCTCGACGCCACTACCACCCTCATCTTCTCATGTACGCATTCTCTATTCTTGAGTTAAATTAGGGTTGGGTTTTTTAAGCATCTCATCTCGACATTGGAACCAAGCATGAGAGCAGTGTACGGTACGACCAATAGTGGCGTCGGGGTGGCGTCATGCGGTCGAAGCTCGTCATGAAGTCCATTGTCCCCGTCGTCATGGCGGGTGTCCGTAGCACCTACGGCATCATTATAGCTGTCATCATCAGCACCGAATTCAACCCCAAGGCCAAAAGCTACTACCTTTTTGACGACTACGCTCACCTCTCGTCAGGGCCTGCGTGCGGCCTCACGGGCCTCTCCATCGGTATGGCCATCGGGATCGTTGGGGATGCCGACATTAGGTATGGTTTCATTGGAAATTTCGATCTCGTTGTACTTCCTGCCCAAAAGGATGGTTGGGTAATTAGTGGGTCAACTGTTCGGGTGGAAGGATGACCTTTTGAACGTGGTCAGCATCTCGAGCGGAATTGAGGTTTGTCTAGCCGATTGTTGAGGAAATGGTGATTTTTGTCGCTCCTTAGGGGGTAGGGTTCCACGTTAAATTCCTCTATTCATATTTCTTTATATTTTATTCTGATACGCTTCCGCATTATATTTTCTAACATGGTATCAGAGCGGGTTCGATTCTAAAAGATTTTTAAGTTCGTTATATTCGAGATTCGATTGAGAAGATCCAATTTTTTTGTTCTTGAAGATCGTTTTTATGAAGATAGTGTTCGTGACTTGTTCGAAATCGAGATCATGTTTCTAAGGTTTCCTTTGAAACCCTAATTTGACTCTAGGGTTTTCTCTGCTGAAACCCTAATTTAGCACAGGTCGACACCAAGTTCCGAGAAGTTATTCATGGTTTTTGCATGGTGATGATATGTTCGATGTCCTAACACAATTCAGCAACATCATCTATGATGGCATCAACCTCCAACAACATGCACGCATCTACAAGCAACCTCGCATGTAGATTAAGAAGAAAAGGAGGCGCATCCAGCCATTGGCGGTGTTTTCAGGCATGCTTGCGGCAAGACAGTTACGTCCTTGTGGTGGGTGGGTGTGGTGGGTGGGGGGATTTACTTATGTTTATTTGGGGTGATTTCAATATGATCCTTTCTTCTAAAGATATGCCATGATGATGGCTAGGTGATGTTGCGGCAGCTATAATCTGCAACGATTATCGATGTTATTAAAGGTATAAGATGCTCAGCTGCAACTATAATCCATACAATGATCTAATAATAGAATTGACTGGTACAACTAACCGAAGGAGCCTTCAAAAACAGATTTATTAGGTTGTGCATTTTTTCATATGTCCACCCCTTGTTTCCTCAAAAAAACGATAGAGATATGGTGTTCCAGACAACATGTAGTTAATCTTCAACCATAGTTGAGTCATAGTCAGTTATAAAACATAAAAATATTTTAAAAAATGCATGAAATTCAAAATAAAAAATATTTAGAGTTGAATTGCAACTATGTTGTAGCAGAGCTTATTTATTTGTGTCTTTAACTTTTTATAGTCTCATTAGTTGAAATTGTGCTGCAACATAGCACAAGTTATGGTTTTGCGACCATCTTTTTGTTTCTAAAGAAATATGCCAATGTTATTGGTAATACAGTTCTTTCTTTCCTTCAATGGAGGCTTCTTCATCTGGACTTGTCCATTTTCCTTTTAGTGTTTGTGTCGATGTAGGCTGATATAGAGAGAATACCAGTAAACATCCAGCAGAGATTCCTTTAATCCTTCAAGGCTCCCATTTCCTATTTTTTTTAGAGTGATGTTGTTAAGATTTTCTATTATTTTGATGCAAGATTCATTGAGGAGATATATTGGGAAAGAAAGAAAATAGACAAGTAAATTTTCAAAAGGAAGAGTGGAAGAATTAGGTGCCCAAATAAGGGATAAGATGTCATCAATTTTTTTATTTTTTTAGAGAAAATTTATTTATCTTTTTAATAAAGTCAATAGAGTAAATTTGGTTTTAGAAAAAAATTGTTTAATTTTTTACCATTGTGTACACAAAATATGGGGGATCTTGTATCCGAATAGTAGCCAAAGAGATGCTAGGCAAGTCAAATGGAGGAGCTTCAGGCCAAAAGGAGGCTCGGTGGTGGAGTGGAGGGGTGCAAGAGAAGCTCAAAATTAAAAGGGATGTTTTAAAGCTATGCCTAAGGATATGATGCAGCGTGAAATAAATAAATAAAGTTTAATTTTCGTCCATTAGTTAGAGTCAAATTATGTTATGGTTAATTGAGTCCGTTGTAATTTTTATTTAAATAAAATGATCATTTGTGATCTCAAATAAATGAGTTGGTTGGCTAAAGTCTATTTAGGATTTAATTAATTAGTTTGTTAGGCGAATTAGAAGATAAATATGATTTGTTAAGATTTTTATTTTATTTATTTCTGTTTAATTTTGATTGTAATTCCCTCTTCCCTTTATATAAAGGGAGCAAAGGGAACAATATTCGACGGTTGAAATTCAATAGTTAATTAAAATTAAGATTGTATCTCCTTTCCCTCTCACGTCTCTCTCGACACGATCTCTACGCTTCATCCTCCAAATCCCTCACAACCAACGAGTTTTTCTCTTCTCCCATCTTCTATTTTTTCTCCATCAAATATTTCCACCGTTAAAATTTATGTTCTCCCTTCAACAAAATTTATCATCTACTTCATTTGGTATCAGAGTATGGCATTCAGATCGTCTTCATGATTTGACAATCCATACAAGGGTTCATGCCGACGTACAACCAACTAATTTCATTTGACGGAATGCAAAGAAACCTACAACAAAGAGTTGATGTTTGTATTGCTCGAATTTCAATCGAATATATCAGATTTGGTTGTTGATTTTAGTACCCTGAGCGCCATCGAATCAATACCTCCCTTCTTCTAAGCTACTGTCCAGATTATCGATGAAGAAAAACAAGAAAAAAAAGGTGTCTACGATTATCATCTTGTTGTCCAGCACATCTCAGATTTGCTAACGCCACTAGAATCAACTTCACCACCACCACCTCTCCGGTCACTACTGCAACTCTGGATCCTTCACAGGTAACCCCCACTTCAGCCCCAAGATGAATCCACGTTTCATCATCTTTATTCTATCATTTTGGCCCCAAAAACCCTAGTAAAATGCGTGTAAATACCCTTAATTTATGCATCATAGCATTCATGCATGTTTATATAAATAGTGTATAAAATATTGTAATTAAAGCAAAAATTATAGAATAAATAAAACAAAAGAAAAAAATAAAATATTGTAAATATTTTATGACCCAAAACCCCGAGACCTAGGCATCTAGATGAATAGGTCGACAAGGAATAAAGTAGGGGAGATAAGGGTAAAAATACAATAAAAATTCATTCATTCTTTATTCATTTTGGGACCTATTTTTGGTTCCACTTTTTATACTTCAACCAAAGAAACTTTGTACATAAAATTTGTAGATAATTTCATATAGAAAAATACAAAATTGATTTCTTTGAAAAATAATGTACAGACAAAAAGTTATGGTCTGAATAAGATTCCAAAACTCAAACTTTCCAGACCCGTATCTTGCAAATAAAAACTCGAAATGTACCTATCTCACCTTTAATTGTATATAGCGTAAAATAATCTATTTAATGGAGGTGGTTTCGTATTTTTTGGAGTTACGGTTTGAAATTTGAGTTTGGACTCTCATAGTATACTTGTACAGATTAAAATTTTCAATTTATTATTTATTCATTATTTTTGTATTTTTATATTTTTATAATTTTGTAAATATTATTTACAATATGTTTGTATATTAAAATCAGAATAAAAATACAAAAGAAATACAAAATAAAATACTTGTATATACTCTACATAGGTACAATGCCTTTAACTATACCTATAATATTACTCTTTCTAAAAATCCAAAACATATCAGAAAAATAAAATAAAACCATAATTAACTGTATAAAAGTATTTTATAATTTTATAAAATAATAAACATAATTAAAAATACCAAATAAAAATAAATTAATAAAATATACAAGTATATGTACATATAAGGGCTATAAAAGGTAACTCTTATTTTTATACCTCATAAAAATAATTAAAAATAACCATAAAATACTAAATAAAATAATAAACATTTTTTATTTAATAATTAAAATTTAATTCGTTCATTTTCTAATTTTTAATTGAATTTCCAAAATCATTTCCAGGGATTTTTCCTGGTTGGTCCACGTGGACCAACCAGGTGACGGCCCCATTTGACCTCGGTCAACTGGTCGTCCTCCCACCCATGTGCACCTGTCAGAGCTCATTTGACCTCGCTTTTGTCGATTTTTCCAGGCCACATCTTGCACCAAATCGTGTAGCACTCTTCACAACTTTTGACCCTCGATCTATGGTCTATCACGCCCAGTGTTTAGCTCGAGGATTGGAGCATCGTGTCGCCCGATAAACCTCGGTCTTTGGTGTGCCAGAGCCACAGAGTCAAACACCTTATAACGCACACCCGACTTCCATTCAAAGTTGGAACGTCTCCCTCCATAGGTTAGCCACCATACTTGTGTCCATCGGCTCGAGGAAGGTGGTAGCATCCTCTTGAGCTCATCAGGCCGGTCGTGCAGCACCTGTGGCGCTTCTAATCACCTCTGCCACCACCGCCGGCGTCGAGGTACTTCCCTCCGGTCACCACCATCGAGGCAGCCATCTTTCGCTTTTATTTTCGTCGCATTTTATTCCTCGTATCCTTAGGATTAAAAGCCCTCTAGAAATTTTAAGTTTCATCGATCGAATCACCTTCCACGTCCACCTCGCCGGAGCGCTCCTCCGGCCGAGCTCCCAACCGCTGCTTCGCACCACCTTTTCGCCACCGCGGGACCCAGGCATTTTGCCCTGGGTCCTCTTACTTTATTTTGCAGGTCAAAGACGTTTGACTCGTACCTGAGTGCACTTTTGAGCATCGTCGGAGTCCAGCCGAGCTCCGCAGCTCTGCCACCCTCCTCCGCGAACCTCGGCCACCGCCGAGGTATTTTGAAGCCCCCAAGAGATAGACCAGACCGTCAGGAGCTGCCAGCCGTGTTTTGGAGCCCAGAAGCTCGCCGGAGAACGAGCAGGACCTCGGAGAAAGTCGCCTCGCCGGCGCTCCTCCGCGGTTCTTGCTCTGGTCTTCAGCGTCGTTGGATCAAGGTGGAGCTCCAGATCGCCCAGCCACCGTTGGATCGCGCCAAGCTTGCCACCGTCAAATCGTCATCGCGGATCTAATAGTGGCCCTCCATCGCCGAAGCGTCATCGCGCAGCGAGGGCTTGCCACGTGTCAAGTGGGAAGACCTCCACCGTCGGATCACGCGCGAGGGGTATTTTGCATCTGACACCCCCCACATTTTTGTATTTATTAAGTAAAATTTAAACTTTCCTTTGTAGTTTAAATACGTTCGTAATATTTGCATCTAGGCCCCTGCACTTTGTTTATTTGCATTTCAGTCCAGTCCATGTCACCTCACGTGATCTGTGCACGTGGGGTGTGGTGATTTTGCACTGGACCCCATGCGGGTTTAGCTATTTACGTTTAGTCCAGGAACTTTGGTATTAAGAGTAAGATTTTTGGAACATTTGCTTGTAAGCCCCTGAGGTTTTTGTAAATTGCAGTTGGGTCCTTCCAGGCGCGTACCAATCACGCGTATGGTTGGGTAATTTGTGCTTACACCCTTGCTACTTTAAAAATTTGTAATCGGTCCCAGAAAGTGTTTATTTAGTTATATATCTTGTGTGAAAATAACACTTTGGCCCCTGAGTTTCTTGCTATTTGCACTTATGCCTTTGCCAATAGTGTAGTTCCTTGATGTTGTCTCTAATTATTTCATGCATCTATAAATTGCTAAAAATCACCAAAAAAATTAGCATAGGCTCCTGTTGCATTGCACATTCACGCCATATTTTTGCATTGCATTTTTGTTGCATTTTTATATTTACTAAAAATCAAAACATCCATTTTCAGTACTGTCTACACTAGAAAATCCATAAAAAAATTAGCAAAACTTCTTGAAAAAATCCAAAAAAATTACTAAGGTCTATTTCAGTGTATTTTAATTACTATCTAAAAATCTCTAAAAATTTCAAAAGAAAAACCTTAACAATTAGAAAATACTTAAAAACTTCAAAAAAATCTAAAATTTCCTAGAAAATTTCTAAAAATATAAACTCAAGTTCTGTAGCTTCCCTGTTTTATTGTCTTTATTTTAAAATTAATTTGGGAAAATGTTGTTACTGTTTGATATTTTTCATTCCCATTTTAGTTTCGGCCAGCATTGTTATTCACTGTTTTCTCTTATTTTGACTTTTAAAAATACCAAAAATATTCAGAAAAATCCCCAAAAATCACAAAAATTAGTATAAAAATACAAAAAGACAAAAACATTTTATTTTCTAATTTTTGACTATTTTTACATATCTTTATAAATACCTTATCCCCTCTTTCCTTAAAGTGTATATATATCCTATTATTGAAAAAGAAAATACAAAAATATAAAATATAAAAGAAAAACAAAGAATCAGAAAATCAAAAAAACCAAAATACAAAATTAAAAATTAAATAAAAAATATAAAATTTAAAAACCCACAAAAACATTTGCATTATTGTAGACAATTAATCACATCACATTTTTGTGCATCATTCTCTGATCTATCGTGCTTTGCTCCCTGTGTTCGAACTCTCTACATACTTGCACCTATACATATTTTATGTAGAGTTAAAAATAAATTTGACTCCACATTTATTTCTCATTGCTTGATATTTGATTGTGGGTTCATTGTTGATTAAATCTAGATCTTGAGTGGTCAACACTTCGACTGTGTTCCCGCCTTGTATGAAATACACGATCGCTCTATTTTTGGGTTTATCAAATGACGCCGTTGCCAGGGAGCAACAGCGTATAGTTCTTGTTTTTGATTGATTGTGATTGTTTACAATATTGCTCTATTTTATCTCTCTTCTATTTTTGATATATATTGTTGAGCTTTCTAACCATTTTCTTTCTTGTCTTCTTGCGAGGGACCGCGGATCAAGGAGGATCGCCTAGGGGATCCGGTGCAACCTTGAGAGGCGGAGTCGGCTATTCTAGTCTAGCCGGCAGGAGAGAGCAGGAGGAGTGAGAGAGGGTGTGTTAGCTAGCTTTTATTTATTTTTGTGAGAGAGAGAGAGATTCATTTAAATTGTAATAATACAGGTACTTGGACACTCAGGTTACTCAGGCCTAATTTCTAGGTGTTTGTACATCTAGGGGCTCACCACGATTTTTATCGTGTTTTACCGCTGTCATTTTCCAGTTTCCCTTCATAAATGGCCCAAAGGTCATCTTCACCCTTGGAAAAATAGGACCCACCACAAGAGGCGTTTACAAGCCCCTGCAACTTCGCTATCAGCCCACAAAAGAAACTTTGGACTAAGTTGGGCTTTGATATGTCATGATGTGGACACCGGTCAATGAGCTCTCTAAAGCGATCCCAAGCTTCATGGAATTGTTCTTTCGGGATCATTGTGAAGTTGCTAAAAATAGCTCACACTGCATTCGTTCGGCCGAGAGGATAATACTTCTTAAAGTAGGCGGTCCGGAGTTGTACCCAAGTGTCGACGAAGCTCCCCAAATGTTTCATCCAGTAAGCGGCTCTATCAACCAAAGAGAATGGGAAGGCTATCATCTTGATGGTGTCCTCAGTCATCAGCCTATCATGAATTGTACTGCAGATCATCTCGAATTCTTGTAGATGGAGGTGTGGTTCTTCGGTCGGTAGCCCATGGAATTTAGGTAGAAGCTGAATAGTATGTGGGCGAAGCTCGAAGTCTCCATGGATGGGAGGGAGTCGGATCCAACGATGAGTGAGGGAGGCTGCTGGATTGTGCAATTCTCTCATGATGGTCTGTGGCGGCCTCTCCTGGTTCGGTTCTCCTCCCTCTTCTGCTACTGGCATATCTCCTCCATCGCCACCGCCCCCAGGTCTGTTTTCTCGCATCTGCGCGATCTCTATCATGAGGTCACCCATGAATACTCCCTAGTCTCGGATCTGCCTCTACATAGTCTCCAGGGATGCTAGCAATGAATTGTTGATGGCTGCTTGATCATACAAGAATGGAGGGTGCTCATGCTCATCTGGGTGTTCTCCTCTGTTTGCCATGTCTGGATTCTCTGAAAATGCAAAAGAATCCATCTCAGGTGCCGCCAAATGACCTGAGCTCTGTGATGCACTAAATTCTGAAACTCTTGGACTAATGGAAGGTGAAGGGTGGTCGAGGGGGAACAAGGTGGAAGTGAACTCAGGCTCGGAGAGTGGGTCTGGACTCCCCGAGGTTGTCCTAGATGAATAGGGAGGAGTGCTGGATAGCGGTGCCGACAAAGTCGGCCTAAGAGATCTCCGTCCCATCATCTTGATTATTGAGAAGAGTAAGGCTGAGAAATGAAGAAGAAGGTGGCAAAATTGCGCACAATTATGCGATGTTTTTGATCTTGACCTAGATCCAACTAGCAATCAAACACAAAACAAGGGGATTTCACCAACTCAACGCGTGAAGCCGTAAGGGTTCGGCTATTATCTTTGTAGTTTTTAGCTTGAATTCAGGAAGTTATCTTTCAATGAGTCCTTAGAGCGCTACGCCTATAGGAGCGAGAGTACTGCCGGAAGAGTATCCCGTACTTGTCCTCCTCCTGTGTAACCTGTAGTCTGCACTTTTTGAGGTCCTTGTAACCCTTCCTGGATCCCTACTCAGCCAAAGAAATAGAGAAAGGAAGCCAATGGGCGAAACCAATACTTCGGAATTCGCTCGCAACGGAATCACCCGTGAGCTTGCAAGAACCTACTCGGATGCAAGAGGATGAGACAGACACCCCCGTGAAGGCGTGGGCTAGGCTCGATACTTCGGACAAGGTCGATGATCTACACAATAGAGAGTCATCAATGGTGACCAAGCCCTACTCATCCACGTACGATAGAAGCGCCAATACTTCGGAAATCCAGGCGATACACAAGGCAGCCACAGACTGGGTTTTGGGCTCTAATCCTTACGAAGCCGCTCTCTCACTTGGAAGGAGACCTTCCCATACAACCTGAATACAAGTGAGGGTGTGACTCTCCCCAAGCAATGAATCCAATTACCAATTTTATTTAGGTCAAGTTTTCTTTAGCAGTCCCTTTTTTAATTTTTTTGGTGTTATCACTTGCTTTGAGTCAATTCAAACAAGCGCCTAACATTTTTGTAGTTTTCTTTGATTCCTATTTGATCCAAAAACATAGGGAGAAGAGTCAGAAAAGCCAATGCAAGTGACACTAAGATGGAAATCTCACCTTAGTGCCTAAATGATGAATGCAAAGATAGAAGACTTACAGTGGCTCCCAGCTCTCTCCATGCGGGATGCAAAACAGGAATTTATAAACCTAATCTATATGTTGATATGCATACGGAAATCGTCCTAAGCAGGCAATTGCTAGCGTGAAGAACCACAAGTCGGTCACCGATCTTCAATCCAAAAAGTCCGGTCTAGACTCACCCCTCCTCTTCTCGACACATCGAGTTCAGGAGTAGCGCTTGATGGGGTGGGCTCGTGGCACGTAGGCTCGAAGATGATGAGGCGACTGTTTAATTAAACTAAGTCCAAATACGCACTATAGGTACATGCAATGGTTATTAGGATGTTTGGACCTAATCTAATCGATCAAGCAATGCCTAAAAATCTAAGGGCTCAATCCACAAAAGCCCCCTCAAGGAGTTGGATCATTTCAGAGGATCGCCCGCATCGATGTCGGTCCCCACACTCCGTCGGCAGCCGCAGCCCAAGCCGAATCAGACGCAGCCGACATGGGCATCATAAGTGAGAAGTTGGACCGTCTCGAGATCCTCGAGAAGAAGCAAATGCAAGGACTGGCCCAGATGGACCAGTTGACCAAGACCATGAGTGAACTAAAGACACAAATTCTATGCATTCAGGAGGCACAGACGTCTACTCAGCAGCCTCCCAGGTCACGAGCTGATCCCAGCAGTAGCAGCTCAACCCAGCCTTCTGCATCGTACCGTTAGGTCACCCATATTCAGGAAGAGCCGATCCAGCAGCTACAGTACTACCCATCGCAGCCGCCGTCTCAGGACACTCAGATGGTGGTCTATCAGCCGGATCAGCCACTGGCAGTTCTACGTCCACCATCCTTTGAGCAGGAGCCATTGATGGAAGTCAATGGAATATGGTACGACCGGTACCCATAGCCTGGGATTCGTCGCGATCACCCCGGATTCCATTGGTCCACTGGTGGCACCTCCTCCCAGCAGCAGCCTTCCGCTCAGGGATATCAGAACAGCCAGCAGTAGCAGCAGCAGCCCCAGTATGCCCACCAGCATGGTCCTCATCCCTCCTATCAGGGACAACAGTGGAGGCAGCATCAGCAGCCTCAACAGTCATACCCCCAGCCTCATGAGCACTTCTCCTCCCAGCAACAACCTCATTTCTAGCAGGGGAACACATCTGGTTCTCAGGCACCTGCCTTCGAGAACCCGACATTAGATGACATCGCCAGATTGCTCTCTGAACATCGGGAATCCTACCGGTGGGACATGGATGAGTTCCGGTAGGAGGTGAGGGATTTAATCAAGGGCAAGACCGCCATACCAGCTCAGATTGAGCCTAATCCTAACAGTTTGAAAAGAAAGTATGAGCAGGTACAGTTTACAGAGGATACCTCTCCTAGTGATTATTTGAGTGACATGTCTTCTTCGTTGTATGATGTTGATTTTGTTACTACTAGGAGCGGTAGGATGCCAGCCGGCGGTGCCTCATCTGAGCGATAGCCACATGCAGAACCACGAGCACTAGATGAGCAGAGCAGCGGTGCTGATGACGCAGATGATGTTGATGACGGTGGTGCTGATGCCACCAAGGATGGAGATCCATACGACGGTACTAAGGCCGTTGTGATACCCGATGCAGACGGTGGTACTGATGCCACCATTTTTGATGCAGAGCCAGAGCGCGGTGCTGATGTCGCGAAGACAGGTGTCGTGGGTGGTACTGAGGCCACCACTTCCACTTTCGTTAAGCTTCCTCCCGTGGTGTTACCACCTTTTGTATCTCAGGACTGTGGTAACAAGAAAAAGAATAAAAATATGAATAAAGGAAAGGTTTCTGTTTACACTTCAGATCCATATGTTGAATGATGGTCATGGTATGGAATCTATTCCTTCACAAGCACAGGAACCTCATCCTAGTCCTCCATCTGAGGAGGCCCCTACCATCCCCTTCCCTGAAGCACTTCGCTGGGCGAAGGGGAATAAAAGAGAAAATCCTAAAAAGATCCAATAGGTAGAGTTCAGCAACTAGATGATTGATAGATTCCATATTCAGCTGACTCTACAGGAAGCATCTGAGCACATTCCCTTCTTCCAAAAGAACTTGAAAAAGAAAACTACAGACCGTAGGAAGAAGAGATACAAAGATCAGATCCATGTGCTCACTCATGACACTTGCTGCACCATTCAGAACGAATTGCCAGCTAAGAGACCTGATGCAGGAGCTCCCTATGTCAGATGCGAGATTCAGGAGCAGTGGTTCGATCGTACTCTATTAGACAGCGACTCTTCCATTAACCTTCTTCCGGCAGCCTTACTCTACCGATTCGAGTTTGGTCCTCTTCTTCGGAGTAGGACGGTCCTTCAGTTTGCTGATAGGTCGACTAAGAGGCCGAAGGGGTTGTTGAGAGACGTGGTCGTTACCATTCAGGGCATAAAATTCCCCGTGGACTTTGTTGTATTTGACATGGAGATCCCTGAGTCGGTAACTGATGCCCCCATCATACTTGGACACCCATTCTTGGACACTGCCAAGGCGGTATCCGACCATGAAAGTGGGATGGTGTTCTTTCGCGTAGAGGGCGAAACCATACAAATAAAGACGATCGAGGAGACCAGAGAGATAGAATTAACATGCTCAGAGCAGTCCAGTGATATTGAGCAGATGACAGAGGAAGAGCTAGACGTCCACCAGGAATGTGATTTTGTGATGACAGATGATGAATCTATTTGGACAGATCCCGTAGCACAGGCCCTCGCCTTGCCTACAAACTCACCATACGTAAAGCTTATGGCAGTTGAGAGCCTGGAGAGCACACTCCTGGACGAGGACACATTTGAGGCTGATAGTTGTGGGACGAATGGTGATGATTTTCAATCTTATTCTTCTAATTCAGATCCTTCGGATTCAGACATTGATTGGGATGACTTTGTTGACTATTTGCCATGTCTGATTCCTTCTGAGCCGACAGCTAGGACGGAGTGCGAGCCAGTACAGTTCATAGATGATGCAGTAGGCCTCTCTTCGTCAGATTCTCATGCACAGCGAGAGTTCTCCCATGCAGACCTGGTCTCCTTCACACAGACATATCAGAATCCAGATCTGCCACCTCCCAGTTGTCCAGAACTGAAACCCTTGCTGCGGTCGCTGAAGTATAGATTCCTTGCGGGTGAGCCAGAAATGCACCCAGTCATTATCTCAGCAGGTTTAACTGGAGAGCAAGAATCTCGTCTGATGGAGGTTCTTGAACGCAACCGCAAGGCGATAGGATGGAGTATAGTTGATCTCCAAGGGATTAGTCCGGCTCTGTGCTCCCACCACATCTACTTGAGGAGGACGCTAGGCCCTCACGTGAGTTCCAGCGACGGCTAAACCCGAATCTTCGAGATGTGGCCATGAAAGAAATATCAAGGTGGTGGAGCGTCGATTTTATCTCCCCCATCTCCGACTCCAAGTGGGTTAGTCCATTACATGTGGTGCCCAAGAAGACGGGCATCACTATAGTTGTGAACGAGTCTGGAGAGGAGATAGCTACCCGGGTACCAACTTCTTGGAGGGTCTGTGTGGACTACAGACGATTGAATCAGGCCACCAAGAAGGATCATTTCCCACTTCCATTCATTGATCAGATTATCGAGAGGCTAGCTGGGAAGAGTCACTAATGTTTTCTTGACGGGTACTCCGGTTATAATCAAGTGGCCATTGCGCCCGAAGACCAGGAGAAAACGACATTCACCTGCCTGTTTGGGACTTATGCTTTCAGACGGATGCCCTTTGGTCTATGTAACGCCCCGCGACATTCCAAAGGTGCATGTTGTCCATCTTGTCGGACATGGTGGGTGACTGTTTAGAGGTCTTCATGGATGACTTCTCGGTCTATGGCGACGGGTTCGATGCTTGTCTTGACTGCCTAGACCGTGTGCTTCAGCGCTGCACAGAGGTCAATCTTGTATTGTCTTGGGAGAAGAGTCACTTCATGGTGACTCAAGGGACGGTCCTTGGTCATATCATCTCCAACAAGGACATAGAGGTCGATACGGCCAAGGTGGATATCATTAGAAAACTCAATCCACCGTCCAATCTGCGTCTATTGCGGTCTTTTTGAGGGCATGTCGGTTTCTACCGATGGTTCATTCAGGACTTCAGTCGTATTGCCCGACCGCTTACTGATCTGCTGACGAAAGACACCAAGTTCATTGTAGATGATAAGTGTCTTGCGTCTTTTGAGACTCTCAAGAGTATGGTTGTCACGGCTCCTGTCCTTCAGCCACCTGATTGGTCTCTCCCATTCGAGATCATGACCGATGCTTCTGATTTTGATGTTGGAGCTATGCTTGGACAGAGGAGGGATGGTTTGTCGTTTGCCATTCACTACGCCAGCCGGACTTTGGATGCCGCTCAGCGGAATTATACTGTGACAGAGAAAGAGATGATGGTCGTAGTCTTTGCTTTGGATAAGTATCGATCTTATATTCTCAGATCTAGAGTGACTATCTACACAGATCACACCGCCATCCGGTACTTAATGGCCAAGAAGGATGCCAAAGCTCGCCTTACCAGATGGATCCTTCTGCTCCGAGAATTTGATATTGAGATTAAGGACAAGCCTGGAGTCAAGAATGTGGTGGCGGATCATCTCTCCCGCTTAGATAACCTTGAGGAATCTAAGCCCAGCGCACCTATCACAGAGACATTTCCAGACGAGATGATCTTGGTTGTCGCCTCACTCCCATGGTATGCTGACTTTGTAAACTATCTTGTTGCCAAGACGGTTCCCTAGGGTTGGCCCAGGCAGAAACTTGAGACCTTCTTAGCTAAGGCCAAGTTTTACCATTGGGAGGGGATAGCATCTGGAGTAGGTGCATTCCTCAAGAAGAGCAGGAAAGTATCCTCACCTATTGCCACAAGCTTGAGGCAGGAGGACATCATTCTGGGAAAAGGACAGCACAGAAGGTGCTCCAATCCGGCCTTTGGTGGCCTACTCTCTTCAAGGATTCAGACGAATTTGTGAAGAGGTGTACTGACTGTCAGACGATGGGTACTTGCGGACAGAGAGACATGATGCCCATGCAACCCATTCACTTTTGTGAGGTTTTTGATGCATGGGGGATTGATTTCATGGGCCCATTTCCTAAGAGTCAGGGATTCGAACACATTTTGCTCGTTGTGGATTATGTCAGTCGATGGGTTGAGGCCATCCCCGCCCGAGCCGCAGATGCTAAAACCGTGTGTAAATTCTTGAGGAAAAATATCATTTCACGGTTCAGGGCACCTAGAGTTCTGATTTCAGACGAGGGTCTCATTTCATTAATGATAAAGTAAGGGCCCTTGCAGACGAGTTCGGCATTGACCATCGTGTTGCCACGCCGTATCACCCTCAGACTAACGGTCTTGCCGAAGTATCGAATAGGGAGATCAAGATGATCTTACAGAAGGTTGTCCGCCAAGACCGAAAGGATTGGTCACAGCTTTTGGACTCGGTCTTGTGGGCCTATCGGACATCCTTCAAAAATCCATTAGGTCTCCCTTTCGTCTCGTCTATGGCAAGCCGTACCATTTACCAGGGGAAATCAAGCATAAATCATTTTGGGCAGTCACTGAGTTACTGTTAGATCCCGAGAGTATAGGAGAACAGAGAAGAGTAGAGTTGGTAGCCCTGGAGGAATTGAGAGATACAGCCTTTTCTAGCAGCCTACAGTACAAGGAATGAGTGAAGACATGGCATGATTCTCATATCAGCCATAAACAGTTTGAGCCCGATCAGTGTATATGGTTGTTTGATTCCAGGCTAAAGTTATTTCCAGGGAAACTACAAAGCAAGTGGAAAGGTCCATATGTGGTCAGGAAGGTACATGACAATGGCAGCATTGATATATCAGAACCGTCATCTTCCTCTATCTTTCGTGTCAACGGTCAGCGCCTGAAGTTATATATAGACCATGATCCGCCGACCGTTGACGTTGCCCCCATCCTTCTGGTATGAGATATGTTCTTCGACTCCAATCATTTGCATCTCGTACATGGTTATCACTTCCATCTTCCGCTGTATATATCCATCTGTTGATATCTTCTCTTCTTTTCTTCTTTTCTTCTTTTCCTTCTCTATCTTCTGTATCTATCAAAAAGGTGTCGCCCCTTGTAGACAGTTTTATATACTTAGGACGTACTTTGTCCTAAGTATAGGGGGTGTGCACCCCGAGTGTTCTATTCTTTGATCCTCTCCATTGTCTCGTCTTCTTGTATATACTTAGGGATATCTTACCCTAAGTATATGGGGAGACAATCTGAGTACGATCTGTTCATTCCCACCCTTGACCCTTCCTGCTTTGTGTACAGTCTGCTATACTTAGGATTATTTGATCCTAAGTATAGGGGGGATGGTCAACTTCTCATTTATTCATTTATTCGTTCCTTATTCTTTAGACTTGTCTATACTTAGTATGAGTTATGTCTTCTCTTTTCTCTCCGATCTATGAGGACATAGCTCAAGCTAAGTATAGGGGGGTCGTATATACTGTGTATATACTTTAGCCATAACTCGTACTTTCGTATTTTACTAACACTATGGCTAATAATTCTGTAAATTCATTAAAAACCTTAATAAAAAGATGTGATTATTCCTCAAATTCTTTGTGTATTTATTGATTAATAAATCAGGTGAAAATATTTTTTGCAAAATGTTGGAAAAATATTTTGAAAATCTCTTTGAAAAATCTTTTGAAAACTATTTGAAAACATTTTGTTACATGTTTTCAACCTTTGTAAAACATTTTGATTGTAAAATTATTTTCTTTGTGTAAAATAAAATGTTTGAAAAATGATTTGCAAATGGTTTGAAAAATGGTTGCAAAAATATTTGAAAAATCTATATATACTGTTTGGAAAACCTTTGCAAAATGATTTTCAAATGTGTGTACATGTTTGTAAAAACTGTTTGTAAAAATATTTTGGACTATAGTTTTCAAAAGTGTTTGAAAAACCTGTGTCAAATAAGTTTGAGGTATACAGACATTTCACCTAAAATTCTTTACATGTATATATTTATAAAATTGACCATTTACCCTTGTAAATTCTTAAAATCCACTTCTTGTATATATAAGAAGCACTCCCGTGTAAATATTTGTACCTTTTTTTTAGCCAAAATCTTTTTGTTTTCAAAAAATCCAAAAAAAATTGCAAAACTAAAATCCAAAAACATTTGAAAAATCTTTTTGAAAATACAAAAAAAATGCATATGCATGCATCATCTTTTCAAAAACCCAAAAAGTTCAAAATCTTTGAAAAATTGCATCACAAAAATATTTTTTCTGCATCGCATTGCATAGCATGAGCATTTTTTGGATTGAGTTTGATAGTTTAACAAGTCTAAGTAAAATCCGAAGATTGGAGCTTGGTTGGACCTTAAATCTACCTAATTAACAGGAACCTTATAGGAACAAGGATTGAGGTACTTCAGGTCTAGTTGACTTAATTCTTTGAGGATCACGGGACTTGGTTCAATGGATTCTTGACTGCCTAAGTAGAGTATTTCGGAGTACACGCACGATTCTTGTTGATAATGACCTAACTTGGACACTTGCACCTTTCACTTGGCTCAACTCAGTTGGAGTGGTGAGGGGGTTGGATTTGCCGGTATGAGACGCATACAGGTGGAAACATTTGTCCTCCTATAGGGAGGGAAGTGCGCCCCAAACCGTCCAGTAATGATGAGTTTCAAGGATAGGAGATCGTGGGTTGCGATAAAGCTTCAAAAGAGGGATAGTCTACTAGCTCAAGAGGAAAAACTCCCTATGTAAATGTTATTGTATAGTATTCAAAAAAATGCAAAAAGCAAAAACTCCAAAAAAAAAGTGGACAGGCCTGTACAAAAATAAAAATGCCTGCCGAAGTATACATATGTTGTAAAGTCAAATAAGCAAGCTTGAGCTTCAAAGTCAAATCATGTGAGCCTGCAGCTGGATGACTAGACTACACTGATCTTGCATCTTAGGATAGGTAGCTACACTGGCTACCGTCCATTCTTCTCTTCACCCCCTCCTCTTGAGCTGGTTGCTACTTGAACTTAGAAGGGAATACCCTGCTCCTTGAAGGATGAGTTGTTGGATTGGGGAATCATTGGATTTTCATATTGGAGAAGTCAGTCTCTTTGTCATTTCAGTTGGGGAGAGCCACCATCACTTACACTGTACGAGTCAGATTCATAGTCATAAGTGTTTGTGTATGAGTTGAAATATTTCTGACCTGACTATTGAGGAGACTTGAGCAGAGTTTTGGGATTCTCGAAGGCTGTTGGATTTCAAATCCGGTTCTCACTAAGGTTCCGCCCGCACTAATATTCCAAAGGTCTAACTTAAGCTCCAAACTTTGATTTTATGCAGACAAGTTTGATAATCAAACTTCATCCATCTTTGTTCTTTTTCTTTTCTTTCTTTTTCTTTCTACACTTATTGCATAAGTGTTTGCTAGGGACTAGAAAAGGTAAAGTATAGGGGGATGATGAATCCACATTTTATCATCTTTATTCTATCATTTTGGCCCCAAAAATCCTAGTAAAATGCGTGTAAATACCCTTAATTTATGCATCTTAGCATTCATGCATGTGCATGTAAATAGTGTATAAAATATTGTAATTAAAGCCAAAATTATAGAATAAATAAAAGAAAAGAATAAGAAAAAATATTGTAAATATTTATGACCCAAAACCCCGAGACCTAGGCATCTAGATGAATAGGTCGACAAGGAATAAAGTAGGGGAGATAAGGGTAAAAATACAATAAAAATTCTTCATTCTTTATTCATTTTGGACCTATTTTTGGTTCCACTTTTTATACTTCAAATAAACAAACTTTGTACATAAAAGTTGTAGATAATTTCATATAGAAAAATACAAAATTGATTTCACTGAAAAATAATGTACAGACAAAAAGTTATGGTCTGAATAAGATTCCAAAACTCAAACTTTCCAGACCCGTATCTTGCAATAAAAACTCAAAATGTACCAAACTCACCTTTAATTTTATACGTAAAATAATCTATTTAATGGACGTGGTTTCGTATTTTTCGATGTTACGGTTTGAAATTTGAGTTTTGGACTCTCATAGTATACTTGTACAGATAAAATATTCAATTTATTATTTATTCATTATTTTGTATTTTTATATTTTTATAATTTTGTAAATATTATTTACAATATGTTTGTATATTAAAATCAGAATAAAAAGACAAAAGAAATACAAAATAAAATACTTGTATATACACTACATAGGTACAATGCCTTTAACTATACATATAATATTACTCTTTTCTAAAAATCCAAAACATATCAAAAAAATAAAATTAAACTATAATTAAGTATATAAAAGTATTTTATAATTTATAAAATAATAAACATAATTAAGAATACCAAAAAAAATAAATTAATAAAATATACAGGTATATGTACTTGTAAGGGCTATAAAAGGCAACTCTTATTTTTATACCTCATAAAAATAATTAAAAATCACCATAAAATACTAAATAAAATAATAAACATTTTTTATTTAATAATCAAGATTTAATTCGTTCATTTTATATTTTTAATTGAATTTCCAAAATCATTTCCAGGGATTTTTCCTGGTTGGTCCACGTGGACCAACCAGGTGACGGCCCCAGTTGACCTCGGTCAACTGGTCGTCCTCCCACCCATGTGCGCCTGTCAGAGCTCATTTGACCTCGCTTTTGTCGATTTTACCAGGCCACATCTTGCACCAAATCGTGTAGCACTCTTCACAACTTTTGACCCTCGATCTTTGGTCTATCACGCCCAGTGTCTAGCTCGAGGATTGGAGCATCGTGTCGCCCGATAAACCTCGGTCTTTGGTGTGCCAGAACCACAGAGTCAAACACCTTTGCACACCTGACTTCCATTCAAAGTTGGAACGTCTCCCTTCATAGGTTAGCCACCCTGCTTGTGTCCATCGGCTCGAGGAAGGTGACAGCATCCTCTTGAGCTCATCAGGCCGGTCGTGCAGCACCTGAGGCACTTCCAATCACCTCCTCCACCACTGCCGGCGTCGAGGTACTTCCCTCCGATCATCACCGTCGAGGCAGCCATTTTTCGCTTTTATTTTCATCGCATTTTATTCCTCGTATCTTTAGGATTAAATGCCCTCTAGAAATTTTAAGTTTCATCGATTGAATCACCTTCTACGTCCACCTCGCCGGAGTGCTCCTCCGGCCGAGCTCCCAACCGCTGCTTCGCGCCACCTTTTTGCCACCGCAGGACCCAGGCATTTTTCCCTGGGTCCTCTCACTTTGTTTTGCAGGTCAAAGACGTTTGACTCGTGCCTGGGTGCACTTTTGAGCATCGCCGGAGTCCAGTCGAGCTCCACAGCTCCGCCGCCCTCCTCCGCGAGCTTCGGCCACCGCCGAGGTATTTTGAAGCCCCCAGGAGATAGACCAGACCGTCAGGAGCTGCCAGCCGTGTTTTGGAGCCCAGAAGCTCGCCGGAGAAGGAGCAAGACCTCGGAGAAAGTCGCCTCGCCAGCGCTCCTCCGCAGTTCTTGCTCTGGTCTTCAGCGCCGTTGGATCAAGGCGGAGCTCCAGATCGCCCAGCCACCGTTGGATCGTGCCAAGCTCGCCACCGTCATATCGTCATTGCGGATCTAATTGTGGCCCTCCATCGCTGAAGCGTCATCGCGCAGCGAGGGCTTGCCACGTGTCAAGTGGGAAGACCTCCACCCTCGGATCGCGCGCGAGGGGTATTTTGAATCCAACACCCCCTGCATTTTTGTATTTATTAAGTAAAACTTAAACTTTCCTTTGCAGTTTAAATACATTTGTAATATTTGCATCTAGGCCCCTGCACTTTGTTTATTTACATTTCAGTCCAGTCCACGTCACCTCACGTGATCTGTGCACGTAGGGTGGTGGTGATTTTGCACTGGACCCCCTGCGGGTTTAGCTATTTACGTTTAGTCCAAGAACTTTGGTATTAAGAGTAAGATTTTTGGAACATTTTCCTGTAAGCCCCTAAGGTTTCTGTAAATTGCAGTTGGGTCCTTCCAGGCGCGTGCCAGTCACGCGTAGGGTTAGGTAATTTGTGCTTACACCCTTGCGGCTTTAAAAATTTGTAGTCCATCCTGGAAAGTGTTTATTTAGTTATATATCTTGTGTGAAAATTACACTTTGGCCCCTGAGTTTCTTGCTATTTGCATTTATGCCCTTTGTTAGTAGTGTAGTTTCTTGATGTTGTCTCTAATTATTTCATGCATCCATAAATTGCTAAAAATCACCAAAAAATTAGCATAGGCTCTTGTTGCATTGCACATTCACGCCATATTTTTGCATTGTATTTTTGTTGCATTTTTATATTTACTAAAAATCAAAAACATGCATTCTCAGTACTGCCTACCCTGGAAAATCCATTAAAAATTAGCAAAACTTCTTGATAAATTCCAAAAAAAAATTACCTAAGGTCTATTTCAGTGTCTTGTAATTACTTTCCAAAAATCACTAAAAATTGCATAAGGAAAACCTCAAAAATTAGAAAACACTTAAAAACTTCAAAAAAATCTAAAAAATTCCTAGAAAATTCCTAAAAATATAAACTCAAATTCTGTAGCTTCCCTGTTTTATTATCTATATTTTAAAATTAATTTGGGAAAATTTTGTTACTGTTTGATATTTTTCATTCCCATTTTAGTTTCAGCCAGCATTGTTATTCATTGTTTTCTCTTATTTTGACTTTTAAAAATATCAAAATCATTCAGAAAAATCCCCAAAAATTACAAAACCATAGAAAAATACAAAAAGACCAAAAGCATTTTATTTCTTGATTTTTGACTATTTTTACCTATATTTATAAATACCTTATCCCCTCTTTCCTTATAGTGTATATATCCTATTATTGAAAAAGAAAATACAAAATATAAAATATAAAAGAAAAACAAAGAATCGGAAAATCAAAAAAACCAAAATACAAAATTAAATTAAAAAATATAAAATTTAAAAACCCACAAAAACATTTGCATTATTGTAGACAATTAATCACATCACATTTTTGTGCATCATTCTCTGATCTATCCTGCCTTGCTCCCTGTGTTCGAACTCTCTACATACTTGCACCTATACATATTTTATGTAGAGTTAAAAATAAATTTGACTCCACATTTATTTATCATTGCTTGATATTTGATTGTGGGTTCATTGTTGATTAAATCCGGATCTTGAGTGGTCAACACTTCGACTGTGTTCCCGCCTTGTGTGGAATACACGACCGCTCTATTTTTGGGTTTATCACCCCCACCATCCTTGCTAGCCCTTGCGCCATCTCTAGCGCCACCACCATCAATTCCAGCACCTTAGGCGACCCCTTTAGCCCCCTTGCAGGCCCCTTCCGCTAATAAAACAACCCCACCACTTCCCCCACAGCCCCTCTCGGTTGCCCCAACACCCTCACCAATCTCTCTAGCCCATCCAGGCACCATCACGCTACCCCAAATTCGCACCTACACCAACACCCCTCATCGCCAACCATGCACAACAGCCACAAGCCCCTTCTTTTCTCATCTACGGCGTCATCACCCCACTCCTCTACTCGTACATCTGCCCACCGCCCACCTCACATGCTGCAATCTCGACAGCTACTGCCGCCACCGTCGCTGCAAAGGAAAAGAATGAAGAACTTTAGCAACTTGTGGGAAGGGTTCCTCATTGTGGAAATACATATCCCATCAAATTAGGGATAACAATAAGTTAGAGGAGAATTACAATCATACCCCTCCAAATATATTTTATACAAAGGTGGAAATGTGAAGAAACTTATGTGGAGACTTCAATTTAAGTGAAGGGGTAAGAAAATTGTAGGGGCATCCTCCAATTGATAAGAACTACAAGCGTAGTTGAATTAAGGAAGAAAGGTATGAAATTGAAGCCAATTGCTCAAAGGATTCAACAAGACGTCTCCAACACCGCAGCCGAAGACAGAGCCACTTATCAGGAGGTGAGTTTTTCAAAGCAATAGATAGTTGATGCGGCGTGGAATAAATAAATAAAGTTTAATTTTCATTCGTCTATTATATTCATTATGTTTATGGTTAATTGAGTCCGTTGTAATTTTTATTTAAATAAAGAGAACGTTTGTGATGTCAAATAGATCAGTTGGTTATTAGAGTCCATTTAGGATTTAATTAGTTAGTTTGTTAGGAAGGTTATAAGATAATTAAGATTTGTTAGGATTTTTATTTTTATTTCCTTTTATTTTTGATTGTAATCCTATCTTCTCTCATATATAAAGGGAGCAAGGGAACAATATTCGACAGTTTTGAAATTCAAGAGTTAATTGAAATTGAGATTTTATCTCCTTTCCCTCTCACATCTCTCTTGACACAATCTCCGTGCTTCTTCTTCTAATCCCTCGCAATCTGCGAGTTTTCTCTTCTCTCACCATCTATTTTTTTCTCCACCAAATATTTTCATCATTAAATTTTATTTTCTCCCTCCAACAAACTGCATCAAGATAGAATAGAGGGAAATGGTCACAAACTACAAAATAGAGAGGAATGAAGCAAAGAAGACTGTAAGCGATGCTAAGTCAAAAGCCTTTGACGTTTTGTACAAAATCTTGATTCTAAGGAGGGCAGAAGGATATATTCAGGTTGGTCAAAGTAAGAGAAAGAAAGATCAAAGACCTTTCTCAAGTAACATGCATTAAGAATGATGAAAGTCACGTGCTTGTTACTCAAAAGGATATAGAGACTAGATGGAAGTAGTGTTTCCATAAGATTTTCATTGGGGAAAGAAATGGAGAGGTCACTTTGGAAGATCTAGCTAGTAGTGAAGTTTGAATTGTGAAAGCTATAGACGAATACAAATGAAGAAAGTAGTGGAGGCTTTGAAGGTTATGAGTCATGGGAAAGTTATATGACATGATGACATTCTTATAGAAGTATGGAGAGTTTTAGGTGAGTATGGTTTAACTTGGTGATGAGTCGAAAAATCCCCCAAATCCGGGTAAAGGTAAAATCAATCAAGGGTCATTGCGAGCCGGATCTCAGAGATCGGACTCAACAAGAAAAATAGACCACCAAATAAAAGTAATCAGATGAAAATTCGAATAACGGTCTCGTTATTTATTTAACCTGGTATAACGACCAGGGTCGAACTCAAGGAGCACGGGTTGGCCAAAGAATCCTACAAAGTAGTCAAAATAAATGAAATGAAGAAAATGTATTTTTTGTGGATTTTTATGATTTTTAAATTTTTTTGTATTTTTAATTATGAAGAAAATAAGGGAAAGGCAAGAAAAAGGCACAAACAACTAATTATTTAATCACACAAATCAACTCAAAAAATGTAGTAAAATTATTTTTGGGTTTTATATTTTTTAAGTATTTTTGATAATTTTCTAAGAATTTTATGATTTTTAGTTGATTTTATAAAATAGGAAAAGCAAAACAGAAACTCAATATGCAGCCAAATTTGAAAGGCTAATTAAAAATATATAACTAGCTCTAAAATCTAGAGACAAATTTTATGAAAGCAAAAAATCAAAACTAAAAGCATAAACAAAAATTGATTTTTTGAATTTTTAGAATTTTTAATAATTTTTATAAGTTTTTTATGGTTTTATATTTTTTCGTGGTTTTATAAGTCCAAATCAAGCCAAAATTGAATTGAAGCAAGTATAAACAACAAAACAAGCAGTACCTAATTTTTTTATAATTTTTAGATGATTTTTTATATTATTAGTTATTTTTAAATGCAGACAGTAGCAAAAATGAGGGTTTTGAATTTTAAAAATATAAAAACAACTCAAAAATGTCGCAAAATATTAATGAAATTTTTACACAGTGGCAGGGGCCACATGTCCAAATTTCACCAAATTTGGAGTTACTTTGATATTTTATTCAACCAATAGAAGGCAGACAGTGCACAAGGACCTAAATGTAAAGAAACTAAGTTCCAGGGGCGAAAATTAACAAGTCTGAAAAGCTCCGAGGCTCTTTTGCACAAATCCCAAGACAGCACGAGCTTAGCACGTGATTCACGCACAAGGGAGTATAAGTGTCATTCTAATTTAAATAAACATTCAAACATTAACACCTATAAAGTTCAGGGGGAAATGTTTAAATGGCCCACAGAACATGTGCTAACCCACGTGAGCTACATTCACAGGGACTAAAATGTAAATAACATAACCACGAGGTTCTAAATGCAAAATGTCTAAATTAAAAACAACTACTAAAAATATTTACAGGACTAAACTGCAATACGGAAAGTGCGAAGGGCCTAAGTATAAATTACCCATATTATTAAAATCCAACGGCTGAAAGGAGTCCACGCGTGATCTAACGGTTGTAGATGGTGGATGCCCCTTCGGTGCTGGATGCTCTGGATCAGCTCCTCAGATGATCGGGTGGCTGCTAGCTCTCCACAGATGAATGGCTCGGATAAACTGGAGGAGGAGACTCGATCGAACGGCAGAGGAAGGTTCAGGAAGAACAAATCACCGACAACTTTCGTCGAGCCAATGTGCGCACTAGGGACCTCCTCCGGTGCTGCTGAGTTGGGCGAAATGAAGCTGATGGTGCTCCGCAGCGACTGATGGGCTCCAATGAGGCTGAGAGCGTCTGGAGTGCTCCGACGACAAGCTGCTCCTGGAGCGTTGTGCTCTGAAGTCGAACCTCCAGATGAGGTTCTGGGGCGCTCTATCCTGCACAGGGAAACCACTGGGTCGAGGGCAAAGTGTCTCGACCCGTTAGAACGTGAAAGGGATGAAAGGCGAGGCGGGGGCGTGGTCCTCCGCAGAAGCGATGGCGGAGGAGGACGATGGCCCTGTTCCGGGCTGAACCGGGGGGAGCGAAGGGGCGGAGAAGATGCGGAGAGGTCTCGTGGAGGTGTAGAGGCGGTCGGATGGGAAAATGGGCAAACAGAGTGTCGGAAAATGGGCGGCGAACGGCGGCGGTCGGAAAAGCAGAAATCAAAATCTACGACTACCTACTGAAGATCTAAGCTACCTGGCGGTCGAAGTCGTCTGGGCTGGAGGTGATGGACCTCCGGGGGTCGTCGCCTCGATGGATTGATGAGTCCAGAGGCTCAGGCTCGCCTCGCAACGGAGCACGGCGGTGGAAGTCGTCGGATCAGTGGTTCCCGGCTGCTCGTCCCTCACTGCTACTCTCTCACACACGGCTGTCACTCAGGTAAAGGAGAGGAGGTCATCGGAGGTGAGGGGTAAGGCCAAAGATGCGGAGGAAGGTGGCTCTGATGAATACCCATTCATCACTCTTTATTCTTCTATTTTAGCTACAAAAACCTTTGCAAATACATGTAAATATGTGTAAATACAAATAATTACCAAAAGCATGCATTGTGTAAAAAGATATAATTAGCATGTTTTTGTGCAAAAATAAAAGAATAAAGAGTAAAAAGAAAAAGAGGGAAATATTTAGAATAAATATTGAGCAACCTAACCCAAGGGAGGGCTCAGCATGGCCTGACTGCATAAAAGCCAAAGTAGAGGGAGATAGGAGCTCATGTGTACATACTTTTGTAATAAATAAAATTATATTTTCCTCACCCAAAAATATGTTTGTATAATTTTAGAAACTATTAAAAACAAAATAAAAATTTAAAAATCAAAATTCCAAAAATGCCCTTTCACCATGTACATAGACCATCATCCTTTATTTATTTAACCCTATAAATAAATGTATTTATTTTCAAAACTTTCGTGGTATATTTTGTAAATAAAGCAAATAAAAAGAAACACAACAAAAATCAAATAAAAATTACAAAAATAAAAATACAAAAATACATTGTATAGATACCATGTATATAAATGTATACAACTATTTATTTCACCCTTGTGTATAAATAATTAAAATAAAATAAAAATACCATTTTGTTCTTTATTTTATGATGTAAATAAATAAAATATAAAATGGGCATAAAATACATAAAAATAACAAATCAAAAATCAAAAATTAAAATCTATATAGTGTACATATACCTATATATATAGCTACCCTATTTTTATTTCCAAAAATTAATTAAAAATCATCAAAAAATAGAAAAAAATAAAAGAAAAATATTTCATGTTTTGAGTTTTTCTTAATTCGGCCTTTTTCTACCTTAAATTAAATAAACAAAAAAATTAAAAACGTGGCAGCTCCTGATTGGTCCACGGGGGATTGTTGACCCCGGTCAACTCCCCCGCGGACTCTTTCCTTTTGCGTCGACTCGCGCCCGACCCGACTTCGTCGATTTCTCCACGCGTCTCCAGCCTGTCGCCCCGCGAACCCCGCGCCCGGATTCTTCGCCGTTCATCCGACATCCTCGCCAGATCCTTCGCCGTGGGATCCACGCCTTCCATAGCTGCCTCCACTCAACCCTAATTGCCCTGTCTCCATATATATCCCGACCTCCGCCGCCTCCGCGCCTCATCTTTGGACCTTCTCCTTCTTCCCAGTGACCTCCAGAAGCACCGCGAGAGTGACAGCAAGCGATCGCCCCTGTTGCAGTGAGGCGAGGAGGCGAATCCACTGATCCGGCGTTCTTCGCCGCCGTTGCTCCGCCACCAGCGTGAGCACCGAGCCTCGGGTCGAGACGACCCTTGAGGCTACGACCAGGAGCACCCCCTGCTCTTCCCAGTCTCTCCGACCACCCAGGTAGATCACTTAGGCCGTAGATTGTAGGTTTCGATTTTTAGCTTACTGGTAGCGTAGCTCCGCCGCCGTCGCCAGCCACCTCCGATCTCCCATCTGCCATTCCGACCCGACCATCATCTTCGCCAGACCTCTCCGCATCTTCTTCACCCATTCACCCAACCCAGATCGCACAGGATCTGGGAATCGAGCTCCTCCGCCGACCACCTTCGCCGGGGCTCTCCCTTCCGACGCACCATGCACTTCACGCCGCCTAACCGGGTCGAGGCAATTTGCCCTCGACCCGTGAGTCTTCTGGTTCGCTTTTCAGGTCAAGATAAGGGTCATCTGAGACCCTTCGCCATCCCAGCCAGGAGACCCAGCTCCGCCGCCTTCGCTCGAGCTCCTCGGAGCTCAGCGTGCTCGTCGGAGACCACCAGCAGACGCGGGAGCCTTCCGCGATTCTTCTCCGACCTCCAGAAGGCTCTCCAGAGGACCCTAGCGCACGCACGAGCCCGGCGAATCGCCGGCGACCAGTTCTTCCAGGATCCTCCAGAACCGTCAGATTCTCCTCCTCGCTCCAGATCTGATCCGAACCATTCATCTGCGGAGCACTGCCACCATCCGATCATCCCGAGGGTCGATCTTGACCGCTCGCGCAGAGAGAGAGGCACCAGCTAGCCTCAACCGTCAGATTCGACACGCGTCCTCCTCTCAGCCGTCGATTCACCAAGAGTATCTCCACCACGCTTCGTCACCGTCAGATCTGCTACGTGGAATACTTTCCACCGTTCGATCAGGCCAGCCCTTCCAGAGTTAAAGTCGCACCCGTTCTCCACCGTCCGATCAGCCACGTGGCGCACATCAGGCCGTCGATAATAATAAAAGGGGTAAATTCATCTTAGGCCCCTCTGTTTGTTCATTTCATTTTAGTCCTGTAATTTTTTAAATTAAGTTGTTTATTTTCTGGGATATTTGCATTAAGGACCTCGTACTTACTTTATTTGCACTTATACCCCTGTCTACGTGGACCACGTGCTTCGTCATGTGAACTTTATTGGGTTATTGCAATATAAACCCTGTAGTTCTGGATGTTACGGATAGGATAAAAAGTTTTCTTTATTTGCATTTATGCCCCTGTGCGTGATTTAATTCCCCATATGCGATATTTATTGGGTTATTTGCAGATAAGCCCCTGGACTTTTGGGTACTTGTTACCAATAAGCCCTCGGAACTTATTTTTCTTACATTTGGGTCCCTGAGTGCCCCAGACACGCGCCTCGCGCGTGATTTCTTGGGTATTTTGCACCAGGACCCCCAGAACTTTGGGTATTTGCACTTTGGTCCTGTGCACAGTGCCCCCTTTTGATTTTTGAATAAAATATCAAATCACCTCCAAATCCAACGAAAATTTGACACATGGCTCCTGCCATGGTGTAGGATTTTTGTAGATTTTTGAGGACATTTTTGATTTCATTGCTATTTTTAAAAATTCAAAAAACCCTTATTTTTGCTACTGTTTAGAGTCAAAAACCCCAAAAAAATATCAAAACCCTTTTAAAAATTCTAAAAAAAATTAGTTACTGTTTATTTTGTGTTCTTGATTTTCTAGCCAATTTTGGCTATTTTTCATTGAGTAAAAACCCTAAAAACTTAAAAACACCTCAAAACTCCTAAAAATCATAATGAATAATTTAAAACTCAAAACAATAATTTTGGTGCTCAATTTTCCTTGTTTTCTCTAGTATACAGGAAAATACTCCAGGTCCCTTTGAGATCCTTAGATATTTTATCTTTGGGTTTTGGGCCTGGCTAGACAGTACCCCTTGCTTTTCGCACTGTTTGATTTTAGGAAATAAAATAAACATCAGAAAAATCTCAAAAATTCACCAAAAACATAAAAAAAAATATATAACACATAAAAACATTTTTGTCTGAATTTTTGCTTGCTTTTTAATGCATTAAATAAATTGTTCAAGTTAATTGTTTGTGTGCTTTTCCTGTTTTCTTTATATTCCAAAAATCCTAAAAAAATATAAAAACCCTTAAAAACACTAAAAAATACTCTCTCGGATTTCTGACTACATCGTAGGCCGCAAGGCCAATCTGTGCTCCTTGTGTTCGACCCTGGGTGCTATACCAGGTTAATCTCATAGCAGGACCGCTCTCTTTTGTGCTCGATTAGTTTTACATGTCTGAGTGGTTGATTTTCTTGATATATTAGCCCGAGTGATTGAGGTCGCGACGACCATTTCTTTACCTTTACCTTAGTCGTTCGGGCGGTCATCAGGCTCCAGGCAAGACTTTATACTGCGGGGGTCCGAGAAAGAAGGAGGAACGGGCGCGCAATCCAAAGCTCGGACCCCTAGAATCGATGGCGGGCGTGGATTATGGATCCATGCTCTGTAATCGGGATTCGGGATTTGAGGAGATGATGATCGGATCAGTGCGGGGTAAATCGGTAAAAATGGGTCGGCACGAGGATCCGCGAAGAAGTGGTCCAGGGGAGGGGGGAGTTGACCGAGTGTCAACATCCCCGTGGACCAATCAGGAGGCGCCACCTCATAATTATTTGGAAATTAAATAAAAATAGTAAATGGATTTATTTCAAAATATTTTCAAATGAAAAATGTTTATTTATTTTCAAAGTATTTTTAGTGATTTTTATTTATTTATTTATTTTAAAAAATAAATTATTATATACAATATATATTATTATATACAGGTATAATTACTTATGTAATTTTTTATTTTTATTCTTTTATATAAGTACAATTATCCTAATTTTATATTTTATTTATTAAATCATAAAATTTGGAATATAAAAAATTTATTTGATTTTTATTAATTATTTACAAAGGTAAATAAATAGGTCTTTTATTCATATATGCATGGTATATGTACACTGAGGAGAGAGAAATTATTTAATTTTGTTTTTATTTTATTTTATCCCACTTTTATGTTATTTTATAAATATATATAAAATATGGGAAACACCTATATATTTTTATTTTTGGAAAATAAAATGTATACATTAAGAGGAGGATTTATACAATGATGAATGGCCCTATCTCTCTCTACTTCTTTTCTCTTGCGGTCAGGCTAATGCTTGGCCCTCCCTTGGGTTCGGGTCACTCGATATTTATTATAAATATCTCCTTCTTTTTCTTTATTTCTTTATTCTTTTATTTTTGCACAAAAATATGCTAATTATTGATATTTACACAATGCATGCATTTGATAATTTATTCTATTTACAAGCATATACATGGTGTTTTGCAAAGTTTTGTAGTTAAAATAAAAGAATAAAGAGTGATGAATGAGGATTCATCACTTGGCTTATGAATTTATTCAATGTTATTTGGCGAAATAAGAAAATGCCTGAAGATTGGAGGAGAAGCATTGTGGTGCCTCTTTATAATAATAAAGGAGACATTCAAAATTGTTTAAATTACAAATGTATCAAGTTGATGAGTCATTATGAAAATTTGAGAGCGTGTGATCGAAAGAAGGTTGATGCAAGATTCCAAAGTAAAAGAAAATCAATTCGGATTCATGTCAGGTCGCTCAACGATTGAAGCCATCCACTTTCGGAGGAGAACGATGGAGATTTACAGACCCAAAAGGAAGAACCTTCATATGATTTTTTATTGATTTGGAGAAGGCTTATAATTTTGTCTTGCGAGAGATATTGTGGAGAGTTTTGGAGAATAGATAGTACACATCCTATACATTAAGCTCTTAAAGGATTTGTATGATGGGGCTTCATCTTGTGTAAGGATCCAGTCTAGGAAGACTGATTATTTGACATCGAATGTAGTCTGCATCAAGGTTTGGCTTTAGGTACATTCCTATTTATTTTGAATATGGATAAGTTGACAATTCACATTCAGGATGAGATACCTTGGTGTATGTTATTTGTTGATGATATTGTGTTGATTGAGGAGATTAGAGATGGAGTAAATGAGAAGATTTAGGTCTAAAGGCATGCATTGAAGACTAAAGGATTTCATATAAGTAGGGCTAAGACTGAATATATGGAGTGTACTTTTGATGGAAGCAATGGTGAAGGAAACGAGGTGAAGATTGGTGACAATAACATTTAGAGGAGAGATTTTTTTAGATACTTGAGATCTATTTTGCATCATCATGGGGAAACTGATGGAGATGTTACTAATAAAATAAATGCAGGTTGGCTAAAGTGAAGAGGGAGCATCTACTGTTCTCTGTGATAGGGAAATTCGTTTGAAAATTAAACGAAAGTTTTACAAAGGAGCCATGAGACCTGCTATGCTCTATAGATATGAATGTGACATGTGAACCACAGACATGTGCAGAGAATGTCAGTAGAAGATATGAAAATGCTAAGGTGGATGTGTGTACAGACAAGTAAAGATCGGATTTGTCATGATGCAATCAGAAAGAAGGTTGGTGTAGCTCCGATCGAGGATAAGATGCGAGAAAATTGCTTAAAGTGGTTGGGTCATTTGCGAAGGAGGTTGGTTGATGCAGTATTTTGGAGATGCGAGTTTTGAGATGTCGAGTCGGCTAAGAGAGGGTGAGGAAGGCATGAGTGTTGGAATGAGACTATACAAAGGGATCTTTGTTTTTTAGGTGTAAGTTCGAGATTGATCCAAGATAGACATGAATGGAGTCAAAGAATCCATGTAGTCGACCCTACTTAATGTGGGAAAAGGCTTTATTGTTGTTGTATTGCATGCAGAAAATATGCAATAACTTTCGAAAAAACCAATTAGTTTCCCTAAATTATATTACAAATAGATGGCTTATATATAATACAAATACGCTACATGTATTTATTTGATACCAATCATATGAATGTGATTAAACATTATATCAAGTAAATCTACAATATATATGTGTATTTATTTACATTATATTGTATATATATTCAAATATATATGCATACATTATCCATATCTGTTTTAAAATGGATATATATGTCGAAATCAACATAAAATCAATATGGCAGTGACATAGATAAGCCATATCATGATATATCGGTGATATATCTATACTGACAAGTGACCGAATATATCGTTGATATGGCCAATATTTGCCCTTGGAAGGCTATCTCTTCACAATTATCCGATATTGGCAATATAGTGTCAGATATATGGTATCGACACCATACCGCTATCGATATTACCTACACTCGATGGTGGATCAGATATGGATATATTTGTTTTGATTGCATCCTTAATTCTATGTTTTAAAATGGATACACATGTTAAAATCAACATAAACCTGATATGGTTATGGATCGGATATGGCTATGGTTATATCCATTTTGTTTCATCCTTAATTATAGCACCTATCATATATTTGCAAGATATGTATGGAGCAACAATGAAGATGTTCAGATAGGATCCAAAATGAGATTTTAAGGGAAAAGGTTGGTAAAATTGATGACGGATGCGAGGAGATAGGGAGACGTGAGGAGAGAGGGAGTGGCGTGGAGCAGGCAAGGTTCATCGAAAAGGAGCGTAGCGGTGAGATTCTGAGGGCGGAGGAGGTGGAAGATCGTGGGATTGGTTGGTCGGTGGTTTCTCATCGGAGTGCCAGCCTGGAAGTGTTACAGGTGTGGCCATCTGGGTCACCGAGCATCCGTCTATCCTTTGCCCCCGAGATGCTTCTCCTGTGGTGCATTCGGGCACAAGCGAGGGTCCTATGCGGGCGACCCACCCTTTCGTGTGCAGGCGAGACCACGTGCCGGCCCGGTGGAAAGTGGTTGATTCGGCATCTCGTTTAAGGGCGGTCGTGGTAAGGGATGGACTATCCTTTGCGAGCGTGGTGAAGGGGACTCGGCAACCCTCTAGTGCTAAGCGAGTTCTTATTGATTCGATGCAGAGGGTGCCACATGCGATGGTCGGTTACAGAGGAGATTCTGGCTTCTCTGGGGGACCGTTTCACAGGTGATGTTGTTCCCCTACGTCAAGGACTATGTTGTATAAGGGCCTCTCCTGGATTTGCTGCTATGACGGAGGGGATCAGGGTGGTGGTTTGGAGAAGATTGCGCTTTGCTGATGGGGAAGGGTCGCAAATGTATCTCAAGGTGGTGTGTGTAATGGTAGTGCCAGTCCTCTCATGTTCGGTGGTTATCCTTGACGCCACACTGTCGGAGTTCGGGAGGGTGGTCTGAATACTCTCTGATGGTACCAGCCCTGGTTATGATCCTCTGACCATAATTATTCTGATGGAGTCCTCTGTCCAGTCAGGGACGACTACTTCCTGCAAGCACTCGATCGGGAAGGCTGTTTTCCGCCTCTCAGTTTCTTTTCTAAATCCTCCACCACCGTCTGCGGTGAAGGGAATGCCCCTCTACGTCAGCTACGGTTTCCACAGCTTCGGGAAGCGCAACGGTTGAGGGGAGGGTAGAGATTACAGGAGCTAGAGGGTCGTATTTGGAAGGAGCGAAGGACCGGGACATTTCCAAGGAGATATTGCATGCGTTAACTGCGAACAACTGCGGTTCGTAGCTGCATACCGAAGGGGGCGGAAGACCCGAATCCACTTGGGATGGTTCTTTTTCGGGTTTGTGGATTCAGGGATGGATTTAGGGCCTTCTCGTTTCCCTCACTTACTGATTTTTCATGGCCCATGTTTGGGACCCAGACGATCTGCCCTCCAAGCTTCAATGTCTCTTTGGCGGTAGATGGTATCGCGCTCTCTTTGGTCGGTGGTCCTTGTCAGGTCAATGCGTGGATGCAACCAGGGCCCTCGTCAGGTCAGGCGGCGTTGGCTCACTGGAGATTGGCTCTTCTGTGGAGTGTGGGCTCATGGGACTTGGGTCGATGGCCGGTCGCTCTTTCTAGACCAACCCCATCGCCTTGTACGTCTGCGGCTCTTCTCCAGTTGAACCCTCGAGGGAAAACTGCATCATTCTATCGCAGGTGCCTGGCAATGGCCTTAGGGGATCCTATCTTTCGACGCTTCTGTAGGAGGTGTTGTCCACCGCTGATTTAGGCGTGGTGAGGAGATGCGCCAAGAGATATAGGAGCTGGCGACGTGCTACTGCCAGTAATGCCAGTCGCCCACGATTTCAGACTTTAAAGTGTAGGTTGCGGTTCATGGCAGGGGTGCTCCGCACCTCAGGATCTGTAACAGGTCTCCAGTTAAGGTTCTTTCTTAGAATGTAAGAGGGATGGTGGATCCAGAAAAAAGAAAAGTTATGGATTCCAGATTCATTGATTGGGTTCTGCGATGTGGTTCTTCTCTAGGAAATAAAACTCTCCTCATGCTCTGTCCCTACTTGGCGCTCCAGCGAAGCTAGTTCACTATCGAGTTTCAGAACGGTTAACGCATTCGAGTCAGTGGTGGTTTATTAACAGCTTGTAGGGACTCTACCTTCTCTTTGGTTTCTGAACTAAGGGGAATTCATACACTGAAGGGGTCCTTGAGAACATTTTTTGTGTCACGGTTGTTGTCCTTCACAAATGTCTACAGGTCGTGTGTGCATAATCGTAGGGATGAGCTATGGGAGGACCTAAGAGCTGTGAGGGTGGCTTTCCCTGACAGTGCTGGCTCTTAGGGGAAGACTTTATTGTTACTCTTCTTTCTTCGGACTGCCTGCTTTGAGGGGGAGGTCAGGATCGGATTCAGAGGCCTTTGCTGATCTAATTAATGAGCTGCAGCTTGAGGCTCTTGACACGTAAGATATGAGATACACTTGGAGAAACTCGAGCTCTCGATCTAGAATTGATCGCTTTCTTGCTTCCCCTGAGCTCTTGGAGGCTTTTCTGCTTTTGTTCCCTTCTTCCAAGCCTCGAACAAGACCGGACCACACGCCATTAGTGTGGGATGTGGGCATGGTGGCTCCTAGCAGAGGCTTCTTTCGCTTCGAGGCGGGCCTGGTTGCAGGTGGATTCGTTCAAGGACTTGGTGTCCAATCCCTGGTCTTCCTTCGTAA